>CAXITT010000280.1:439983-454408 GCA_964033795.1 Lymnaea stagnalis
CCCCCCCCCCCCCGTGTGATTTGTCAACGTGTGTTAAGATTAAAACAGTTGAGCCACCAGTTAGTATTGACCCACGTCTGATTGCTTTGGTGTGTAGCTCCCTGCAGTACCCTCGCTGGCGGTCGGAGACAACACTTAAGATCCTCGCACCCTCGGGGTTGGACGGGGGTACCAACGAATATTATCGATTGGTGGTGAAGCAGGCGCTTTTCCCAATAAAACAAACGGGGTCAATTCCTCTGTTTTACTGAAATATTTCTTCTTGTTATGTTCCCTGCTAATGTGAATTGTGCAGTATATGATGAAATAATGGAGGAACTCATTGGTTTAGAGAAGATATTCATTACTGTCACCACATAAGATAATCACTTGAGATTAGATACAAATCACCTGAGCGTCCTCTCTTGTTGAATTAAGGTTTAGATGGTTTGTTTCGTATAATTTTAATGTCTACTTATTGATTTCTTTGTTTTTTTGTTTGTTTTGATAACTTTTTCCGATATTTAAATTGGTTACGGAGCTGTAACCAAATCTTGTGAAAATGACTTAGACTCCAGTACGGCTGGTTCATTTCAGATATAATTTACTCTAAATTAGTCAGATTTTTTTTTATTAAATTGAATTTGTGTACATTTTATTGCACAGGAGACAGTTAACCAATCGACTCTGATATTGTTCTAATGCTCTTATTATGGAATGAACTCAAATTTGTGTGTATATTTAACTTATTTTTAACCGTGACATGATGTGACATTCTGTTCAAAACCTATCGGTATGAACTTTATATCCCGGCATCTCGTCAATCATATGCACAACAAGTTCTCCGATGGTTGATCAAACAACTTTAGTCGACAAGAAAAAAATAGGATTTAAAAAAAAAAAACAACTCATTTCTGTTATTCCAGATTTGTCAAACCAAAGTGTTTCCGTAAACAACATTAGTCATGGTGGCTCTTAGGGCCAGTGCGTCACAGTGGTACTTCCAGCACTGATGGTTATATTTTTTGGCAGACCTTCTTGGGCTGGCCTTTCTGACACCTTAAACTGGAGTTTGCCCCGGGCGCTCGACATTTGAAATATTTTTTTTTTAAAAAAGGTTTTCTGTTTAGAGACTTTACGAAGTTAGCGTTCCTCGTTCAAGCGGTTTAGTTTGTAATGAATTGAACAGGAATGGATAGTATTTGGGGGCCTTTTAAAGGCCATGCATAAAATATATAACATACTATATTATATATATTAATAGGGATATTTTATACGACATCATACAAAATATCAAGTATTAGTAGAAGACGTTTGCTTTTCAGCTTGATGTTAAAGAAATAGTTACGAGTAAAAATTGACTGAAAGTTACCCATAAGAAGTATATTATTATTTCGGATTGAGTATCAGGTTTAATTCATAAGGCACTTCCCTGAAAGAACACTGCACACCCGGGAACGTCTCGTAGAGGGTTGACTGAAGAATTATTTCAAGGCTCTGGATATATTTCAATAAAAAAACGTTGGTCAATGTAATTGTGTAATTTATATCTAAACGTATTGTGTGGAGAGATTGCGTGAGCTTTGTTCTCAAAGGTATAAAGCTCACTATCTCTGCCTATCGCAATGAAATCCTGTAAAAGTATTGTTTGAAGTTGTATGGTCTGGAACAAAACAGCTATAGAATGACACATTTGTGTCTTGTATTTCAATCAATGTTCTTTAAATAATTGTGTCAGAAAAAACAACCGCATGTTGGAAGTGAAATTATATCAGTTCATATAGTCACAGTGATCTCAGGTTTAGGTTTCATATTTGATGCGATCTCAGGTTTAGGTTTCATATTTGATGCGATCTCAGGTTTAGGTTTCATATTTGATGCGATCTCAGGTTTAGGTTTCATATTTGATGCGATCTCAGGTTTAGGTTTCATATTTGATGCGATCTCAGGTTTAGGTTTCATATTTGATGCGATCTCAGGTTTAGGTTTCATATTTGATGCGATCTCAGGTTTAGGTTTCATATTTGATGCACTCTCAGGTTTAGGTTTCATATTTGATGCGATCTCAGGTTTAGGTTTCATATTTGATGCGATCTCAGGTTTAGGTTTCATATTTGATGCGATCTCAGGTTTAGGTTTCATATTTGATGCGATCTCAGGTTTAGGTTTCATATTTGATGGGATCTCAGGTTTAGGTTTCATATTTGATGCGATCTCAGGTTTAGGTTTCATATTTGATGGGATCTCAGGTTTAGGTTTCATATTTGATGCGGTCTCAGGTTTAGGTTTCATATTTGATGCGATCTCAGGTTTAGGTTTCATATTTGATGGGATCTCAGGTTTAGGTTTCATATTTGATGCGATCTCAGGTTTAGGTTTCATATTTGATGCGATCTCAGGTTTAGGTTTCATATTTGATGCGATCTCAGGTTTAGGTTTCATATTTGATGCTATCTCAGGTTTAGGTTTCATATTTGATGCGACCTCAGGTTTAGGTTTCATATTTGATGCGACCTCAGGTTTAGGTTTCATATTTGATGCGACCTCAGGTTTAGGTTTCATATTTGATGCGACCTCAGGTTTAGGTTTCATATTTGATGCGATCTCAGGTTTAGGTTTCATATTTGATGGGATCTCAGGTTTAGGTTTCATATTTGATGCGATCTCAGGTTTAGGCCTCATATTTGATGGGATCTCAGGTTTAGGCCTCATATTTGATGAGATCTCAGGTTTAGGCCTCATATTTGATGCGATCTCAGGTTTAGGTTTTCATATTTGATGCGATCTCAGGTTTAGGCCTCATATTTGATGCGATCTCAGGTTTAGGCCTCATATTTGATGCGATCTCAGGTTTAGGCCTCATATTTGATGGGATTTCAGGTTTAGGCCTCATATTTGATGGGATCTCAGGTTTAGGACTCATATTTGATGCGATCTCAGGTTTAGGCCTCATATTTGATGCGATCTCAGGTTTAGGTTTCATATTTGATGCGATCTCAGGTTTAGGTCTCATATTTGATGCGATCTCAGGTTTAGGTCTCATATTTGATGCGATCTCAGGTTTAGGTTTCATATTTGATGTGATCTCATGTTTAGGCCTCATATTGGATGCGATCTCATGTTTAGGCCTCATATTTGATGCGATCTCAGGTTTAGGCCTCATATTTGATGCGATCTCAGGTTTAGGTTTCATATTTGATGCGATCTCAGGTTTATGCCTCATATTTGATGCGATCTCATGTTTAGGCCTCATATTTGATGCGATCTCAGGTTTAGGCCTCATATTTGATGCGATCTCAGGTTTAGGCCTCATATTTGATGCGATCTCAGGTTTAGGCCTCATATCTGATGCGATCTCAGGTTTAGGCCTCATATTTGATGCGATCTCAGGTTTAGGCTTCATATTTGATGCGATCTCAATTTTAGGTCTTATTTTTGATATGGTTTGTGGAGCAATTTGTGGGAAAACGTGTTATTTGTGGGCACGGAATTAAGTTATAGATATCGTGAAACAATACTATATAACAAACTGCTATTGTTCATCTATACATGATACTATTTATAAGGGTTGGCCAACTATGTCTTGTGTGCCTGTCTATTTAGACTACTCGTGCAGCGTTTGACTATATCACCAATATTCTTTATATTTTAAAAATAAACATCTTGCCATTTTAGGGCACCTCAAAATTATAATTGCTGGAGGGTTTTGGTTTCTGTAAGTTTCGGGCTTTGTTTGTTCATACGTTGATTTAATATTATCAGGTAGTGTCTTATGGCGTACTGGTCAATCATGTCATACCGAGCACTTTTTCTTTGGTCGACGTAAACATCTCCATTGTTGATTTAATTCCGGTCCATTCTTTAATACCATCTATTAAAGGGCAGGGCTATAATAATGATCTAGATCTCTGTCAACGACAGTAAAATGGTATCACCATCTCCCCATGTTAGCTCCTATCCCGATGGTATCACCATCTCCTCATGTTAGCTCCTATCCCGATGGTATCACCATCTCCTCATGTTAGCTCCTATCCCGATGGTATCACCCTCTCCCCATGTTAGCTACTATCCCGATGGTATCACAATCTCCTCATGTCAGCTCCTATCCCGATGGTATCACCATCTCCTCATGTCAGCTCCTATCCCGATGGTATCACCATCTCCTCATGTCAGCTCATATCCCGATGGTATCACCATCTCCTCATGTCAGCTCATATCCCGATGGTATCACCATCTCCTCATGTCAGCTCCTATCCCGGTGTTTATACTGACATGTTCTCATTAAGCCGATGGAGACGAAGAGTCATAATGTCCGGGGGAAGGGGGAGCCACGGTAAGTTTTAAGGAGGTATCCTGCAAAAACAAAGACTATTATCCGGGCACCTTGGGAGATGTCGTCTGGGTTAGCCGTTTGGCTGCACGACTTTGATTCCATCTCTGTAGTGACCCGTGTCGTTAGCCTGTCACATTGAGTTTCCTCGGCTGTCAGGACGGTTGCTAGGAGGGCCGGGTCGGAGGGAAATGAAATGTCCGCAACCCTGGTAATTGGTGTGTGCACGGTGATGTCAGAATTGTATGGCCATCGATCAGTCAATGTACTGCTATCGGTAAATGGTTTATCGGGGCTTTACTATTAGTCGGAGGTTGACAGTAGAAGAAAGTTCTTCACAATTGCAAGTCTTCCCCATGAGACGGCGCGTACAAGTTATCATCCGTTGTGGACTTTTAGGACATGGGTATCGATACTCTACAGCAGTGCAGATGTTTCTTTTACTAGTTCGTTTTCGGTATCTGATATCGTATCGCTCTGATTCCTGGACTCAAATTCCCGGGCCCCAATTCCTCTCTCACTATCTTTTTCATTTTATTCTGGGTATTGGTATTCTGGGTGGACAAAAGGGTTTGGGGTTGTTGGTTTTTTCTTGGGAAAGCAAAATGCTATTTCTGATAGCGTGATAACAAGCACTAATGAGCCTTGCTCTCAACGTGCTGTCAAGTCACCAGTGGCGTGCTGCCGGCGTTTGCCCTGTGACGCTATTGCCCGTTGGATGGGGCTCAACTTTCATTTAGTTCCGCTGGCCGGGGGCATACAACACCGCCATACGAGCCTAAGTTTTCACTTACGGAAATACGTGTGACGCGGCAGTCGGAAGCGGCCTCCCATTGCTGCGTACATCACGATTCAAAGAGAAAAAAAAAACAACAACACCGTCCTGTGATTCTCCTACCACGTAATCACCGGCAGACGGTGCCGTTGAGTGGTAGAAGTCAGAAAGGGATTCTTCTCTTTGTACATTTAAATAATCTGAAACTTTCTGTCAATTTTTCTTTTTTGAGCAGGATATACTAGAATGGTGATTTTCTGCTGGTTAAAATGTGAAAATAATATAATAACTTTAGGCTATTTACAACTTAAAAAAAAAAAAAAAATATGTGGGTAATTTTGGCCTTTCGTTCAATGAAACTTTCTTTCAATTTTTCTTTTTTGAGCAGGATATACTAGAATGGTAATTTTCTGCTGGTTAAAATGTGAAAATAATATAATAACTTTAGGCTATTTACAACTTAAAAAAAAAAAAAAAAATATGTGGGTAATTTTGGCCTTTCGTGCATAGTCGCGCATTTGTCTGCATGGTCGCGCATTTGTCTGCATGGTCGCGCATTTGTCTGCATGGTCGCGCATTTGTCGATATCCTGTAGAGGGATCCTTATTTTAAAGATATCTTTTTTGCACAATCTTACATCAAAATAGTAACCGCATTTTTACGAATCATTTAAAAGAAGGAAACTAACCACCTAGACCAATGACCAATACTCTCGGGTACACTGATATCCAAAAAAATTGTGGGTGTTTGCATCGCTTATTTTGTCCATGACGTGATGACGCTGTGCCTGAAAACAAACAACTTCTAATGCATGCCGAAGTACGTTGGCTGTCGAGAGGGAAAGATAGTTATCAAGAGTGTTTTTGAACTGCGAAAGGAACTTAATGGATTTCTGCACGAAATGAAAAATCCGAATTAGTCAGGAGTGTTTGGAAATGGGGTATTGTATAGCATAGTTGGCTTACTTGGCAGATATCTTTGGCAGACTAAAGGAGCACAACATAGCCACGCAAGGAAAGGCGAATTGATGCTTCACAATGGCTGACAAGATCGATGGTCTTAAACAAAAAGCTAGATGCCTGAGAGATTCGAGTGTCAGGAAACTGTTTTGATATATTTCACAACTTAGCAGCAACCATCATCGATGCAGGGAAGGTGCATGGGTGACACAACGCCACGAAATGTCATAACTAAACACTTGACCAACTTGAATTGACAGTTTCGAGTGTGTTACTTTCCGAAAGAAGCCGATCCGCCGATTGCTCCGTAAACAATCCATTAATGGCATCAAAGCTGATTTTGAAAGTCACTCTACACAAGGATTGGCGAGGGTTTATACAAGGATTGGCGAGGGTTTATACAAGGATTGGCGAGGGTTTGCTCAACCTTGACACCACTCGCATCTTTTTCTTTAGTAATTTATTGATTTTTTGCTACATATCAGAGCAGAATCTGCTAAACTTGCTGAAATTGTCTTGAAAGTTTATCTCCCATTTCCTTCAACTCATCGCTGCCAAACTGACAATCAACATTATTAAGACATGTATATACCGGATAATTGTTCTCATTTACATATCTACAGACGAACCATATTTTGACATGCTTTTCAGTCAAACACATGTCCACATTTCTCATTAACAAGTCACTGTTACCTGTAGCTAAAATGTTTGTTTTTTTTTCACTCCAACATTAGTTTTATATTCCTGAATAAAGCTCAAGTTATAAGTATTGTGTTTTATAAAGAAGAGAATAGAGTGCTATTGAATTTTAAAATATTTTTTTTAAAAATGTTTAATCAGCCTTAAAAAACAACAGTACAACTATTTACTACTAGCAGTGAATAAATGCTAATAATTAAACGAGGCATACTAAATTGGCTAAAAATGTTTTTACTTATTTTAGGTTCATTAAAAAAAAAATAATTAATAAATCTGTCAGTGGTCCCTCGGGTAATGGGGAACTTGTCCACGGGTCCGCCAAACTTGAAAGAATGGGAAACGCTGGTTTGGACGACAATCATGGTCCCACTTCGCATCAGGCGCCTGTGACATCGGTAGGTTTACGCTCGCTGGTACAGCCAAGCCTTGTGTGTTCCGACATGGTCATGACAAATAGCGGCTCTTGACTTTCTCTGACAGCGCTAATAGCATTATGGCATTGGTCACTGACATATCGTGCACCGTCTCAGACAGACGTTTAAGTTCGGTTGCTGACATCGCACGCCGTTTCTCCACGAGTGCCATCCATTAGACAGGAGAAATGGTCGCTGGAACGATGGGTGACGTGTCCTGTACTCTGGCAACCTTCATGATGTGTGTCTGTTTATAAGCTTTATCGCCCCATAGTGAATGCTAAAAGTTAGACATACGAGATAATAAATGAAGGACTGCGCTCAAGCCATGTGATAGCAGAACAAGGTTCCGGCAACAACAAAGAAGATCTCTAAAAAAAAGTTGTTGTTTTTTTGTTTTGTTTTTACTGTGCTCTGTTTCTTATCCTATTTTTATTGGTCATGTTCGTCGAAGAAGGCTCTAGGCCGAAACGTTCATATTTTATGGCCCTGTCTTTTGATTCAAGCTTCAACGTACCTTGTTATAATATTCATTCATTTAGAAATACAAAAGCTTTTGGATTATCTCATAGTCACATTATATGCTATGGCTATGGACTGTGTTTGCAAACCTTTGGATATTAATTTCTGTCCAGGTCGATTAAAAAAATGCTCATAAATTCTTGGGCTTGAGGTATATTTTATTTTATTGACTTTACTTATCGAAAGGCAAAAAAAAAAATATTATGTGATTAAAATAGATCAAACAATGATGTGACCAAATCTAAAATTTACGGTTGTTACATAAAAACAAAATATTTGATCCACACAGGGACAGAGATACGAGATCGACTTTAACCAACTGAATGTTTCAACACCACAATCCCAACTATTCGACAGTAATAAATTTCTAGCGCTTTTTCCCAAATCTGTTAAAGAAATTATTCCATTTCAAATAGAACCAAAGTGCATAAATAGGAGCATTCATACACTTCAACAAATGAAAACATAAAGGCTGTTTTTCAAGAAAACCCGTCACAATGAGGCCGTTTGGTTGGGGGGGGGGAGGGGGCATTGATTCAAATGTATATACATATAAATTCAGAGGAAAAAGCATTGGTCTTGTCCCTTGACGGACTACCGATGATTCGATAGGGTCATAGAGAAAGATGCATATTATTGTCTTCACTGTAAAACTGGTATTGTGTTTTGTTTGCATAGGAAGAAATGATCTGAAGTAACACGAGCCCTGGACGTCGTCACATGTAGTGAAAGAATCAAATATCGGCTTACCCATCTAAGCATCAACGTGATGAACGGTTTTTATGCTTCCAGTCACGACGTACTTCACTTCCCCCCCCCCCCCAAAGCACGAGTCGTGGGGGGTCTCTGGGGCGTAATCGAGTTTAGCAACTGGCCGATGTAGACGCGAAGAGGATCGATCCTCGAAGGCCAACTCCCTTTCATTCCTGCCCTTGATTTGTTTCATGGCACAGACTGTCACTGGACAGTGTAAATCCACGGGAGGACCAAAAAATAATTTTGAATCTTAGTTTGACAGCAATTGGCTTTACTTCTTTATCATATTACTTTTTTGCCTTTGTTTGTGTGTGTCTATTGAGTATCTTTTTGTCCACAGACCTGTTATTCTTTTGTAAAATGCTACTCATAAATTGGTATTAGTATCATCGACCAGCCACTGTTTTGGGGTATTAAGACACGCATCAAGTTATCATGTAACTCTATTATTGAACCCCCGATTTGGAAATGTAATTTGCTGTTTCTGCATTTGGTTTTGCTTTGTTAATGGAGGAAGTGGGGCTCGCGAACTTCTATGTGTGTGCGGCAGTTGGCTCTGATAGGGTTTTAGCTGCTCAGTGCTAATTGATTTATTAAATATATTAAATATCAAATATAAACTCTTCACAAGAGCATTGATCTTGTTTTCCTGAGAGAATGTTATATTCATGAAGTTAATTTTTTCCCCTAACAGCTCAAAATGCATCATAGATGTAACAACCCAATTGAAAAAATCGATACGACGTGTCCTGTTCGATGTATCTGCATTGAGAAGCATAAAATCAGGGCCGCGAAATAAAACACAGTTGACTTACTTCAACACTTGATTTTGGGATCCCAACCGGGGCAATATCGTTACATATTTAGTTGTTGTTTTAAATGCGTAACTATTTTCTACAAATTTCAATCAAGTTTAACAGAATTGAGTGTTTCGCCGACTATAAAAAGCATTAAAAACTCCACGATATCGAATAGGCAGCTTTGGTTTAACATTGTAAACATTTTTCCTGGGATAATTTACATTATAACGTGTCAGTCATCTCTTTAAGAGTAATACGGTGTAAGTCGTAGCCACTGAATACCGTTCTGTGCTCACTCTTTTCTACAGTTTCCACTTCGGTCCTGTTCTTTTCTATAAGACCAGCTCACACATTCCCTCAGCGTCACTTACACAAATACTTCAGACACACTTTCGATCTGAGACCAGTTGCCCTCCTGACTTCCAATGGTAACAGTTTGGGATCAGCGGTTGGCACGAATTCTACGGTTTGGAATATGAAAGGGAAGATTTGGGCCAGTATTAGTATCATATTAAGATTCTACGCAGACGTTTTTCGATAATGAAATCGGCTGCCATAAGGATTCAATAGTCGGTAGGCATGTGTTAATTTAGGTCAAATTAATATTCTTAGAATTGTGCAATGTTCTAAATCGCTGCAACTATTTAAGACAGATGTCCTAAAAATAGTTATTCCTTTCCTCTTTTAAGTTTTTTATTTTTTAAGCAACAGATATTTGAGTCACATCTTTATTTCTTTTTATTATCTTTTTTTCGTGCCCATGAAAATCAGTTTTGTTTTTCTTTCCATTTCTCTCCTTGCACCATGCAATTTACGTTCGTAACACTGTTCATTGGTCAGTTTTCTTTTGATGGATGTCTTTAAAACACCCCAAAGTCTTTGGGCACTGCTATGAGGTCTGGTTCCCTAGTGATTATAGACGAATCAATAGCACCGTGTTCTCTGGCTCTATCTCTGGCCGGCCTGTCTGTTGATGATGCTATCTGTTTCCAATGCAATTATTTGGGCGCGATCACCCGCAAGATACCGATGCTGTATGCGTGCTTTTGTTTTCTTGATCTAACGCGCAGTTTCCATGACATAGTGAAAATCAATTTTTAAACAGGGCTCATATGTTTGGTCAAAGCCTGGAATGTGGAGTATAGATAACGCCCAAATGCACTCTTAATTCTGTTGCTTCTAAATATTGAAACCTGGATTTCCGAGATCAGATTTTAGTTATTTAACATACGCACACACACACACATATATAAACTCAAATCATCCGGGGGCCGCAGAACGTAGAGTCTGATTGAGACTGGGCCGTATCAAGTATTCCACATAAAAAGCGATTAAATATTCATTAAAGTAAAACTGTTTCAATCTACTCAACCTATATAGATAACAAATAAAAACATTAAGGGTTCTCAAGAACTAGGCTTCACTTTCTTAGACCTAGCAGCGCTTCTTTTTACACAGCTGAGCAACTTTGGCTTAAGTGAGGAAGCAACTGAGGCCCTTAGTATAGTTTGAAGATACTCATCAGTAAGTTTGGCCCTGAACTTTGACTTGTTAAAGTGCATAGTGGAAAAGAGCTTTTCCCAACAGATAGGTACTCCCAAAAAGTCATATGATCCGTTTGAATAACTTGGAAATCTCAGTGCAATAAAATATCCATTCTTGTCTGTTTTTCCATTCACCTCCCTGCGCGGGGCATCTCGCACATTAAAGGAGAAAGGGTCAGCAAAAAGTTTAAAAGTGGCTATCTGTGTTTTGAAGTTTAAAAAATGTGATCAAATTCTTACCGTGGCTTTGCAATGGCATCAGTATGCTTACTATTAAGTTACTACTGAATGGTGTACCCGAGTCCATGTTGGGAAATGGCAGAGGATTCTCTAAGAACCATAACACAGGTTTTGTGCAGAATGCCCTGACATTGTCATAGGCAACACTGACAAGCTACCCCTGGTCTTGTAACTTCTTGTTGAGTACATTCAGCTCCTGTGTAATTTCAAAAATAAAAGCCAAGTCCATGAGCCATTTGAGATCACTTAGTACAGGAACAACCACCCCATCCTTCTCCATGAAGGCTTTAAATGCTAAAACATATCAATCAGTAGGCAGGAGCAGGAAATATTTATGAATTATTGACGCGAAGGAAGAAGCTATTGTATGTAGAATGAAATTTGACTTTTTTTAGTAGTAAAGGTCTCTTTGACTAACCTTATTTTGAAAGACAATCCTGCTATATGGACCAGAAACTTGGAAAACAACGGCGAGCATTACGCAGAAAGTACAGACCTTCATAAACACATGCCTTGGAAAGATCACCAACGAAGATCTACTAGAAAGGTCTCACCAGGTGCCCATTGAAGAAGACATCTTAAAGAAAAGATGGAGATGGATAGGACATTGTCTCAGAAAACCCCCAGAAAGCACCACCAAACAGTTCCTTACATGGAATCCACAGGGAAAAAGAAAGAGAGGAAGGCCAAAGAATAAGTGGAGACGCGAGCTAGAAGCAGACACGCAAAATATTGGATACACCTGGAAACAACTGGAAAGGATAGCACAGAACCGTGATGAATGGAGAATTATTATGGATGGCCTATGCCCCAGACTGGGAAAAAGGCACTAGAAGAAGAAGATTTTTAAAGTGACCAATGCTCAGAATGTATGCGTGAACGAATTTCAAAATATCTAAATATTTCAGTTTCGGCCGAAAGTCTCTTTAAGCTTTCGATTTCGGCCGAAAGTCATTTTTTAACTTTCGGCCTAGTTTCTGCCAAAAGTCATTTTTTAACTTTCGGCTTTGTTTCGATTTCGGCCGAAATCAGAAAATCACGTTCATTCGGTCTCTAAACGGATATAATAAACTAATATCTAGATAGTCTTTCAATAATTTTTTTTTTCTTAAAACTCTGAATTTTTATCTTTTATTTTCAAAATAAATTAGGTAAATACTATTAACTGTGAGATATACTTTCAATTAAATTCAGTAAAAATTTCCCTAGTTTGATTCCAAGATCAATGATGACTTCCTTTAGATACGTACTGGGCTATTTTTATCAATGTTTTTAGCTTATGTTTAGGAAGTAATAGAAAAAATGATATAATTAATCTAATGTATTTCCTTATACCCTTTTAACAAAAACGTGTGAAGCGAATATTCTAAACAGAGGAATACAATGAAGGCAATCCTCCTTAAAAGTGGAGCAAAAGAAAATGGCGTCTNTATATATATAAAATTAGTAATTCAAAAATCTATTGCGAAAAGCGAGTCGAAGTTCATGAAAAAAAAAGCTATTGCATGAAAAAAAACTTAGACCCTTCAGCCACGCGGGGTTTTCTTCCAACACTTTAGTCAAAACACAAAACCACATGCTGTGTTGTTTAAACCCAACCATGCAAGCGCGCCATCTGCAACAATCGTGTATGCCTTTGCTCAACCGTGTAGATCAACACACGCTTATTTAGTTTACCAAGGGATTGAGATTTGTATTAAGATTGTGTCAGAATATTTTGTTGTTTTCTTTTTGATGGTCAAGAGCTTCAGGAGTATTTGAACTAGAAATAAACATGTTGTTAAGCGATGTCAAGGTTACCATGTCGGCCACCCTGTGCAATCAAATGGTAGGCAACTATCGAGATCGCTTTGCAATTCAATAAATAAATTTTTGAAGTCTAATTTTTTTCACATTTTTAAATGCACCGTTACTTTTGTAGAACGTGCGAGACTTTTTCAAACAATTTATAGGGTGCGAAACTAGTTATATGTATTTGTAGGGGTTGCGGAGTATAGAAAAGTTTGAGGATCACTGACTTAGAATGAACGCGCTGGTTGGTGTTTTAAAGTGTCCTGGTGCCGTGACGTGTGCTAACTGCCCATTTGATTCAAATTAAATTTAGCAAAAAGCAAATCTGGTTTCATAGAATGTGTAGGCATCTAATTAGCAAATAAAATTGTGAATGCATCCTTTAAATCACATGTGTCAAACTCAAGGCCCGCGGGTCACATCCGGCCCGCCGTACAATTATATCAGGTCCGCGAGGTCTTGACCGGGGTACAATTAGTCAATGCTATGGTGTTTCCCAGGCACACTTTGCTGAAAAACTTAGCTTACCTCGCGCCGAGTTCGCACGGCACTCTAGTGACTTTGAATCACAGAAATGTAATTTCGAGCTGTTTCGTAACCCATTTGTCATAGACGTGGAAATTGCACCTGTAAATTTTGAGATGGAGCTAATAGAGCTGCAATATAATGGGACTCTAAGTGCAAAGTACGAAACAGTTCACTGTTTGTTTTTTTTTCCTGAAGAGATGCCCCAGCTTCGTCTACATACGGCTCGAACCTTGAGCATGTTGGGTAGTACATGTATATGTGAGCATCTGTTTTCTGTGATGAAGATTAACAAAACATCACACAGGAGTCGTCTCACTGATGAACACTTGCCGTCCATCATGAGAATCTCAATGACACAGAACGTTACTTGTTTGTGTAGCCAAGAAAATGTGCCAAACATCCAGCTCTGTCAAATTGGCATAAGAACGAAAATGGGTATGCCAATGCTTTTTAATTTTTGAAACTTTCTTCTGTTTATATAATTTTTTTTTTATTTAAATATTAAATGTCCGCTTGTTGAATGTTTATCCTGTTGGGCCCGCAACCTTACATATGATTTGAGTTTTGGCCCGCCGAGCGATTGAGTCTGACACCCCCTGCTTTAAATCAACACCGAATTAGTACTTTTCAATACGACAACGGTGACGTTGATTAGAAAAACCAACCCAAATTGGTTATTTTAATATTACTATTTCATTTTAAAATGGGAAACTTGTTTTGTTGCATTGACTGTGGACTTAGCCCCACCCCCCCCTCTTTTTTTTTCACGTGACTCGTACCACCTCCTCATATCTTCAACATATTGCTCCTACTTGTGTTATTAAGGAATGGCTAAAGAAAAAAGAATACTGTGTCTGAGTAGATGAATACAAATAAGATTTTTGTTGCTTTTAAAAAAAACAAAAAAACATGCTAAGCGTGTTATTTTAAAAAGTTGAGACTATCATATCTGTGGTGAAACTTTAGCAATTTTACACCACGTTTAAATTGTCCTACGTCTGTAAAGTTGGGATTAGAATATTAAAATATCTACTTTAAATATACAGTTTTAATGTAACACTAGTTTTATGCAGATTATACAGCTAAAGG
>CAXITT010000280.1:454493-476979 GCA_964033795.1 Lymnaea stagnalis
TTTTTTTTTTTTTTTTTTTTTTGACGCACCGCACCATCTCTCCATTTCAAAACATCCTGTTTGGATAAAGTGGTATCCAAACAGTAGTTATGTATAAAAAAATATTATTTTTTGCAATATATTAATCTAGTTTTCTGCACTTTCATTATATATTTTTTAATATATTCAAAATTAAACCACATACATAACAATTTAGCTAATGGAAATATAATCAGCTTTCATTTACATTTTTTTAAATTAATAATTTTTTTTTTTTAAATCGCGTTTTTTTTTTTTTTAAATTGGTTTTCCTTTCTTTCCCCTTTAAAAATGTCCGTGTCATACTTCAAGTTAAAAAAAAACAAAAACAAAAAAAAACGTTGAAGAATTTGAAAAAAAGATACATCATAAAATGGATGATCAGTCGCAAATTGTATTCCCCAGTCCAGCCCTCCCATGAGTTGAAGCAAGCTTGCAACAGTACATGTCTATCTTTGGTCAGAGGCTGACCGATGTGTGAAAGACAAAACTGCATGTCTACGACCGCCGCTAACCGAGTCAAATAGAGCCGAAGGTTTTACATCGATTCCCTCATAAACTTTTAATTGATGCTTTAAAATGCGCTCCTACGTGCACTTAGGTATTCCCCCCTTCAGCCCACTCTGTCATGTTCAATTAGCACTTAACACGCTGTACAATCTCCTTAATTCAAACCTCCATTAACGGAAGTCTCCATCATACTTCTAATCAGTTTTCTGTTGGGAATATTTTATAGATTTCTACAACCGAGTTTTTTCTCTCCAGATTTTGTATTATTATTTAAATTCTATTTTAAATTATCTAACACATGAGTATTTTCATGGTATTGATTTGCCCTATCCCACCCCCCCCCCAAAAAAAATAAATAAATAAATAATTATATATATACACACATACGTAAAGAACTAACTTCAGAATGACCGGGGGGTTTCTAGAATCCTACAGAACCTTTCTTGTGAGGTGGGGTAGGGAAAAAGAATGTACATACCTCACCGCACCAAGTTCCAATTAAAGTCAAACTAGTTAATGTGTGTGTGATGAGGAGGGGGGTTGGGGGGGGGGAGACACAAAAAATGTGCAGTCACAGACACGTGAAGAAGAGAGAGAAATCGTCGAAAGGTTAATAAAAGTTGAAGACATTATTTTGGTTTCAAGGCTATAAACAGCTACCTTATTAAGATTATTTTCTTTAATTGTCTTTTTAAACATAAAATATTTATAAAATTGTTTGGTAATTTCATTTAGGCTACTATCTAAAAATCGAGATAATTTAATGTTTTTTTTTTTTTTTAGCTTTAAAAAAAGCAAAGATTTGGTATACGACCGTGTGATTAGATTTATGGTTTGCAATGTCAGAAAATATTTATCGGCTTCACCTACGGTAACCGTGTTCATTTTCTATAAGTTTAAGTTATCTCTCAGGACTTTCAAACTTTCTAAAGATAGATTATCTTAAAATATCATAAACAAAATTGTATTGGGCTTTTTCTATTAACCAAAAATGTTTTTTTTTTTTTTTATGAATAGACCCTTTTAAAAAAAAAATTAAAAAACAACTTTTTTCTATAAATAATTTTGAAAATTTGGCTGTTAATGACTCATGGCTAAACTATTGTTAAACTCTATGTTTAAACGGAAATAACCGCATGCTATCCAGACAACTTTTTCTGCTTCCACGAAAATATATTAAGCTTCAAATCAAGGATCCACTGAGCGAACAAGATATACATGTATATACATCTGGATCGTATACCCAAACCACACCAGAAAAGTAAACTGAATGTAGCTGAAAGTTAAATAGAAACTACTTTTGATGAGGATAAATAAAGAGGTCGGCTCCAGAATTCCATTTCCGTCAGCCCAGTTTAGATTATTTGTTGTCTGATACCCTATAATTATTATTATTATTATTATTATTATTTTTTTTTTTACAAAGGACTTTTTATGGCGGTATCGCTCGCTTTTATCCGTTGTTAACAGAATAAACTGAAACTACTGAAGTGGAAAAGTTATCGCTGCAGTCACGGACGTTATCAACGTTGAGCGCATTTGCGTGTAATGGAATCCCAGGCCCCGAAATGTTTGATGTCCAATATTTACTTTTATTTTTTAGTTTAATTTAGATAGCTCGCTGCCGGCTGATGCCATCATTTCCCTATGTAGATTTGCCCTATTTTTTAAAAGATGTTTAATATGGGTGAAGGCTATTTTTTTCTTATAAATATAGAAGCGAAAGATGATTTATTATGTTTTTGTATTGCTTTCGTTTCAGGATAACATGAACTATTAGCCATATTGGATTCGATTGAAGATGATTGTATTCCATGCAGAGTGACAGATAGTTGCACGCGTATCTGATTGCCTCGACCATTCATTGTGAAGTCCATCGCAGAATTTGATGACGCCATCGCCTCCAGAAAATTTCCCAAGCCTTTCACACTGTTGACTTGGATGTTAGGAGCAGAGGAATTCCCAGTGCGCTGATAGTCATCGTGACCACTGAACTCAGGTTGAAGTGGGTGTAATCATTGAGAATGCACTCTCATTGATACTCGGAGCTGGGTATAATAATAAAAAAAAAAGCCTTTTCTGTCAGGAAGAAGAAGATGGACCCGGCTGCTGAAAGCAGGGGTAGCTAAAACTGTTGGTCAACGTGGGTAGATGTGAGTAGTCTTAACTTTTTTTTTTTAAAGTGTGGCAGAGCAAGGAGACGATTAAGACGATATTTACGAATACTTAATACGTGTCTGGTGTAAAAAAAATTCATATATATATATATATATACACCATTTCTATTTATGTAGAATGCGACTAGCCGAAATAATTCCTCTTGATCTTATAAATCTATTTAAGTGATTCATTTTAATAACATCATTTTTCTAAATGAAAAAGTATGAAAAAGTTCTTCATGTCGGTTATGATATCTTCCACCACTTTATTTCAAATTACCCTGATTGAGTTTGACTTTATCAATGTAATCTTCCCTTTCCCCCCACCCCTCCCCCCAGATATTCCAGGACTTATTTTTATTTTATTATTTGTGTAGATGTGGCTAAGTTCTCTCTGTTGACTGTGTGTAAATGACACCGGAAGAACACCATCATGCACGTCCATTTCGAACAAAACACGTGCACACGAACCGACTCGAACTTTCTATCGTTGTCATGGATGGGCAAGGTGCCCGAGGACCTGCCGGAGGAAGGAGGCGGTTGGAAGCTGAACCGCGCGCAGTATTACGTGGAGGGCTGGCTGGCCAGCGGCAATGCGCGCGGGGTGGTGGGCGTGACGTTCAGTACAAGCCACTGTCACAAGTATGACGCCCCGCCCAGGTCCAACTTTAATCTACGCGGGCATCGAAGTGAGGTGAGTTCAAATGATTGTGTATCTTTCCTCAATGCACAAAAATGTACAATCTTATTTCCAACAGTGTCATGGGAATTTTTTCTTGTCCTTGTTTGTGGGTGGGTGGGGGGCAGGAGACGTCAAATCGTAATACTTAAAAATTAATTGCTATCTCTACGACATAGGAGACTTGTGGGCAGGAGTTTAAAACCCAGGAATACCTATAGACAAAATCAACACTGGCACCCCGGGCGGGCGGCTGTGACTGGTCAACCTTGGATGGGGACTCAAATAGAAAGGAAAATTCCGAGACCAAACCGTAGCTGCCTTGTACCTACAATCCAGAAATTAAAGGCTTGGGGAGACAACCCACCAGAAAAAAAATCCCCAAATGGAGTCAAATTAAGGTTGTTTTACATCGAATCAATGAAGATGTTGGCAACTGCTACGACTGGGGAGGGGTGGAGGGTCTGCTGACTGAAAACAAGCTTATTCTCCATAACAACAACTCGTACTGGTCTTGTGATTTCGCAACTTCCTCGAAAACCCATCATCGTCTCAATGAGACGGACGGAGGCCCCAAAAAATGGTCATCCCTACATCCGTTATTTCGTGTTACAGGCCATTCGTGTCGACAATAAATCATATATTTTTGTGTCCATGTCATCTGAGATCATCTCCTGCAAATTTATATGTTTGTTTATCATATGAATGGTTCGAAGCTATAATTAATATATCCATGTTTTTTAGTTTTACATAAGTCGGGTTGGGACTCTCATCTTTATAATGGTGCTGCCCCCATACTTCGAAAGAAAAAAAAACCCAGATTTTTATGTGCATATATATCAACACAAATATTAATTGATAAAGGGTTCTCGCTTTGGTATATGTCTACCTTAGCACACACAAAATTCGTAATCACACCACTGTCTTACAACTGTTAATCAACCCAATTTTTTTTTTTTAAAGAAGTAACAACAATCTTTCACCAATGAAATGTATCGTTGGCCGTAACGCAGTTAACTATGCTCTAACTTTGGCGAAGTGTGGTCACTTAGGTACTGTCGCTCTAGCCAAACGCTAACTGTGATGTGAGCGTATAGACGCCTGAGAGTGAGACCAATAACACTGACCATTGTATGGGCCCGAAATGCCGGAATATCCCTTCGAACCCTGTGGGCGGTGCTGACTTCGTGTTACCTCGGTATCTTATTATAACGGTATTGACACGTACTGGCTCCTGGTGGGACTGACCACTATTCTTGTTTGGTTGGTATCGATCTTTCCTCCGTAGATGAATGGATGGTTGTTGTTGTTGTTTTTTTTTTTTTTTTGTAAAACTTAAAACGAGTACTTCGAATCGAGACTCTTCAGTTTATACATCTATATACATATATATATATATATATATATATATATATATGCCTCCAACCCTTTAGTTTCTAATCATATATTGGTACACATTATTGCTGCTGTGTATCGACCCATGATCTTGTGTGCCACCTAAACAAGCATCATCCACACTGAAAACCCCTAAATACTATGTTGGACTGGTCAACTTTGCTGAGCACCTAGTGGTGAATATAAGAAACGGAACATGGGGTGGGGGGGGGTGTTGGTCCCGATGGTACGGCAGGGAACTTGTCAAGCGGGTGGGGAGGGAACTGAGATTAAAAAGTACAACTCCATCAGTTAAAGATTTATCATAATATTTGACCTTTCCGAATGCCAGGCACTAATGGGGATGAGTCGTCAGGAGAGAATTCAACGAATGCTACTTGGCTTATGGTGTCACTGTGTTCCTCTTTATTGGTTCGAAAATTTGCAGGAGAAATAAATTCAGTTTTCCCTTTTTTATTCTTTGTTTTTAAAGGAAGTCGCTTAGTCTAAATGTAAAATAATTTGACGACGTAATATGTTGACAAAAAGACTTTTAAAAAAAAAAAATTGTTTATTTGTAATCTTAAATATCCGGATGCCGTTGGTCGTGCTGGAGGGTGCGAGTTCCAGTCTTTTTAGTCCTTTTTAAAAGACCACACACGAAAAACACCATCCAGTTTACATGAAATCTGTGAGCCGCGAGTATAACGCAAAGTGACGTGAGTATAACGCATAGTATAACGCAAAGTGACGTGAGTATAACGCATAGTATAACGCAAAGTGACGTGAGTATAACGCATAGTATAACGCAAAGTGACGTGAGTATAACGCATAGTATAACGCAAAGTGACGTGAGTATAACGCATAGTATAACGCAAAGTGACGTGAGTATAACGAATAGTGACGTGAGTATAATGAATAGTGAAGTGAGTATAGCGCATAGTGACGTGAGTATAACGCATAGTGACGTGAGTATAACGAATAGTGACGTGAGTATAACGAATAGTGATGTGAGTATAACGCATAGTGACGTGAGTATAACGAATAGTGACGGGAGTATAGCGCATAGTGACGTGAGTATAACGAATAGTGACGTGAGTATAGCGCATAGTGACGTGAGTATAACGAATAGTGACGTGAGTATAACGAATAGTGATGTGAGTATAACGCATAGTGACGTGAGTATAACGCATAGTGATGTGAGTATAACGAATAGTGACGTGAGTATAACGCATAGTGACGTGAGTATAACGAATAGTGATGTGAGTATAACGCATAGTGACGTGAGTATAACGCATAGTGATGTGAGTATAACGAATAGTGACGTGAGTATAACGAATAGTGATGTGAGTATAACGCATAGTGACGTGAGTATAACGAATAGTGACGTGAGTATAACGCATAGTGACGTGAGTATAACGCATAGTGACGTGAGTATAGCGCATAGTGACGTGAGTATAACGAATAGTGACGTGAGTATAACGAATAGTGACGTGAGTATAACGCATAGTGACGTGAGTATAACGCATAGTGACGTGAGTATAGCGCATAGTGACGTGAGTATAACGAATAGTGACGTGAGTATAACGAATAGTGATGTGAGTATAACGCATAGTGACGTGAGTATAACGAATAGTGACGTGAGTATAACGCATAGTGACGTGAGTATAGCGCATAGTGACGTGAGTATAACGCATAGTGACGGGAGTATAGCGCATAGTGACGTGAGTATAACGCATAGTGACGTGAGTATAGCGCATAGTGACGTGAGTATAACGCATAGTGACGGGAGTATAACGCATAGCGATGTGAGTATAACGCATAGTGACGTGAGTATAGCGCATAGTGACGTGAGTATAACGAATAGTGACGTGAGTTTAACGAATAGTGACGTGAGTATAGCGCATAGTGACGTGAGTATAACGCATAGTGACGTGAGTATAACGAATAGTGACGTGAGTATAGCGCATAGTGACGTGAGTATAACGAATAGTGACGTGAGTATAACGAATAGTGACGTGAGTATAACGAATAGTGACGTGAGTATAACGAATAGTGACGTGAGTATAACGAATAGTGACGTGAGTATAACGCATAGTGACGTGAGTATAACGCATAGTGACGGGAGTATAACGCATAGTGACGTGAGTATAACGAATAGTGACGTGAGTATAACGCATAGTGACGTGAGTATAACGCATAGTGATGTGAGTATAGCGAATAGTGACGTGAGTATAACGAATAGTGACGTGAGTATAACGAATAGTGACGTGAGTATAACGCATAGTGACGTGAGTATAACGCATAGTGACGTGAGTATAACGCATAGTGACGGGAGTATAACGAATAGTGACGTGAGTATAACGAATAGTGACGTGAGTATAACGGATAGTGACGTGAGTATAACGAATAGTGACGTGAGTATAACGAATAGTGACGTGAGTATAACGCATAGTGACGTGAGTATAACGAATAGTGACGTGAGTATAACGCATAGTGACGTGAGTATAACGCATAGTGACGTGAGTATAACGAATAGTGACGTGAGTATAACGAATAGTGACGTGAGTATAACGCATAGTGACGTGAGTATAACGCATAGTGACGTGAGTATAACGCATAGTGACGTGAGTATAACGCATAGTGACGTGAGTATAACGCATAGTGACGTGAGTATAACGCATAGTGACGTGAGTATAACGCATAGTGACGTGAGTATAACGCATAGTGACGTGAGTATAACGCATAGTGACGTGAGTATAACGCATAGTGACGTGAGTATAACGCATAGTGACGTGAGTATAACGCATAGTGACGTGAGTATAACGCATAGTGACGTGAGTATAACGCATAGTGACGTGAGTATAACGCATAGTGACGTGAGTATAACGCATAGTGACGTGAGTATAACGCATAGTGACGTGAGTATAACGCATAGTGACGTGAGTATAACGCATAGTGACGTGAGTATAACGCATAGTGACGTGAGTATAACGCATAGTGACGTGAGTATAACGCATAGTGACGTGAGTATAACGCATAGTGACGTGAGTATAACGCATAGTGACGTGAGTATAACGCATAGTGACGTGAGTATAACGCATAGTGACGTGAGTATAACGCATAGTGACGTGAGTATAACGCATAGTGACGTGAGTATAACGCATAGTGACGTGAGTATAACGCATAGTGACGTGAGTATAACGCATAGTGACGTGAGTATAACGCATAGTGACGTGAGTATAACGCATAGTGACGTGAGTATAACGCATAGTGACGTGAGTATAACGCATAGTGACGTGAGTATAACGCATAGTGACGTGAGTATAACGAATAGTGACGTGAGTATAACGAATAGTGACGTGAGTATAACGCATAGTGACGTGAGTATAACGTATAGTGACGTGAGTATAACGAATAGTGACGTGAGTATAACGAATAGTGACGTGAGTATAACGAATAGTGACGTGAGTATAACGCATAGTGACGTGAGTATAGCGAATAGTGACGTGAGTATAACGCATAGTGACGTGAGTATAACGCATAGTGACGTGAGTATAACGCATAGTGACGTGAGTATAACGCATAGTGATGTGAGTATAACGAATTGTGACGTGAGTATAACGCATAGTGCTGTGAGTATAACGAAAAGTGCTGTGAGTATAACGAAAAGTGCTGTGAGTATAACGAAAAGTGCTGTGAGTATAACGAAAAGTGCTGTGAGTATAACGAAAAGTGCTGTGAGTATAACGAAAAGTGCTGTCAGTATAACGAATAGTGCTGTCAGTATAACGAATAGTGCTGTGATTACAACGAAAAGTGCTGTGAGTATAACGAATAGTGCTGTGATTATAATGAAAAGTGCTGTGAGTATAACGAATAGTGCTGTGATTACAACGAAAAGTGCTGTGAGTATAACGAATAGTGCTGTGATTATAATGAAAAGTGCTGTGAGTGTAACGAATAGTGCTGTGATTACAACGAAAAATGCTGTGAGTATAACGAATAGTGTTGTGAATTTTACGAAAAGTGCTGTGCGATCAGAATTGAACTTGACGGTCGATTGTTATCACTAGCCAAACACTCGTAGGCACCTGTCCTTTTATATCTCTTTATTTCTTGTCATCTCTGGTTATAAGCCCCACTGATTTACAACCCTTGCTTAAGCCTTTCTATATTAAAAAAAAATCTGTTTTTTCTGAACATAACATACACTTCGGTCATCTTTAGCTGGAATGTCCTCCCTCTCCCCCCACCCACCCACCCCCGAAAAGAAAAACACGAAAGTGAAGAGAAAAAAAACTTATGAAGCGAAAGAAAAGATAAGAAAGAAAAAAAAACCAACTCCTGTGTGATTTATATTTTAAAGGATCCCTTTTCCATATTGACATAGACGTCATGTGACTTTATGTGAGTACCAACCCCATATCGCAATAACACCCCCCCCCCCCGCATCAACAAGGACTAGAACCGCGCGGCCGACGTTATCCGTTCATCAAATCATTGAATTTGTGTGTTTTATTTCAAACGTTTAATATTCTGTGATCGCTGCAGCAATGTATCAATATTATATGGTGTGCTTTCGGGGAGCCGGAGGTAGTGGAACGGAAACTTGAATATATGAAATGTACTGGATTTGTAGGATCAATAATGGACATTTTAAGTGCGTACGGTGAATCTCCAAATAAATAAGTTACATATTACATACACCAGGAAAATCTCCCCCCACCCCCTTTTTTTCCACGATCCCCCTTAACTCACTTTTTTCAAAATTTAAAAAAAAAAGAAAAAAATACTTTAATCAGTGTTTTTTAAGTATAAGACATAAGCTTTTATTCAATCAAGACAGCAAACTCTAAATCCTTTTTTAGCTAAAATAACTTGCGGTTAACTTAGACCTACGAATAGTAAGTATAATATATAATTAAAATACAGAGGAGAAAGTATTTAAAAAATGGATTCTAGTACTCCCCCCCCTTTCCCCCCCCCTTCCCCCCCCCCTCCCCCCCCCCCCCGGCCCAAATAAATAATAATCACATGGATAAAAAAAAAATCCATTTGATAAGATTCAAATCTGAAGTGTGCCTGTCTAATAAACTCTGATCGTCTCCCTTTAAAGTGCAAGCCATTCTAGGAGCTAGTGGTAATTGATATTTATAATTCATTTTATTTGTTTTACCTGATGCATGAATATATTAAGAATGTATGAATCTTAAGAATTTAAGCTACACGTCCTAGAATTCGCGATCAGTCCTGCCTTGAAAAATAAGAGAATAATATTTTAAAAATCAAATTTTCAAATGTCTTTCCTTAAAAGTGCAACCTCATTTCGGTTGTATGTTTTTTTGTTTTCTTTTTATAGTTTTCCGTATCAGCTAAATAAACAATAATTTAAATGGTGGTAAATAGCTGTACGGCATAGAGATGGAAAAAAAAAACCAGCACCACAAGAAAACAGTCAATGATATAGGGTCTATTATATCCTTATACGAACAGATATGCCTAAAAATATTAGTGCAGATTTTTAGAATATCATAATTTGATAACACGAACGAATCAAGTGGAGGAAACTAAATCTCGATTTTACAACTAAACAGATATGTTGAAAGTAGGTTATTCTCTTTAAGATAAGATAAAGTAATTTTTGTTGATCCCAATAAATGGAAAATATGTTTTTGCAAATAGTCATGCTCAGCGTGCCATATATTCTTATTAAGATAATTCTTTTAAACAAGAAAATTTCAATTTCACGTTTTGTTTCTAGAGCAAGTTAAGGCAAGTTACAAAGTATGTTCTCGTCCCAGAGAAATGCGGCAGGGAAAAATTGATTGTGGGCAGCTAAATAAATCAAGTAATAAATAACGCATCTTTTTGTTGTTGTTGTTGTTCTGGTGGTATTTGTTTGGGGGGTGGAAAAGGGGTGGGGGGGTAAAATTTATTGAGAAGTGTAATTTTTCCCCCCACTGCATTATTTCTTTTGTTTTTATTAATCCATTTGGTTCGATATCCAATCTAAGAGGCGGCCGATGGGACAACGGCTCGCATTTGTCTTATTCTGTAACCGGTCTTCTGTGGCTCTGCGTCCCCTGGTCCACTGGGGATGTCGTTGCCAATGTGTGTGTTTACCCGGCGAATGGCCAGTCATGAAAACTGCAAATGGTCCTGTAATGCCCCGTCCTGTCAATTGATTGTGATGTGATACCGAGAGGTAATGAGCACCGCTGCGTGGCTAAAAAATGGGACAGTGTTCCTCAAACTGTTCTTCTGGACGCCGGGGTGTAAAGCATGCGTGACACCGAACGAAAGGTGATGATCGCCGGTGCATCAAAATACAGAGCAGTGTTTCTCAAAATGCGTTACTTGTCGCGTCGCTGTAATTTGGTTATGTTTGAAGAAGAAAAAAAAGCAACAGCGATCAGTTTTTACTCTTATTGAAAGTGTTCGTTTTGGACACCGTAAGACACAGGGCCGCTGAACTCTTATTGAAAGTGTTCGTTTTGGACACCGTAAGACACAGGGCCGCTGAACTCTTGTTGAAAGTGTTCGTTTTGGACACCGTAAGACACAGGGCCGCTGAACTCTTATTGAAAGTGTTCGTTTTGGACACCGTAAGACACAGGGCCGCTGAACTCTTATTGAAAGTGTTCGTTTTGGACACCGTAAGACACAGGGCCGCTGAACTCTTATTGAAAGTGTTCGTTTTGGACACCATAAGACACAGGGCCGCTGAACTCTTATTGAAAGTGTTCGTTTTGGACACCGTAAGACACAGGGCCGCTGAACTCTTATTGAAAGTGTTCGTTTTGGACACCGTAAGAGACAGGGCCGCTGAATACAAAAGGACGATGATTGTGACATGATTTCTCTGTATCAGGGACGACCAAAAGGCTTCGCGGACCACTTAGACAGTGGGTAAACCGTTTCGGGGAGCATCTCATTGCACCTTGTATTCAACTATTTTAAATAAACACACAGTAAACGGCGTAAAGAAATGTCTGTCATGTCTTTGGAATGCGCACAATGAAATGCCAAATAACCAGTGTTACTTACTACATATAAAACGAGTGTGACGTCATTTATAGTTTGTCTCACTTACCTTTTTTTTATAATCGATTCTTTGTCATTTAACGAAGGACGAAAACGTTGCTTTTTTGCGTTGTTGTTTTTTGTCGTTATTGTTTTAAAGTGATAAATCTGACATTCACGGGCCGCCAATACTTGACTTTTGCCATTACTGGTCTACATAGACATGCGGCTGAAGTCAAGTCTAGTGTGGCTATAGTGAAGCTTCCCTTGTGTTTTCATGGCACACAACCTCATTTTGTTGTGGTGTAACTTTGGGGGGGTGGAAAGGGGAGGGGGTGGAGAGTGGAGGGGGGGTGTACATTGAAGATGTTTCCGTAAAGCACAACGCGTTTTCCAACGATCGCTAACAGTGAGGCCCGGTAAGCAAGGGGTGGTGGTTGTCAACTCCTAACGTCTTCTTGGATTGATTACATTCGTCAGTTCTTATTCATACGTTGAAGAGTCGTACTATTCTCACTATCAATTAACAAACTCAACTCCTTTTCATAATAACTATAACTTTAATATCTAAGTAAATATAATAAACATCCTATCACTCCAAGGTTCCACTCAAGACTCCCAGCACGACTAAAAAACGTCACAATACTGCATAGACAATACGTCACCAATCAGCATAAAAATACGTCATAAATACAATGGCGGGAAGAGCGTTCACTAACTATAATAGACAAGCGCGGGAAAAGCGTTCAACAACTAATGAACATAATATTGAGTCGCAACAATTCCTAATGAACGCTCATACTCGACATATCCCCCCTCTTTCATTTCAGATTTTACTCAGGGAGTGAAATCGTCACCAGACATACAAAATTTACATCAATTACATCAAGAAGAACCCTTCAGCCATATGAATGGTCCTTATCAAAAAACATTATTTAGGTATCACTGAAAATCAAACAGATTTATGATATACTGCAATAAAATAAACAATCCTTCGTACATAATTTTAAATGCAATTCAAGAGTTAAAAATTCATGTACGACAATAAAAATCAGACCATTGAAATTGAATGTCAACATTAATTTTCATTTTTCATACCAATAAAAATAATTATATTTTTATCTCAAAAATCAGGGCAAATACATCAATATCCTTACTGAATTTGAAACTATAACTAAGTTAATCCAAATCATATCATCAAAAAGGTGTATTTTTAAATAAAACCAATGGTCATCACTATAGAAACACAAAACTATCTAACATTATTACAGGTGAGAGATGTCTCACCACAATTTGAGCAGCCTTTATTTGCTCTTAAATAACACAGCTACAGATGGCGGGACATATCTTTTGTCCGTGGATTTCACAACTTTATGCTTCAACATGTTTATTATAATTAGAATTATCTCTCCCTGTTCTTTTGACCCGTGGTCATAACTCATGTGAAACCTCAGTTTTACAATACATATTTTTAAATTGTTATAAAATGAAAAACGATTCTCATAAAAAAGAAATTCAAACAAATCAGGAACTTCAAAGCAATCATGGTAATAGTTCATTTTAACAGATTCATTTTTTTTAACAATACAAACAAAAGCCTCACCTCCCAACTCATGGACCTGACATCTCACCTCCTCTTGAAAATCATAAACAAGTGCACCTTTAGAGCTGGCAGCGCTCTCTTTAACACTTTCAACATTGGTTTCCAACTTAATGTTAGAGCACTCCTGGCTCTCAAAATCTGGACAACCTTCACTCACATTACTTGGGAATTTATTTTCATTACAACTATCTGTAACAATATGTACATTTGAGCAGCCCTGGCTCACATTTACAGGTGATTCATTATCATTACCATTATCCGTAACAATATGAAAATCTGAGCAGCCCTGGTTCACATTAACAGGTGATTCATTATCATTACAGCTATCCGTAACAATATGAAAATCTGAGCAGCCCTGGCTCACATTAACTATTGATTCGTCATCAATACAGCTCTCTGTAATACTATAAAATTTTGAGCAACCCTTGCTCATAACAACTTGTAATACATTTTCATTGCAGATCTCTGCAGTAACATCAAAACCTGAGCACACCTGGCTCACATTATCAACTAATTCATATTCATTACCAGTACATATCTCTGTAAAAATATCATTTGAGCAACCTTTGCTCACATTACACAGTGACTCATTTACATCACAATAATTATCAACAACAATTTTCTCTCCTTCCCCCACCTCAGGGATTACACTCACCTCATCAACCTCACACAAAAAATCAGACACTTTAACTTCAGGACTTACATTATCTGATGGCTCACCATGAGATACAACAAAAATCATGTCCTCAGACATTAGAACAGGGTTCTCTTTGCTTTCAATGCAGCCCGTTTCCATAACAACCAATTCATTACATGCTGTGGCGCTGGGACAATCCCCTACATACGTCCACCTAAGGTCATTTCCAATGACTTCTACCTTATTAAATTGTCGTCCCCTTTCTTCTTTACATTGGACTTCCTGGGATACACCAACTACTTCAACCTCGTTTTGACATGAATCTAAAGCTATATCTGTACCCTTTGCCACTGGGGGTATGTCAGCACGGTCAACGTTGTCCCTTTTAACGTTAGCCGACGGATCAATTAACAAATCACTGTCATTTCTATTTAAAAAAATTGAGTCGTCAGCAGAGGCAATAATATCATTTTGTTCCTCAGTATCTTTAGCTATGAACCGTGGTTGCGAGGCCGGCTCTTGCCTGGGGTCAGGATCATGAGTATGTCCACCGTTATCCACATATTTGTTTTCACTTACATTAATAGAAACTCTATTAAAATTTTTATAGGGATTCTCACAGTGAATGCTGGCAATGCCATAATATATTTCTTCCCCTTGACTCTCGTCATCGTCACTGTCGCTATAATAATATGCCTGTCTCTTTAAAATAATTTCCCGTCGTTCTGCCTCTAATTCCGCCAGTCTAATTTTTTCATCTAGTTTATCTAGTTCAATTTGTCTCTCTCTCTGTTTATCTCTTTCTATACGATCTTCCTCTCTGGCTCTAAGTTCATCCTCTCTCTCTTCCCGTACGTGTTCTTCGAACTTAACTCTTATATACTCCTCTAGGTTCTCTCCGGTATAACAAAGTAACACACCCACATGCCTAATTTCTTCTAAACTCCATTTCCTACTGACATATCCAGCCATAGCAATGCAAATTAAGAGTGATCATACAATAAACAATAATTAGGTTTAAGGACCAATCGCAGTCTGTTTAAACTAAGTCTAGCAAAAATCTAAATTCTACCCAGGTACAAAAAAAAAAGTAAATACAAAAGAAAATGTAAGCCAAAAATGTTTTAAACAATAAAAATCCAACTTGCCTGGTTCTTGAAATGTCCTATACAATTTAACTATTATTCAAAACACACACTGGGCTTAATTAAGTGTCAATCGTGGAAAGTCCTATAGAATTTAAATATTATTCAAAACACACACTGGGCTTAATTAAGTGTCAATGGTTCTTTACTGTCAATAGTTCTCTCACAAACTTCAATTGTCCTATATGGCGATCTTGGGACACAGTCATTGAGGTGTGGGTGACCGGGACGGGTCACGAGACATCGGCAGCTCACTGGACAGAATGTAGGCGAATCGCCGACACTGGACAGTTCGTGGGTAACTCACCAATACAGGATCGGGCATGTGCAGCTGGATGCAGGACGGGACGTTGGTGGCTCGTTGAAACAGGACAGGGCGTTGTTAAACTGAGTGACCGGACTGGCCACAGGACTTCACAGCTCACTGGACACGAAGTTGGTAGCTCACTACCGACAGGACGTAGATAACTCGATGCAGCGATGGTCGTAGTTAATTGCGATGGTCGTAGTTAATTCACTCCAACTGAACACGGAGTGGGTAGCTCACTACCGACAGGACTTGTATAACTCGATGCAGCGATGGGCGTAGTTAATTCACTGGGACTGAACAGGACGTTGGTAACTTGATAACGGACAGGGCGTAGTTAATTTGCTGTAACTGGACACGACATTGGTAGCTTCATACAGGGCAGGACGTAGTTATTTCACTGGAACTGGACAGGACGTTGGAAACTTGATAACGGGCAGGGCGTAGTTATTTCACTGGAACTGGACACGAGGTTAGTAACTTGATAACGGGCAGGGCGTAGTTATTTCACTGGAACTGGACACGAGGTTAGTAACTTGATAACGAGCAGGACGTAGTTATTTCACTGGAACTGGACAGGACGTTGGCAACTTGATAACGGGCAGGGCGTAGTTATTTCACTGGAACTGAACAGGACGTTGGCAACTTGATAACGGGCAGGGCGTAGTTATTTAACGATGGTTGTAACTTCACTAAAGTTGAATACTAAGAATGTTCTTGTACTTTACCTCAAGTATGAAAATAACGAGGTTCACCAATCCCGGATGAGAAGCCCCCATGTCAACTCCTACACGTCTTCTTTGATTGATTACATTCGTCAGTTCTTATTCATACGTTGAAGAGTCGTACTATTCTCACTATCAATTAACAAACTCAACTCCTTTTCATAATAACTATAACTTTAATATCTAAGTAAATATAATAAACATCCTATCACTCCAAGGTTCCACTCAAGACTCCCAGCACGACTAAAAAACGTCACAATACTGCATAGACAATACGTCACCAATCAGCATAAAAATACGTCATAAATACAATGGCGGGAAGAGCGTTCACTAACTATAATAGACAAGCGCGGGAAAAGCGTTCAACAACTAATGAACATAATATTGAGTCGCAACAATTCCTAATGAACGCTCATACTCGACACTGGTCACATGGGGTCCCTATTCTGGTCACCTAGGTCCGTATTCTGGTCACTTAGGGTCCTTATTCTTGTCACCTAGGGTCATTATTCTGGTCACCTAGGGATCATTATTCTGGTCACAAGGGGTCCCTATTCTGGTCACCTAGGGTCCGTATTCTGGTCACCGGCTATAGAGAAGAGAAGACTGTTAAAAACGCTTTTGATGGTGTCCTTAAAGTCATTTAAGACCAATTTCCTGATCCTTTCAGCCTGGGAACCCTAACCTATTGACAAACAGGATATCGCCCCTCTCACCTCGTGATAAACCCAACACGATATCGCCCCCTCACTTAGTGATAAACCCACCACGATATCGCCCCCTCACTTAGTGATAAACCCACCACGATATCGCCCCCTCACTTAGTGATAAACCCAACACGATATCGCCCCCTCACTTAGTGATAAACCCACCACGATATCGCCCCCCTCACTTAGTGATAAACCCATCATGATATCGCCCCCCTCACTTAGTGATAGTCCCATCACGATATCGCCCCCCTCACTTAGTGATAAACCCATCACGATATCGCCCCCCTCACTTAGTGATAAACCCATCACGATATCGCCCCCCTCACTTAGTGATAAACCCATCACGATATCGCCCCCCTCACTTAGTGATAAACCCATCACGATATCGCCCCCCTCACTTAGTGATAAACCCATCACGATATCGCCCCCCTCACTTAGTGATAAACCCATCACGATATCGCCCCCCTCACTTAGTGATAAACCCATCACGATATCGCCCCCCTCACTTAGTGATAAACCCATCACGATATCGCCCCCCTCACTTAGTGATAAACCCATCACGATATCGCCCCCCTCACTTAGTGATAAACCCATCACGATATCGCCCCCCTCACTTAGTGATAAACCCATCACGATATCGCCCCCCTCACTTAGTGATAAACCCATCACGATATCGCCCCCCTCACTTAGTGATAAACCCATCACGATATCGCCCCCCTCACTTAGTGATAAACCCATCACGATATCGCCCCCCTCACTTAGTGATAAACCCATCACGATATCGCCCCCCTCACTTAGTGATAAACCCATCACGATATCGCCCCCCTCACTTAGTGATAAACCCATCACGATATCGCCCCCCTCACTTAGTGATAAACCCATCACGATATCGCCCCCCTCACTTAGTGATAAACCCATCACGATATCGCCCCCCTCACTTAGTGATAAACCCATCACGATATCGCCCCCCTCACTTAGTGATAAACCCATCACGATATCGCCCCCCTCACTTAGTGATAAACCCATCACGATATCGCCCCCCTCACTTAGTGATAAACCCATCACGATATCGCCCCCCTCACTTAGTCATAAAAAACCCACGATATCACCACAAGCCAGTGTTTCTCAATGAGCCAATATAGAACCAGCTAAACAAGTCAGTGTTTCTCAATGAGCCAATATAGAACCAGCTAAACAAGTCAGTGTTTCTCAATGAGCCAATATAGAACCAGCTAAACAAGTCAGTGTTTCTCAATGAGCCAATATAGAACCAGCTAAACAAGTCAGTGTTTCTCAATGAGCCAATATAGAACCAGCTAAACAAGTCAGTGTTTCTCAATGAGCCAATATAGAACCAGCTAAACAAGTCAGTGTTTCTCAATAAGCCAATTTAAACCAACTAAACAAGAGAGTTTTCTCAATGAGCCATTTTAGAACCATCTAAACAAGACAGTGTTTCTCAATGAGCAATTTTAGAACCATCTAAACAAGACAGTGCTTCTAATGAGCCATATTAGAACCATCTAAACAAGACAGTGTTCTCAATGAGCCATATTAGAACCATCTAAACAAGATCGTGTTTCTCAATGAGCCATTTTAGAACCATCTAAACAAGACAGTGTTTCTAATGAGCCATTTTAGAACCGTATAAACAAGACAGTGTTTCTCAATGAGCCATATTAGAACCATCTAAACAAGACGGTGTTTCTCAATGAACCATTTTAAAACCATCTAAACAAGACAGTGGTTCTCAATGAAACATATTAGAACCATCTACAAAAGACAGTGTTTCTCAATGTGCAATTTTAGAACCATCTAAACAAGACAGTGTTTCTCAATGAGCCATTTTAAAACCATCTAAGCAAGACATTGTTTCTTAATGAGCCATATTAGAACTATCTAAACAAGACAGAGTTTCTCAATGAGCCATTTTAAAACCTTCTAAACAAGACAGTGTTTCTCAATGAGCCGTATTAGAATCATCTAAACAAGACAGTTTGTCTCAATGTGCCTTATTAGAATCATCTAAACAAGACATTGTTTCTCAATATGCCATTTTAGAACAGTATAAACAAGACAGTGTTTCTCAATGAGCCATATTAGAACCACCTAAACAAGACAGTGTTTCTCAATGAGCCATATTAGAACCGTATAAACAAGACAGTATTTCTCAATTAGCCATATAAGTACCATCTAAACAAGACATTGTTTCTCAATGAGCCATTTTAGAGCCATCTAAACAAGACAGTGTTTCTGAATGAGCCATTTTAGAAACATCTAAACAAGATGTTGTCTACAGAATGATAAGATGAAAGTTGTCTTCAGAATGATAAGATGAAAGTTGTCTACAGAATGATAAGATTAAAGTTGTCTACAGCATGCCAGATGAAAGTTGTCTACAGAATGATAAGATGAAAGTTGTCTACAGAATGAACAGATGAAAGTTGTCTACAGAATGATCAGATGAAAGTTGTCTACATAATGAACAGATGAAAGTTGTCTATAGAATGACCAGATGAAAGTTGTCTACAGAATGATCAGATGAAAGTTGTCTACAGAATGACCAGATGAAAGTTGTCTACAGAATGACCAGATGAAAGTTGTCTACAGAATGACCAGATGAAAGTTGTCTACAGAATGACCAGATGAAAGTTGTCTACAGAATGACCAGATGAAAGTTGTCTACAGAATGACCAGATGAAAGTTGTCTACAGAATGACCAGATGAAAGTTGTCTACAGAATGAACAGATGAAAGTTGTCTACAGAATGACCAGATGAAAGTTGTCTACAGAATGATAAGATGAAAGTTGTCTACAGAATGAACAGATGAAAGTTGTCTACAGAATGAACAGATGAAAGTTGTCTACAGAATGATAAGATTAAAGTTGTCTACAGAATGAACAGATGAAAGTTGTCTACAGAATGACCAGATGAAAGTTGTCTACAGAATGACCAGATGAAAGTTGTCTACAGAATGACCAGATGAAAGTTGTCTACAGAATGACCAGATGAAAGTTGTCTACAGAATGAACAGATGAAAGTTGTCTACAGAATGACCAGATGAAAGTTGTCTACAGAATGACCAGATGAAAGTTGTCTACAGAATGACGAGATTACTTTAGTTGTGATAAAAGACTGTTTACTGTATGTGTTTTTGTGAAAGACTAAGCTACACTCGTGTGTTTATGATAAAAGAATGGCCATTAAATATATATCTGGGATATCAGAAAGTCCACTTCATGTTTTACTGTGATTAAAGAAAGTCCACCTTTATTATATTCCTATTAAATAATATTTACTTTAGATTTATCTTCATAAGCCAGGGCACATTGTTGCAATCTTTATAGTTTTCTCTATGTTTACATACAAATCTAGCTGTCGATCCAGACGCCCGATATTCAGCAGATGTATCAAAACCAATATTGATCTACGTAAAGCTTTTTAATTTCTCTGCCTTTACGCTAACTAGATGACCACGTTTCAAGTAATGTTCGGTGAGATTTCTTTTATATAGATCAAGCCAACATGGAGACTGCGACGAAAACACACTCATAGATTGACACCCTTTTACGAAAAAATGGAATATACTTATATGAACAAAGTATATACTGTGTCACGGGCCCAGACGTCAATTCAGTCAATATCAGTTATATAAAAAAAATGACACATGTGCTGTACTAACCGTGAAAAGTTCCATATGTATCCTGGTGAGAAAAAAAAGTAATTCGTAGTAAAATGTTGAGTGCTCGCCCTTTTCTTCCAATCTGGAAACTCTAGATGACAGCAGTCAATCTTTGCTGCGTCATCACTGACAGTGTTACTATGCTACAACGCAACTTTTCCAGCCTCATTTAATATTATATTATTTGGTAAGTCAGTAGATTTTGATAGGTCTACCTTAAAGTTCAAATTAATTTATATCCAAGGATAAAGTTCAAAGTGTATTTATTTGATAGCGATAAAAAGTAATGTATTTCATGTTGTTACAAAAACGTCTTGTAAAACTTTAAACACATGTAAAATTGTATCAAATCTGTTATAAATTAAAATTTATTTGTTTTTTTTTTATTTGAGACTCTATTAAGTTTTAGTTAGGACTATTATAAAGTACACGATAGCCAAGTACTTAACATTTTCAACCAACTCCATATCCTCTTATCCGGTGTTTAAGAAATGCTCAGCTTTTGTCTTCAGCCAGCTATTTATGAAGTCGGCCATCTTTTCTCTATATCAAAATAATTTTAAGATCTCTTCAACATTTCACACAAATTGAAAAAAAATGTGTATTTCAGTCATGGGGCAGTTAAAATGGAGGTATGAAGAGCGGTCATACATACAATCACTGTGTGGGTTGAATGTTCATATTTCATTCTATCATCATCAGTGGCCCTACAGCCCATAGAGTAACCACATCCTTCCATTCGTGGAACCACCTCACCCACCCCCCCCCCCCCCCCCCCTCTACATCGTCAGAGCCGTCTTGCTCTTTTGGATTCTGTCACTTTTGCTGCTCTACAATCCGTCATTCTCTTATGCTCATGGGTGCACTGATGAAATGTTCTTATGTTATAACCAGGCAAGTCCGTGAGCTCTGTCTAACACTTTTTTGTACAGATTATGTGGATATCCATGTCAATAAAATAATAAATGCATTGGTAGTTGTATGTATATTTTATTTATTGATAAATTTGCCTTAGTGCTACTGATATTACGCGAACACCTCATCATTAATTCATAGTTGGAGTTTCTCTTTTATATACTAAAAAAATACTGATAAATACAAAGTCAATTTATAGCAGGGAATTTAAATGAGTTGTCACGAGTTGTTTTTTGTTTATTTAAGCTGAGCACCGTGAAACTTAATGTTGCTGTTTTTGTTTTGTTCTTTTGTAAGTATAAAAATTAGTAGAGCCTGCGGTGACAGAACGTGTACACCATCCCACAAAGCAGATAATGTCCTTAATGATGTTTGTAGAGATTTTAAAATTTTGCATATCTTTTGAAAAGTCTTTATTGTTCATCAAGTAACATAGAAACTTGCTAAATGAATTCTTGCTTTATGACGTCATCCTATATCATGCAAAGTGTTTTCTTTTAAAAGAAATTGTTGGTGGTTTTTTTTGTTAGATGATGTATTTTTAAAAAAATATGATTCTGTAATGTCGGATGTAATCATGATTCAAATTGAAATAAAAATAGAATGAACAATAATGACTATAATTTTGTTTTAAATTGGTATTTAGTTTGCCTGAGATTTAATATTAACTAATAACAATAGTAATCTGTAAATCAATTACAGCATGTGTGGGCAAACTATGGTCCGTGGTCCGCATGCGGCCCTCGAAGGCATTTAGAAATTTAAAAAATTAATTTGTTTTTAAGTTATGTTGGTGAATTTTAAAGAATTTCATGCACCGTTTGGATTGTTTTAACATTTTTGATCAAATTTCTTTCTACTTCTTCTTCTTCTATATCTTAAGGGCCCACGATCAATTTATTGATCATTTTGGCTCCTATGCATGTAGATGGGATTTGCAATGTTTCTGTTACTGGTGTTGATGAGGAAATCATGCACTAGGGGTTTGAAGGCTT
>CAXITT010000280.1:485515-524706 GCA_964033795.1 Lymnaea stagnalis
GTCGTTCATGGCTTGACTGAGTGTCGTCCATGGCTTGACTGAGTGTCGTTCATGGCTTGACTGAGTGTCGTCCATGGCTTGACTGAGTGTCGTCCATGGCTTGACTGAGTGTCGTCCATGGCTTGACTGGGTGTCGTCCATGGCTTGACATGTCAATAGTTTTAAATATACATTTGTTTGGTTTTATTTAATTAATGTATGTTAATTGATTTTTTAAGTTTTTGTATTTGTTTGTTAAATTGTGTGTACAGCGTGGTGAGCCCAGCACTAGGCTGTGTTCAACGCTATATAAAAAACTTGTAATAATAATAAAATTTATGATATGATGTAATGCGTATGCCAAAACTTGACCCAGTTGTTGTATAGGAAGACTTTGGAGGAGTTGGAATGTTAAACCCCGGGATGGACTTCTTTTTACGAAGGATATAAATTATGGAATTAACAACTGGTCGCAGCTGACGGATGTAATATAATGATATAGACCAAGCGTGAGTGGGAATTGTATTTGCAACTAAGATGAAATGCTTTGAACTCCTGTAGGGAAAACTCATGTTGAACTTGAATCTTGTGTCTGTTTATCTTGTCACCTCTTTTGAAGCTATGGCGAGAACTGCCGTCCGGGGAAAAGTTTTGTGTAGGGAAAGGGAATGAACTGATTTATTTCATCTGTAATTTGCCGTGATCTCTTACGACCCTTTGAACTATAGAAATCCTTTGAGAAATATTCGACCTGACAAGTCTTGAACTATCTGTTGCATCAGACCTTGAGCTGGTGGGAAAAGTGTCTGCATTGTTTATCATCTCAGTTGTTGGGGAATGGGTTAGTCCACAAGTCAGCTATGTTTGCAGTGGAGAACTCACTTGAAAAGAAATAGTCTACAGGACAGTGAACCCATTCTTTAGTGTTATGATTGTCACAAATGACTGGGGCGGGGGTACAGGACAGAGCTCCATTGTTGTTTAGGTAACTTATAGGATGGAATGAAACTGCTGTTAATGGGGTTAAGTTAAGGTTAATAGACTCTCACATCTTAATATAGTGGGAGATTGTTTCTTTAGATAATAGTATGTTCGGGTTTTCCAGACTTCGCATGATAATTTTTGGGTTAACAATGGGAAGGTCTAATTGACCGGAAATTAGGGGGCATGGGTGTGTTTATAGATAGCATTCCTGGACCACCTATGGGGGGTAGAGAACCACATATAAGAGGGAGCTTTCACTGAGTAAAGTTAGTTGAGGAAGAGGGAACAGAGGTACGACGTAGTTGAGGAAGAGAGAGAAAAGAGCTACGATAGAATCAAGCAGTTGTTAGGGAATAGTTGCTAGTGATCAGGAGACGACAGATGACTAGAAGAACTTATATCTTACAAATAAACACTTTCATTATCGTTGGACACCAGGAGTTTTGAGTTGTTGCATTTCGTCCAAGTCTACGTTGTGCTTTTGTCTGTCTCAACGCCTAGACCCACAATATAAATCACAGAGAGGAGCGGTCCTGTACTGACCACTACTAAGTCAACATAGTTTGTGTTAAGTCAGGACCGGAGCCCTCCTCCGTAACAACCGTTCCGTGACAATGATTCGTAAATAAGTATGGACTTAAAAATATCTTTAAACATAAATGGATTAAGACTGACCGTTTGCATTAACCTACACTAAAAGATAATAGGCATAGACCTATAATTACTGAACATTGGCATAAACCAACACTGACTTACTATTGGAATAGATCTACACTGACTTACTATTGGCATAGATCTAAACTGACTTACTATTGGAATAGATCTACACTGACTTACTATTGGCATAGATCTACACTGACTTACAATGGCAAAGATCTTCACTGACTTACTATTGCCATAGATCTTCACTGACTTCATCCTCATGTCCCTTAGTCCTTGCACCGTTGGGGTGCCACAGATGACATGTGAACCATCCTCCTCCATTCCTCTCTGTCTTCAGCACTACGCACTGCATCGCCCAGTGTCAGTCCTGTCCACTCTTTGATGTTATCCTCCCATCATTTTCTTTGTCTTCCCCTTCTTCTCCCTCCTCTTGTGGTGCCCTGCAATATTTCTTTGGCAAGCACTCGTTTCCTTTTTACGTGAAGGTACCATTGTAATTTGCGTTTTTTCACAGTCACCAGTAGGTCATCGTACTCCCCAATTGCCTGGCAAACCCTTTCTTTCACTGTAACATTGGGGATATGGTGCCTATAGCAGAGATCTACACTGACTTACCATTGGCATAGCTCTTCACTGACTTACTATTGGCATAGATCTTCACTAAGTGCCATCTAGGATGGGCCAAGGGATTGGGAACAATGGTGAATCTAGGGTAAGTGCCATCTAGGATGGGCCAAGGGATAGGGAACAATTGTGAAGCTAGAGTTAAGTGCCATCTAGGATGGGCCAAGGGATTGGGAACAATTGTGAAGCTAGGGTAAGTGCCATCTAGGATGGGCCAAGGGATTGGGAACAATTGTGAAGCTAGGGTTAAGTGCCATCTAGGATGGGACAAGGGATTGGGAACAATTGTGAAGGTAGGGTTAGTGCCATCTAGGATGGGCCAAGGGATCGAGAACAATGGTGACGCTAGGGTTAGTGCCATCTAGGATGGGCCAAGGGATTGGGAACAATTGTGAAGCTAGGGTTAAGTGACATCTAGGATTGGCCAAGGGATTGGGAACAATGGTGACGCTAGGGTTAGTGCCATCTAGGATGGGCCAAGGGATTGGGAACAATGGTGAAGCTAGGGTTAAGTGCCATCTACGATGGGCCAAGGGATTGGGAACAATTGTGAAGCTAGGGTTAGTGCCATCTAGGATGGGCCAAGGGATTGGAAACAATGGTGACGCTAGGGTTAGTGCCATCTAGGATGGGCCAAGGAATTGGGAACCATGGTGAAGCTAGGGTTAATGCCATCTAGGATGGGTCAAGGGATTGGTGACAATGGTGAAGCTTGGGTTAGTGCCATCTAGGATGGGCCAAGGGATCGGGAACAATGGTGAAGCTAGGGTTAATGCCATCTAGGATGGGCCAAGGGATTGGGAACAATGGTGAAGCTAGGGTTAATGCCATCTAGGATGGGCCAAGGGATTGGGAACAATGGTGAAGCTAGGGTTAATGCCATCTAGGATGGGCCAAGGGATTGGGAACAATAGTGAAGCTAGGGTTAATGCCATCTAGGATGGGCCAAGGGATTGGGAACAATGGTGAAGCTAGGGTTAGTGCCATCTAGGACGGGCCAAGCATTTTTCCGCCGCTTTCCAGGAATAATCTCTGCAAGTTGGGAAGCTGTATATTGTTAGGGAGCCTATGGAACGTTGCTTGCTCTGACTACTGTTTTCCTTTTAAAGACTGGGTTAGATTAGATGTAGTGCAGCAGCAGCCCCATCCCCTACTCAACTGTGATGATTTCCTTAAGATGTAATCAAGCCGTGCAAGCAGTTGTTAACCTTCTTTATTTCATGAGACGTTACTTAGTCACGTTGTTTTTAATTTAAAAAAAAATAAAACAAAGAATTAGTTTATATTTGTGTTAGATGTATTTAATTCTTAAAATAATTATTGTGTATTTACAAGGTGGAGGCATGAAGATTTATTATTCCCAACATTAAATCATGACCAGATTCTGATATTACACAGCAAAAACAAAACAATAATTCGGTCAATTAAAACACTTATTTTTAACCAACCATTTAATCGCTCAAAAATTATATATAATAATAATGACTTGCAGACTTTGATGAAATGATTGATTCCAATGAGGACAACCAGATGGCAAAGTCGTTTTGGTGTTTCTGTTAACTCTATCTTGGTGATTGAATGAAGTTAGGATAACATTAGGGTGGGGGGGTTGATGCATGGTGAGATGTGTACTGACTGATACAAGGGTGAAAACCCTGGTGAGATGTGTACGGACTGATACACGGGTGAAAACCCTAGTGAGATGTGTACGGACTGATACAAGGGTGAACACCCTGGTGAGATGTGTACTGACTGATACATGGGTGAAACCCTGGAGAGATGTGTACGGACTGATACAAGGGTGAAAACCCTGGTGAGATGTGTATGGACTGATACAAGGGTGAAAACCCTGGTGAGATGTGTAAGGACTGATACAAAGGTGAACACCTTGGTGATATGTGTACGGACTGATACAAGAGTGAAAACCCTGGTGAGATGTGTACGGACTTAAAGACGGGTGAAAAGAGATTTTAAATTCTAAAAATAAAAAAAATAAAATGTGTGTTTTAATTTTGATATATCAAATATGTGTTTGTGACCCAAAGATGTTTCTTACAAAGTAATGTCTGTAATGAAATGATTTCTGTGAAAACATGATGTCTGTAACAAAAGTTTATTCGTAGCTAATATGTCTCTTCAACAAAATGATTCGACTAACATATATAATTGTAACGCAATGATGTCACTAACAAAATGTCTGTAGCAAAATGTTGTCTGTAACAAAAACGGGTCTTGATATTAAACTAACGTGTATCGTAACAAGTCATGATCTTCCCTAAACAACATCACAGTTGCTGCCCTTGTGTTATTTAAGGCATTAACAGATGCCTAACATTTTGTAGATACATTTTTTTTTTAAAAATCAGTAGAAACAACATGCCACTGATCATACACATACTAGAAGGACAACTTTTTGAAGACAGATTGATCTAGCGTTTTACTTACAGTAATTCCCCTTGTCTTCATTCGCCCCCCCCCCACCTGGCCAACGCCACTCCCTCAAAGAAGTCATCAGAACATTACGCCCCTGTAACACGCTGTCACGGCCCGGTAACACGCTGTCACGGCCCTGCAACTAGCTGTCACGCCCTTGTAACACGCTGTCACACCCCGTTAACACGCCGTCACACCTTGGTAACACGCTGTCACGGCCCTGCAACTAGCTGTCACGCCCTTGTAACACGCTGTCACACCCCGGTAACACGCTGTCACGCCCTTGTAACACGCTGTCACGCCCTTGTAACACGCTGTTACACCCCGGTAACACGCTGTCACGCTGTTGTTGTTGTAACATTTCGTAACACGTAACAAGCTTAAAACTACAGAGGGGGGAGTAAGTGAAACGTTCAAACGGGGTTGCTTGAGAGACACATTTGAAATTAAGAAGCATTTCATCAACGAATCATAAGTTTAAAAATTATGCAGAAGATCAATTGGACTCATCATACAATAGCATACGAGGGACAAAACAACAACAACAAAACCAAAATTAATAAATATAATATATATATTAAAAAACACGTACAGGTGTTTAGCTGAGCTGTGAATAAACCTCACTGGCGCCTCGTCCACAAACAAGTTTTAACTTTAGGAAAACAATTTTTTCTTAACATGGACATTTTGTGTTGTTGTTTTTTTTGTACACCTCCAAGCCACCTCTTTGTGACTGTGATTTGATCACCCCACTACAAGCCAAATCTTTGTGACTGTGATTTGATCACCCCCCTCAATACCAAAACTTTGTGACTGTGATTTGATCACCCCACTCCAAGCCAAATCTTTGTGACTGTGATTTGATCACCCCACTCCAAGCCAAATCTTTGTGACTGTGATTTGATCACCCCACTCCAAGCCAAATCTTTGTGACTGTGATTTGATCACCCCCTCCACCCCAAACCTTTCCCCCTTTTTTGGAGGGAGGTAATTATCGTTCCATTTAATTTCTATATGTTAGTGCTCCATATATCTAGACGCTTAGATATCAGTGCTCCTCACACCTAGACTCTTAGATATGAGTGCTCCATACACGTAGGCTCTTAGATATCAGTGCTCCTCACACCTAGACGCTTAGATATCAGTGCTCCACACACCTCGACGCTTAGATATCAGTGCTCCACACACCTCGAAGCTTAGATATCAGTGCTCCACACACCTCGAAGCTTAGATATCAGTGCTCCACACACCTCGAAGCTTAGATATCAGTGCTCCAGACACCTCGACGCTTAGATATCAGCGCTCCACACACCTCGAAGCTTAGATATCAGTCCTCCACACACCTCAACGCTTAGATATCAGTGCTCCACACACCTCGACGCTTAGATATCAGTGCTCCACACATCTCGACGCTTAGATATCAGTGCTCCACACACCTCGAAGCTTAGATATCAGTGCTCCACACACCTCGAAGCTTAGATATCAGTGCTCCACACACCTCGACGCTTAGATATCAGTGCTCCACACATCTCGACGCTTAGATATCAGTGCTCCACACACCTCGACGCTTAGATATCAGTGCTCCACACACCTCGAAGCCTAGATATCAGTGCTCCATACACCTCGAAGCTTAGATATCAGTGCTCCACACACCTCGAAGCTTAGATATCAGTGCTCCACACACCTCAAAGCTTAGATAGCAGTGCTCCACACACCTAGACTCTACCCAGATATCCGTGGCACACCAAAATTAAAACATTAAAAAGCGCAAATGATTGTCCACATGAAGCAACATTTCAAATTATTTTTTACCCTTCATAGACTTGAAATGAACAATGACAAGTAGATCTTTGATCGTGATACAAAATAGTTGTTCACTGTCTAAGCTGGAATATCAATAGAACATAAGTTTGAGGGATTTAAAAAAAAACTGCTTACATGAAAATTTAGATTTAAAATAAACCATAACGGATCTGTTAAACTGTGACTGCGAACTTGCTTAAGATATTCACGTGTAAAGCTACATTCACAATAAATGACATGTAAAGATACATTCAACTGTAAAGCTACATTCAAGTGTAAAGCTACATTCAACTTTAAAGCTACATTCATGTGTAAAGCTACTTCAACTTGAAAGCAACATTCAACTGTAAAGCTACATTCACTTGTAAAGCTACATTCACTTGTAAAGCTACATTTAGGTTTAAAGCTACGATATTTATTTAAATGCTAAAAAAGGAAACAAGCTCCACAAAAATAATAATTTATTTTAAAAAAAATATTAATAAAATATATAAATATAAATATAAGCAAATAAACAAATGTATGGCAAGATAAATACTTGATTAATTGATTATATCCAGAAATCAGACAATTTGAGACCGACCGAATTTCGGCTTCGGCTTCGGTTTCGGCGCAGAAAGTGGCCATTTTATCACTTTCGACCAAGTTTCGGATTCGGCCGAAACTGAAAAGTTAACTTTCGGCTTAATTTCGGTTTCGGCCGAAAGAGAAAAGTTAACTTTCAGTTTTTCTGCGGTTTCGGCTGAAAGTGACTTAGACTTTCGGTTATCCGGCCGAAAGTGACTCAGGTTTTCGGTCATTTTAATACTCAGTGAAAGCGATATTTAAGAACAAACTAAGCCACATTTAAGAGCAAATTAAGCGATCTTTGAGAACAAACTAAACGATATTTAACAACAAACTAAGGGACGTTTAAGAACAAACTAAACGATCTTTAACAACAAACTAAACGATCTTTAACAACAAACTAACCGATCAATAACAACCAACCAAACGATCTTCAAAAACAAATTAAGCGATCCTTTAGAACCACATTTGTTAGAGACCCTGTTCAAAATAAAAATATTTTGCATTAATTTCCCCTCCCCCCCCCCCCAATTTTCTCCTACCATTTAATTTTTTTAAAATTGTAAAGCAATTTAAATTACTTTTATATTAAAATGGTAAAATCCTAAGTATTCTTAGATCAAGGGTCTCAAACTCAAATCATAGGGGGAAAAGAGGGGGGGGGGCACAGGAGGTAGTGTCTGAATGAGAGTGGGCCGCATCAAGTAATCCACAAAAAAGTGATTACAACTATTACAATCTGCTCACTCAACCTTTTAAATAGCAATAAAATCACTTAGGGTTCTCAAGAACTACTCACTGTTGCAAGAGACCTGGCATACAAAAATATATAGAAACATTAAAAAATAAAAAATCAGAATTAGACTAGTCTGTGAGATTCGACTGAAACCGTCGCGGAGAGTCACGTTATAGATATGAGAATGGGTGAAACGCGCCGGCGCATGTACTCTAAACTTTTCTGTCATGTAGCGGGCCGAAAAATATCGTCTTGCGGGTCATAAATGGCTCGCGGAAAGCTAGTTTGAGACCCCTATATTAGATGTTTATTTATTAATATTCACGATTATCTAATTTTTTATAAAAAGAATGTAAATATTTATACTTTCCCACTTTCCCACATCATTTTCGACGTATGCAGAATGTATGTTGGAACGAATTTCAAAATATCTTAATATTTCATTTTCGGTTTCGGCTTCGGTTTCGGCCAAAATTCATTTTTAACTTACGGTATTTTTTCGGTTTCGGCCGAAAGTCATTTTTAAACTTTCAGCATTTTTTCGGTTTCGGCCGAAAGTCATTTTAAACTTTCAGCCTATTTCCGGCTTCGGCCGAAAGCAGAAAATCACTTTCGGTTGGTCTCTACAGACAATAGCTCTGCCCACAGTTTAGACAGGATGGGGATCATTATTTATTTATTTTATTTTTTTTTTGGTACAAAGTTTCTTCTTAGTCATAAGTGACTAACTTATATAATTGTAACGCAATGACGTTATTAACAAAATGATGTCTGTAACAAAAACGGGGTTTGATATTAACCAATATAAATGCAAACAATCAGCTATCAACTCCGAGTCGAAGAATTCTACTGTACAGGCGTTGATAGCGTGCCATCAAATTTATCCAAACTCAGGGAACATATTTCGCTCGTCGTAGCTTCATACACCTGACATAGTGACTTGTCATCTGACCCCGTGAATGTAAACATGCAGATGTGTTGCGGAGACTGTGGACTTGGACTTACATTGTTAGAAAGTTTATTCTTTAGCCAATCATTCTTCTCCTTCTTTTCAAACAAATTGTATCATCTTCGCCGAGGAATTTTGCCGTGGACAAACAACATGGCTTCACACCACACACAGAATCGCTTCGCACCACACAAAGTGTTGAATCTCGCCACACACAACATTGCCTCACGCCACACACAGCATTGCCTCACTCCACACACAGCATCGCTCACGCCACACACAGCATCGCTCACGCCACACACAGCATCGCTCACGCCACACACAGCATCGCTCACGCCACACACAGCATCGCTCACGCCACGCACATCATCGCTCACGCCACACACATCATCGCTCACGCCACACACAGCATCGCTCACGCCACACACAGCATTGCCCCACGGCACACACAGCATCGCTCACACCACACACAGCATCGCTCACGCAACACACAGCATCGCCTCACGCCACATACAGCATTGCCTCACGCCACACACAGCATTGCCTCACACCACACACAGCATCGCTCACGACACACACAGCATCGCTCACGCCACACACAGCATCGCTCACGCCACACACAGCATCGCCCACGCCACACACAGCATCGCTCACGCCTCACACAGCATCGCTCACGCCACACACAGCATTGCTCCACGCCACACACAGCATTGCCTCAGGCCACACACATCATTACCCCACGCCAAACACAGCATCGCTCACGCCACACACATCATTGCCCCATGCCAAACACAGCATCGCTTATGCCACACACATCATTGCCCCACGCCAAACACAGCATCGCTCACGCCACACACAGCATCGCTCACGCCACACACAGCATCGCTCACGCCACACACATCATTGCCCCACGCCAAACACAGCATTGCCTCATGCCACACTCAGCATTGCCTCACGCCACACACAGCATTGCCTCACGCCACACACAGCATTGCCTCACGCCACACACAGCATTGCCTCACGCCACACACAGCATTTCCTCACGCCACACACAGCATTACCTCACGCCACCGTGTCTTAACAGAGTGCGGTGTGTGTCGTAGTGTCACGCCACACACAGCATTGCCTCACGCCACACATAGAATTGTCTCACGCCACACACAGCATTGCCTCACGCCACACACAGCATCGCTCACGCCCCACACAGCATCGCTCACGCCACACACAGCATTGCCTCACGCCACACACAGCATCGCTCACGCCACACACAGCATCGCTCACGCCACACACAGCATTGCCTCACGCCACACACAGAAATGTCTCACGCCACACACAGCATTGCCTCACGCCACACACAGAATTGTCTCACGCCACACACAGCATTGCCTCACGCCACACACAAAATTGCCTCACGCCACACACAGCATCGCCTCACGCCCCACAAAATATCCCCTGAGGACCTAGTATGTCAGGTGCAATTTGAAAACTTGTCCGAAGGTCCGCTTGCATGAACAGTTTGTGAAACGCGTCACTAGACAACTCAATGAAGCTGAGCTTGCTAGCAGAACTCCGATCTCGAAAGTTCAATTGACAAACAAGTCATTAAATCCTCAATCTATTTCCATCTCATTAAATAAGTTCAATATATCAATATTTGATTTAAACAAAAGAAAAGGTGCGCATCATTACAGAGTTAAAACACATGAGATTTTCGATAAACAGTAGAATATTACAATGGGCTATAACTCGGAGAACGAATTTAAGACATGGTTTTAACAAGGTTACGTTTCATTCTTCTCAATACTACTTTTGCCCATTCTTAAGTTTCAGCTGCCGACGGAATAGTGGGCTTGCAATGCTCTACTCAGCAATAAAAACATTACCACCAAGATGAAGCTGGAGCAGTAAACATCCTAGAATAAACGAAAATATCCATATTATTAAGTAGTTTTTAGCTTTAAAAATGTTTAAGACATATCATCTATATACATAATTCTCTATGTAACAGCCAATGTCACTGACCCTACCAAATAATCAAAAGCGCCAAAAATATAACTGCGCTTAATGAGGCATTAAAGAAAACTTAAGTGCATTTATGCTGAATGTTTTCTTTTGTTTGACGGAAATGGTGTAATAAATCTGCGGTGTTAAATTGTTTGGGACTAAAGTTCGCTTTAAGCTGCGCGGCTTGCGATAGTTTTAGACTACAATTTGTTAATAGAGCATGAATTGGTGATTCTAGGCTTACTGCAGGAGTAGGCAAACCTCGACCGCCACTTTAAATGATGTGGCCGGCTGTATGTATCTAAAATGAACTACTTTCTCCATTAAACTAGCGATTATTTTAATTTGTAGCACAAAGGCAAATTGTTTATATCTATATGCATCATTTGGTTTGTTTTTGTACACGGTACGCAGCATTTCGGTGTACTCGCCGCCTTTTGGGCTGAAAGATTGAAAATAGATTGAAATAAGGAATTATTTTTAGATCGTATTTTTTAAAAAATCAATTAAAAAGAATTTATATTTTTGAAAAAAGCAAGGTAAGAGGAGACAACTTTTTCCCAACTATTACGCAGGTGTCTAGAATGATACCAAACTCTATTCAGGTGTCTAGAATGATACCAAACTCTATTCAGGTGTCTAGAATGATACCAAACTCTATTCAGGAGTCTAGAATGATACCAAACTCTATTCAGGTGTCTAGAATGATACCAAACTCTATTCAGGTGTCTAGAATGATACCAAACTCTATTCTGGTGTCTAGAATGATACCAAACTCTATTCAGGTGTCTAGAATGATACCAAACTCTATTCAGGTGTCTAGAATGATAACAAACTCTATTCAGGTGTCTAGAATAATACCAAACTCTATTCAGGTGTCTAAAATGATACCAAACTCTATTCAGGTGTCTAGAATGATACCAAACTCTATTCAGGTTTCTAGAATGATACCAAACTCTATTCAGGTGTACGGAAACGTTCAACACTGCGTTTTACATTTTTTAAAAGTGTGGGAAGGGGCTGAGCCTCCTCCCCAAACCCCACCCCCAGTTTTGTTCGGGTGAATTTGGCGGGCGTCCTGATGTTTCTCTCTCCCCCGACATCTTCGTCCATCAAAGTGGCTGGGGACGGACACACTTTTAGTGGCATTAATGCACTGTATATAAATGTATAAACGTCATTTACCTTACTTTAAGAAGTGACCTTTGACCTTTATTAGAGCTGCGATGCGAATAGTTATTGTATACATTATACGACATGTTTATTTATTTGCTATTACATTACGGTGTGGTACAATTTTGAGATGGTACAGTACTATTCTGAGACTACATTGTACTATATTGGGAGTTCCAGTGTGACCAGGTCTGCTACTGTCTCTTTAGACTAATTTTAACTCAAAATTCATTCAATTTTTGTCTGACGGATAAACGTCGGATAAAAGAAAAATTTTAATTTCGATCAATGAAATGAAGCGTGTTCTATAGAAAATGAAGAGTTCAGGCGAAATTAGGGGCGGAGGGGAGTACTCATTGGGACTCTTATAAGATGCGTTACTTCTATGCATTTTTGTCTAATTTTCACCCCCCCCCCCATTGTTCGATTATAAATTTGATCAAGGATTTCTGGTACAACCAAAGTTCAGGCGAAAGTAGGGGGGGGGGGGATAACTCATTGGGACTTTTATAAGATGCGTTACTTCTATGCATTTTTGTCTAATTTTCCCCCCCCCCCCCCCATTGTTCGATTATACATTTGATCAAGGATTTCTTGGAAAACCAAATTTTTAGGGGTTGTTTAATTGGACATATATGTTTCTATTGTTAACGCCAGTAATACATGTTAGGTATTTTGTGGACTATGTTGCACACGGAATATTAATTAAAAAAAGAAATTTGAACTTTTAATAGTCTCGTGATTATTTGACTTCACTCCACACATCAGCCTTGTAGGGGTTCGGACACTGACCACTCATCAGCCTTGTAGGGGCTAGGACAGTGACCACTTATCAGCCTTGTAGGGGCTAGGAGACTGACCACTCATCAGCCTTGTAGGGGCTAGGAGACTGACCACTCACCAGTCTTGACACCAGACACTGACAACACATCAGCTGGGCTCAGGGATTATCAAATGCTAGAAACAGCAACACAGTTTCAGATTTTAAGGGGACCTACTCCTAGACAACGAACAATTCACAGTAACTGTATTGATCTGTATTAATCTGTACTGATCAATGATAATGTAAGAGTTAAATAATCATTAATTTTTAGTGTTTATTTTGTTAATTTTCGCAGTTTAATATTTTTGGGATTTTAATTTTATCGCATTGTATCGCGGATAAAGAGATCTGACCACATCACCCCAGTTCTGTGAGTGAGCGCATTAACTACAAAATTCTGTCCCTGGCGTACAGCTGCATAGAAGGCTCTCAACAGGATTATCTTAAAGAACTGATTTCTAAACACGTATCCTTAAAGAACCTGTGCTCTTCAACACAGTCCTTACTGAGAGTTAACAGTGTGGATGGAGACAGAAAAAAGCCATAGGTGTGCGCTCTTTTGAAGCGATGGCGCCAAAATTATGGAACAGTTTGCCTCAATCTTTGAGGGGAATTAAAAATGATACAAAATAATTTAAGAAACATTTAAAAACTTTTTGTTGAAATAGATTTAAGAAAATCAGAGCGCAGGGAGCATGTTAACGTAGCATGGATAACAGCGCTATAGAAATATCCTATCAAATCAAACCAAATTGGATTTTGATGAATTTCAATTCCTTAAAAAATAATTTATTTTGTGAATGGGAAAGAGAGGGGACACAGAAATGAAACAACAAGAACAATACTACCCTGAAAATATTATAATGCTTTTAAAACATATCATGTTACTATGCAAAAAATAATAATAATAATAATAACACACAAAAAACAACAACAAACAAACAAAAAAGATTGACCATAATTTGTCAAACGACTGATGACATCGCTGACCACATCGTATCCAGAGGATGGCCAAAACATGTCTTCCTAGCCCTGGGTAGAAAATGTAACAGCTTAGGGTTTTCCCGACGGCAAAAAGTACATTTTATATTGAAAAACACCATCTTAAAAGCACACAGCACATTCGTCCCTTCACAACGTTGGAACTAAAGTGAGAAGCATCTCCATCCCTAGAACAGCTTTGTTACAACTGGCTACCCCTGCAGACCAATGCATCTCCATCCCTAGAACAGCTTTGTTACAACTGGCTACCCCTGCAGACCAATGCATCTCCATCCCTAGAACAGCTTTGTTACAACTGGCTACCCCTGCAGACCAATGCATCTCCATCCCTAGAACAGCTTTGTTACAACTGGCTACCCCTGCAGACCAATGCATCTCCATCCCTAGAACAGCTTTGTTACAACTGGCTACCCCTGCAGACCAATAGCCACCTGTTTCCAGTAAAGTTCTGAAGAAGCTTCTTGTTTGTAATGTACGAGGTTCTATATAAATTCTGCTCTTACTAACATTACTTTACAAGAACCTGTTTATAGAAGTAAATGCCTTAAGTACAACCATGTCAGGTTATTGCAGGGTAAGGTAGAGAGAAACCTGCCATAAGGACGAGCCAGTGGGCTCTCATGCACCTACCAAAAACAGCTGGGATCAGGGATTAACAAATGGCATAACCTCGCCCCTTTGTCAGTCTTTAATCATCACATACCATTTCAAGTTTAAAAGAAAATAAAGGCCGACTAGTCTAATTTTTTTGGCACCTGAGAGATTATTTCCCACTTTTAAATTAGACCATGGCTATCTTACGACGGAACCTCTTGTAGTTTCAGACTCATACGTCGTAGTGTCAGCACCATTGGTTGCAGCGGCCATTTTAAGCGAAACTCTCCCGTTGACTTGATGAGCATAACTCTTTCTGGGTCGCTCGGCCTTCTTGATGGCGGCCTTGACCTTAGTGTCTTTGGACAGGAGGAGCGTATCATTGACGCCTTTATTTGTGATGACGTACTTATCCAAGAGGCTGTCTTTCTTCAGGCACGGTTTTTGGCCGCCCGCATATTTCTGACAGTGGTTCCCAGGTTGTAGACACACGGGGCTAGAAGGCATCTCAACGCTTCCGCTTGAGCTGGAGAAATTGTTGCTTGGGTCGTCTACGGCGGCACACTGCGCGGTACCGTTCAGCTCCAGCGCTTCTAGACTCACGGCTGTATCAGAGGGTTCCTGTCTGAGAAAAACGTGAAACAAAGTTGATGAATGGCTCATAAATGATGGAAAGTTGATGGATTGATCAGAAGTGTGGAGAAAATCGATTGGCTAGGAATATACGAAACGGTCTCATCTAATTGTCCTGTCTTTTGATTCAAGCTTCAACACACCTTATTTAACTATTTCATTCACTTAGCTTAAATGCCTTTTAAACAAACTATTCATTAATGTGTGATACAAAACACGTCATTACATTTTTATCACGTATTTGATTTAACGTTTAACATTTTTTCATGATCATTGTTTTTCTAAAACTAAATTTGATTGCGTCTGAACGAAAGTTAAAATGGTTTATAACAGCTTAGTAACAAAGACAATTGTTAAACAAGTTATGAATCTCTTGTGTGACATGTTAATTTGAAATTGATACCAAAATATGAATCTCTTGTGTGATATGTTAATTTGAAATTGTTACCAATATATGAAGTTCTTGTGTGACATTTTAATGTGACATTGATTATTGGTATAGGACCGTAAGACCTCAAGGCCGTAATGATTTAACTAAGCATGGAGTAAGGGCGCCTTATGGCAGTGATGTTTAAGAAGCCAAGCTAAGAGATGTCCCCTCTTCTGTTACGATGATGGCGTTGTTCGGTGGTGGGATGGGGGACAGATATGTTTTACTGGGTACTGCAGACATCTATGGCAGTTTAAGGTTGTAAGGTTAAAGGCGCGTTTACATCTATGAACCTTCATTTCAATAATTCAAACCAGACACATAATACAAATCGATTTCGACCAAAATATGACGGCCATAAATAAACATGTGTCGGGATGTATTTTCCACCAAATTTGACATTAACGTACATGTTTCGGGCTTATCAGCTAAACCGGCAGAATCGCCCCCGCCCCCCCTCACATCTCCCAGTTGATGTCATCTGCATCTCAGAGCTACCAGGTTCAGCTCATTTCAATTCCGTCACACGTAACATATTCCCCAGATCAGACTTAAAGCCTTCCTCCCTTGCACATGTCCCTAAGTTTAGAAGATGCCCGTTTTTCATTCGTTTCTTATATCGCCGTCCCGTCAGTTGGAGAAGATGCTGCAGAGTGATAGCCGCACGTTTAAACATTAATGTCCCGAGTGCATGAGAGACTTGATCTGAACGTCTGTGGTAAGGGGAAGAAAGTTATGGCCGGATGCGAGCGTTGGGGCAATCGTTACATTTGAGCGCAAGGTGTATAGACAATGCGTTCATTCCTATTTGCTTTAATAATTCTAATGTTGAGTTCCATTGTATTATATGGCTCAATTCTTTGCTATTTCTAATGTTGAGGTCCATGATATTATATGGCTAAATTCTTTGCTATTTCTAATGTTGAGTTCCATGGTATTATATGGCTCAATTCTTTGCTATTTCTAATGTTGAGTTCCATTGTATTATATGGCTAAATTCCTTGCTATTTCTAATTTTGAGTTCCATGGTATTATATGGCTCAATTCTTTGCTATTTCTAATGTTGAGTTCCATGATATTATATGGCAAAATTCTTTGCTAATTCTAATTTTGAGTTCCATTGTATTATATGGCTAAATTCTTGGCTATTTCTAATGTTGAGTTCCATGGTATTATATTGCTCAATTCTTTGCTATTTCTAATGTTGAGTTCCATGGTATTATATGGCTCAATTCTTTGCTATTTCTAATGTTGAGTTCCATGATATTATATGGCTAAATTCTTTGCTATTTCTAATGTTGAGTTCCATGGTATTATATGGCTCAATTCTTTGCTATTTCTAATGTTGAGTTCCATGATATTATATGGCTCAATTCTTTGCTATTTCTAATGTTGAGTTCCATGATATTATATGGCTCAATTCTTTGCTATTTCTAATGTTGAGTTCCATGATATTATATTGCTCAATTCTTTGCTATTTCTAATGTTGAGTTCCATGATATTATATGGCTCAATTCTTGGCTATTTCTAATGTTGAGTTCCATGATATTATATGGCTCAATTCTTTGCTATTTCTAATGTTGAGTTCCATGATATTATATGGCTAAATTCTTGGCTATTTCTAATGTTGAGTTCCATGATATTATATGGCTCAATTCTTTGCTATTTCTAATGTTGAGTTCCATGATATTATATGGCTAAATTCTTGGCTATTTCTAATGTTGAGTTCCATGATATTATATGGCTCAATTCTTTGCTATTTCTAATGTTGAGTTCCATGATATTATATGGCTAAATTCTTGGCTATTTCTAAAGGTGAATTCATTGATATTCTGAAGCTGGATTCTTTGAGATGTATCAGGTTCATTTCGTTCGAACAACTACGCAAATTTCAGTGTTAATGTGTCCCATAATTAATTCAATGATCCTCGGTATATGTACAGATATCATCTGTGGCTAACTTGACTAAATAAAAATGCATTTAGAAATGTATAAAAGCCTGCGCCACAACTCGCATCAATCATCTACGCTCCACTTGGTGATGTAAACCATCTTTGTCCCTACTTTGGGATGTCATCCATATTCTTGGTGATTTCAACCATCTTCGTCTCTTCTTGGTGATTTCCACCATCTTCGTCCCCACTTTGTTGTGTCATTCATCTACGCCCTGCTTGGTGATTTCCACCATCTTCGTCCCCACTTTGTTATGTCATTCATCTACGCCCTCCTTGGTGATTTCAACCATCTTCGTCCCCACTTTGTTATGTCATTCATCTACGCCCTGCTTGGTGATTTCAACCATCTTCGTCCCCACTTTGTTATGTCATTCATCTACGCCCTGCTTGGTTATTTCAACCATCTTCGTCCCCACTTTGTTATGTCATTCATCTACGCCCTGCTTGGTGGATACAATTTGTGGCCCAACTTAGGTAACATTCTGCGGCACACATATTACATGAAGTCTTAGATTCATCCTGCTAAAATTTAATTATTATTGACTGCAAGTTTCTGCACATGACCAGAATGATGAACTGGTCGTCATTGTCTTTTTATCAAGTGTCCTTTAGCTTTTATACATTTCTATTTGCATTATATGACATTGTTGGCATGGGAAAATAAGTAGTGTAAGTCTATTCTTTTTGGGTACTTGTAATTCCTTTTATAAAAAAAAAAAAAACAACCAAAGAACAAAAAACAATCAATACTGGCTCACCATGGCGTAGAGTTAAGTAAAACTTGTTATTGAAAAACATTGTTGGCATGGGAAAATAAGTAGTGTAAGTCTATTCTTTTTGGGTACTTGTAATTCCTTTTAAAAAAAAAAAAAACAACCAAAGAACAAAAAACAATCAATACTGGCTCACCATGGCGTAGAGTTAAGTAAAACTTGTTATTGAAATAGGAAGAGACTGGTGTCAGCCGGTGGGATGACGTCATCTTTGACGGTTGGTGAAATAAAGCCGAAATTTTAATATTTGAATTAGAACGGTCGTTCAGGGTCAGGAAAGGTGGATTCTTGGCCTAAGCCTTTCATAGAGATTCGTAACGAGTTAACTTTGGAAGAGACGATTGATGGAAGTCAGACTTCCTACTTTTTCTTTGTTGACGATCATGATTTAAGATATGACTACATCCATTTTGTTGGTGTTTAGTCCCATGCCTCGTTTGCTGGTCTTGGTATTAAGGAAGCATATATTTTAAAAAATTATTTTTTTTGAATTAAAAAAAAAATTATTTAAATTAACATTCTATTTGCTCGATGTGTTTTCATGGTAAAACAATGTGGATTTGCCTCTTTATTATCTGATAAAAAATTATTTCAAACAAATAAAGTTATTTTAACATGTAAAAAATAGGTCTCTATATCAAGGGGCCAAAAAGCCTTGTACTTGAATTGAAAATTGTAATGACCACCACTTCGACCTCGGTGTGATTGAAAAACTTTATGGGCAGTCTAATGACAGGTCAGTTCAAAGCATTTTCACCATTATGTGTCTTACGATTTTATTTGATTGACGAAGGTTTTGACATAATAAAAAAAGCTTCAATATAAATTAAGTGTCTCTTTAATCTTATAAGAATTAATGTTATTGGGAATGTGAAAGGGCTTATCCAACCCAATGGCTGTTTAACTCATTCTGCTGTGATTTGATAAAACGTTGACTATTTTTTGTATGAAGTTTGTTTCGTTTCCCTCCCTGTTGGCTATTTTTTAGAATTAACATTTTGAGAAACAAACATTGAGTGTTCATCTTTTTATAATTCATTATTTATTGATACCCATACACATACCAAAATCCATAAACATACACATACACATACTCATAAACAAACCCGTACACATACCCATAAACATACCCATACACATACCCATAAACATACCCATACACATACCCATACACTTACCCATACACAGACACATCTCCATAAACATATCCATACACATACCCATAAACATACCCATAAAGATACCCATAAACAGGCTCATACACATGCCCATACAAATACCCATACACAAACCCAGACACATGCCCATACACATACCCATACACATACCCATACACATACCCATACGTATACCCATACACATACCAATACACATACCAATACACATACCCATACACATTCCAATACACATGCCTATACACATACCCCTACCCATACACATACCCATGCCCATATATACCCATACCCATACACATACCCATACACATATTCATACCTATACACATACCCATACACATACCCATTAAACATACCATACACATATCCATACTCATACCCATCCACATACCCATACACATACCCATACACATACCAATACTCATACCCATACACATACTCATACCCATAAACATACCAATAAACATACCCTTAAACATGCCCATATACATGCCCATACAAATACCCATACACATACCTAGACACGTGCCCATGCATATACCCATACACATATTTAGAAAAATGCCCAAACATATGCACATACACATACCCAAACACATACCCATACACATACCCATACACATACCCATACACATACACATACAATACACAAAAAATACCCATACCCATACATATACCCATAAACATACCTATACCCATACACATACCCATACACATACCCATACACATACCCATACACATACCCATACACATACCCATACACATACCAATATACATACACATAATCATAAACATACCACTACACATACCAATAAACATACCCATACACATACCCATACACATACCCATACACATACCCATACACGTACCCATACCCATACCCATAAACAAATCCTTGCACATACCTATAAAGATACCCTTACACATACCCATACACAAACCCATACAAATACCCATACACATACCCATACACATACCCATACACATACCCATACACATACCCATACACATACCCATACACATACCCATACACATACCCATACACATACCCATACACAAAAACATACCCATACATATACAGATAAACATACCCATAAACATATCCATATTCATACCTATACACATACCCATACACATACCCATTAAACATACCATACCCTATCCATACCCATACCCATACACATACCCATACTTATACCCATACTAATACCCCTACACATACCCATACAATACCCATACACATACCCGTACACATACCCATACCCATACATATACCCATAAACATAACTATACCCATACACATACCCATACACATACCCATATACATACACATAACCATAAACATACCAATACGCATACCCATACACATAACCATACACATAACCATACACATACCAATACACGTACCCATAATCATACCCATACACCTACCCATACACCTACCCATACACATACCCATACACATACACATACCCATACACATACCCATACACATACCCATACACATAAAATACACATACTCATACACATACCCATACACATACCCATACACATTCCCATACACATACCCATGCACATACCCATACCCACACCCATACACAAGCCCATACACATACCCATACACATACCCATACTTATACCCATACACATAACCTTACACATATCCATACACATACCCGTACACATACCATACACATACCCATACACATACCCATACTTATACCCATACATATAACCATACACATACCCATACACAAACCATACACATACCATACACATACCATACACATACCCATACACATACCATACACATACCATACACATACCATACACATACCCATACACATACCATACACATACCCATACACATATCCATACACATACCCATACATATACCCATAAACATACCCATATACATACCCATACACATACTCATATACATACCCATACCCATACACATACCCTACACATACCCATAAACATACCCATATACATGCCCATACACATGCCAATGCCAAAGAGATAAAGACACCAAAAGACTGGTCGATATTCGGCTGATGGGGCGTAGGAAGATGGCGTAGGGGGGGGGGCATTTCGGCCATCTGCAGTTTTATTTTCGTGGATGGTACGAGGTAAAAACAGAGGCGTGGCCCGGGAAGCACAAACTCTAGCAACGCCCCTGCTGGGAAAGTAAATGTTACATAGAGTCGACGTGGAGTTTCGGCAATTTTAATGCCTTGATCGATGGATATACGAAAACAAAATAAGGATTAATAAATGGATATATACGAAATGATGAATAGATTAATCCATTGTTGCACGAATATATGGATTTGGTAGGTGAATCTTTTTATTGAAAGTAGGAATATGGAGAATGGATTTTTGTCAAATTTGTGGTCTTGGCCATCAGCCTTGAACAAGGAAACCACACGCCTTGGCCATCAGCCTTGAACAAGGAAACCACACGTCTTGGCCATCAGCCTTGAACAAGGAAACCACACGTCTTGGGAATCAACCTTGAACAAGGAAACCACACGTCTTGGCCATCAACCTTGAACAAGGAAACCACACGTCTTGGCCATCAACCTTGAACAAGAAAACCACAGTCTTGCCCATCAGCCTTGAACAAGAAAACCACACGTCTTGCCCATCAGCCTTGAACAAGAAAACCACACGTCTTGCCTATCAGCCTTGAACAAGAAAACCACACGTCTTGCCCATCAGCCTTGAACAAGAAAACCACACGTCTTGCCCATCAACCTTGCACAAGGAAACCACACGTCTTGCCCATCAACCTTGAACAAGGAAACCACACGTCTTGCCCATCAACCTTGAACAAGCAAACCACATGTCTTGCCCATCAACCTTGAACAAGGAAACCACACATTTTGGGAGTCCGTCTTATTAAGAAACATGCAGAAGCGTCATGTTCGGCAGTATTTACTTTCACGAGTTGCCAAAAAAAAAACACACAAAAAACTTGGAGAGCAGGTTAGAAAAATCAACACCAAGGGCAAATTATACCCTTTTGTAAGAGCAGCCAAATGTCTGGATGGGCGTCGTGCTTACCAGCGCAGGCTGCAACAAAGATGTGTCTCTGTGAATTCCCAGCGGAACATAAGTAGATTGAATTATCTCATAAAAACATTTCACATCACAAACGCTGGCCTTGGACAACACGGATTTTCGGATGCAGGTTTCTCTGTACCGAAAAGCGTATTTTCCACCCTACACAATCCCTGGAACAAATGTTTTAAAATTTTTCACACCATCCTATCAAACCAGTACCGACATCTCACCACTAATGACAAAAAATTCATTCTATAAGAATTATTACTATAATAATTATTATTATTATAAAATAAAAAAGTTCATCACCCCATTTGCTTTGAGGGACCGTATTTTATTTTAAATGTACAAACTATTTATTGCTCTTTGCCAAAATCCCCACCCATATTACCGCCCTCTGACCTCCAAGAGTGTTTAGTCCAATAAGTGGAAGTCCCACAATGCCCCTTGTCGGGTGTTGAAATCGATCAGGGTGCTGGGTGCTATAATTTCAACTTTAATCAATCTGCTCAGACAGGCCGGGTTTAGTAACCACAAGAGATGGTCGCCCGTGGCCTAGACATCAAATATCCAAACATCAGATATTCTCTCCTTTATTTTCACATCTTTTGGGTCCAGATTTCTCGCCTTGTCTTTCAATCAGGGTTTTATATGTTTGGGTTCGGTTCTATTTGTCTTTTACGTCCGCCTGATCAGTTGGGTTCTATTTGTCTTTTATGTCCACCTGATCAGTTGGGTTCTATTTGTCTTTTTTGTCTGCCCGATCGTGTAGGTTCTATTTGTCTTTTATGTCTGCCTGATCAGTTGGGTTCTATTTGTCTTTTATGTCCGCCTGATCAGTTGGGTTCTATTTGTCTTTTATGTCCGCCTGATCAGTTGGGTTCTATTTGTCTTTTATGTCCACCTGATCAGTTGGGTTCTATTTGTCTTTTTTGTCTGCCCGGTCGTGTAGGTTCTATTTGTCTTTTATGTCTGCCTGATCGTGTAGGTTCTATTTGTCTTTTATGTCTGCCTGATCAGTTGCGTTCTATTTGTCTTTTATGTCTGGCTGATCGTGTAGGTTATATTTGTCTTTTATGTCTGCCTGATCGTGTAGGTTCTATTTGTCTTTTATGTCCGCCTGATCAGTTGGGTTCTATTTGTCTTTTATGTGCGCCTGATCGTGTGGGTTCTATTCCTCTTTTATGTCTGCCTGATCGTGTGGGTTCTATTTGTTTTTTATGTCCGCCTGATCAGTTGGGTTCTATTTGTCTTTAATGTCCGCCTGATCAGTTGGGTTCTATTTGTCTTTTATGTCTGCCTGATCGGGTGGGTTCTATTTGTCTTTTATGTCCGCCTGATCGTGTGTGTTCTATTCGTCTTTTATGTCTGCCTGATCAGTTGGGTTTTATTTGTCTTTTATGTCCGCCTGATCAGTTGGGTTCTATTTGTCTTTTATGTCCGCCTGATCAGTTGGGTTCTATTTGTCTTTAATGTCCACCTGATCGGTTGGGTTCTATTTGTCTTTTATGTCTGCCTGATCGTGTAGGTTCTAGATCAGTTGGGTTCTATTTGTCTTTTATGTCCGCCTGATCAGTTGGGTTCTATTTGTCTTTAATGTCCACCTGATCGGTTGGGTTCTATTTGTCTTTTATGTCTGCCTGATCGTGTAGGTTCTATTTTTCTTTTATGTCTGCCTGATCGTTTAAGTTCTATTTGTCTTTTATGTCTGCCTGATCGTGTAGGTTCTATTTGTCTTTTATGTCCGCCTGATCAGTTGGGTTCTATTTGTCTTTTATGTCCGCCTGATCAGTTGGGTTCTATTTGTCTTTAATGTCCACCTGATCGGGTGGGTTCTATTTGTCTTTTATGTCCGCCTGATCGTGTGGGTTCTATTCGTCTTTTATGTCTGCCTGATCAGTTGGGTTCTATTTGTCTTTTATGTCAGCCTGATCAGTTGGGTTCTATCTGTCTTGATGTCCGCCTGATCAGGTGGGTTCTATTTGTTTTTTATGTCCGCCTGATTAGTTGGGTTCTATTTATCTTTGATGTCCGCCTGATCAGTTGGGTTCTATTTGTCTTTTATGTCTGCCTGATCGGGTGGGCTCTATTTGTCTTTTATGTCCGCCTGATCGTGTGGGTTCTCTTCGTCTTTTATGTCTGCCTGATCAGTTGGGTTCTATTTGTCTTTTATGTCCGCCTAATCAGTTGGGTTCTATTTGTCTTTTATGTTTGCCTGATCAGTTGGGTTCTATTTGTCTTTAATGTCCACCTGATCGGGTGGGTTCTATTTGTCTTTAATGTCCACCTGATCGGGTGGGTTCTATTTGTCTTTTAGGTCTGCCTGATCGTGTAGGTTCTTTTTGTCTTTTATGTCCGCCTGATCAGTTGGGTTCTATTTGTCTTGATGTCCGCCTGATCAGTTGGGTTCTATTTGTCTTTTATGTCCGCCTGATCAGTTGGGTTCTATTTGTCTTTTATGTCCGCCTGATCAGTTGGGTTCTATTTGTCTTTAATGTCCACCTCATCGGGTGGGTTCTATTTGTCTTTTATGTCTGCCTGATCAGTTGGGTTCTATTTGTCTTTTATGTCCGCCTGATCAGTTGGGTTCTATTTGTCTTTAATGTCCACCTGATCGGGTGGGTTCTATTTGTCTTTTATTTCTGCCTGATCGTGTAGGTTCTATTTGTCTTTTATGTCCACCTGATCGGGTGGGTTCTATTTGTCTTTTATGTCCGCCTGATCAGTTGGTTTCTATTTGTCTTTAATGTCCACCTGATCGGGTGGGTTCTATTTGTCTTTTATGTCCGCCTGATCGTGTGGGTTCTATTCGTCTTTTATGTCCGCCTGATCAGTTGGGTTCTATTTGTCTTTTATGTCCGCCTGATCGTGTGGGTTCTATTTGTCTTTTATGTCCGCCTGATCGTGTGGGTTCTATTTGTCTTTTATGTCTGCCTGATCGTGTGGGTTCTATTTGTCTTTTATGTCCACCTGATCGGGTGGGTTCTATTTGTCTTTTATGTCCGCCTGATCAGTTGGGTTCTATTTGTCTTTTATGTTCACCTGATCAGTTGGGTTCTATTTGTCTTTTATGTCCGCCTGATCGTGTGGGTTCTATTTGTCTTTTATGTCTGCCTGATCGTGTGGGTTCTATTTGTCTTTTATGTCCACCTGATCATTTGGGTTCTATTTGTCTTTTATGTCTGCCTGATCGTGTGGGTTCTATTTGTCTTTTATGTCTGCCTGATCGTGTGGGTTCTATTTGTCTTTTATGTCCACCTGATCATTTGGGTTCTATTTTTCTTTTATGTCCGCCTGATCGTGTGGGTTCTATTTGTCTTTTATGTCCACCTGATCAGTTGGGTTCTATTTGTCTTTTATGTCCACCTGATCAGTTGGGTTCTATTTGTCTTTTATGTCCGCCTAATCGTGTGGGTTCTATTTGTCTTTTATGTCCGCCTGATCAGTTGGGTTCTATTTGTCTTTAATGTCCACCCGATCGGGTGGTTTCTATTTGTCTTTTATGTCCGCCTGATCGTCTGGGTTCTATTCGTCTTTTATGTCTGCCTGATCAGTTGGGTTCTATTTGTCTTTTATGTCCGCTTGATCGTGTGGGTTCTATTTTTCTTTGATGTCCGCCTGATCGTGTGGGTTCTATTTGTCTTTTATGTCTGCCTGATCGTGTGGGTTCTATTTGTCTTTTATGTCCACCTGATCGGGTGGGTTCTATTTGTCTTTTATGTCCCGGACTAGCACACCCAAGATAAACAGAAATATGTCCGCCTGATCGTGTGGGTTCTATTTGTCTTTTATGTCCGCCTGATCGTGTGGGTTCTATTTGTCTTTTATGTCCGCCTGATCGTGTGGGTTCTATTTGTCTTTTATGTCTGCCTGATCGTGTGGGTTCTATTTGTCTTTTATGTCCACCTGATCATTTGGGTTCTATTTGTCTTTTATGTCTGCCTGATCGTGTGGGTTCTATTTGTCTTTTATGTCTGCCTGATCGTGTGGGTTCTATTTGTCTTTTATGTCCACCTGATCATTTGGGTTCTATTTTTCTTTTATGTCCGCCTGATCGTGTGGGTTCTATTTGTCTTTTATGTCCACCTGATCAGTTGGGTTCTATTTGTCTTTTATGTCCACCTGATCAGTTGGGTTCTATTTGTCTTTTATGTCCGCCTGATCGTGTGGGTTCTATTTGTCTTTTATGTCCACCTGATCAGTTGGGTTCTATTTGTCTTTTATGTCTGCCTGATCGTGTAGGTTCTATTTGTCTTTTATGTGTGCCTGATCGTGTAGGTTCTATTTTTCTTTTATGTCTGCCTGATCGTTTAAGTTCTATTTGTCTTTTATGTCTGCCTGATCGTGTAGGTTCTATTTGTCTTTTATGTCCGCCTGATCAGTTGGGTTCTATTTGTCTTTTATGTCCGCCTGATCAGTTGGGTTCTATTTGTCTTTTATGTCCGCCTGATTGTGTGGGTTCTATTTTTCTTTTATGTCTGCCTGATCGTGTGGGTTCTATTTGTCTTTTATGTCCGCCTGATCGTGTGGGTTCTATTTGTCTTTTATGTCTGCCTGATCGTGTGGGTTCTATTTGTCTTTTATGTCCGCCTGATCGTGTGGGTTCTATTTGTCTTTTATGTCTGCCTGATCGTGTGGGTTCTATTTGTCTTTTATGTCCGCCTGATCGTGTGGGTTCTATTTGTCTTTTATGTCCGCCTGATCGTGTGGGTTCTATTTGTCTTTTATGTCTGCCTGATCGTGTGGGTTCTATTTGTCTTTTATGTCCACCTGATCGGGTGGCTTCTATTTGTCTTTTATGTCCGCCTGATCGTGTGGGTTCTATTCGTCTCTTATGTCCGCCTGATCGTGTGGGTTCTATTCGTCTTTTATGTCCGCCTGATCGGGTGGGTTCTATTTGTCTTTTATGTCCGCCTGATCGTGTGGGTTCTATTCGTCTTTTATGTCCGCCTGATCGTGTGGGTTCTATTTGTCTTTTAGGTCTGCCTGATCGTGTAGGTTCTATTTGTCTGTTATGTCCGCCTGATCAGTTGGGTTCTATTTTTCTTGATGTCCGCCTGATCAGTTGGGTTCTATTTGTCTTTTATGTCCGCCTGATCAGTTGGGTTCTATTTGTCTTTAATGTCCACCTGATCGGGTGGGTTCTATTTGTCTTTTATGTCTGCCTGATCAGTTGGGTTCTATTTGTCTTTTATGTCCGCCTGATCAGTTGGGTTCTATTTGTCTTTAATGTCCACCTGATCGGTTGGGTTCTATTTGTCTTTTATGTCTGCCTGATCGTGTAGGTTCTATTTGTCTTTTATGTCCGCCTGATCGTGTGGGTTCTATTTTTCTTTGATTTCCGCCTGATCAGTTGGGTTCTATTTGTCATTTATGTCTGCCTGATCAGTTGGGTTCTATTTGTCTTTAATGTCCACCTGATCGGGTGGGTTCTATTTGTCTTTTATGTCCGCCTGATCGTGTGGGTTCTATTCGTCTTTTATGTCCGCCTGATCAGTTGGGTTCTATTTGTCTTTTATGTCCGCCTGATCGTGTGGGTTCTATTTGTCTTTTATGTCCGCCTGATCGTGTGGGTTCTATTTGTCTTTTATGTCTGCCTGATCGTGTGGGTTCTATTTGTCTTTTATGTCCACCTGATCGGGTGGGTTCTATTTGTCTTTTATGTCCGCCTGATCAGTTGGGTTCTATTTGTCTTTTATGTTCACCTGATCAGTTGGGTTCTATTTGTCTTTTATGTCCGCCTGATCGTGTGGGTTCTATTTGTCTTTTATGTCTGCCTGATCGTGTGGGTTCTATTTGTCTTTTATGTCCACCTGATCATTTGGGTTCTATTTGTCTTTTATGTCTGCCTGATCGTGTGGGTTCTATTTGTCTTTTATGTCTGCCTGATCGTGTGGGTTCTATTTGTCTTTTATGTCCACCTGATCATTTGGGTTCTATTTTTCTTTTATGTCCGCCTGATCGTGTGGGTTCTATTTGTCTTTTATGTCCACCTGATCAGTTGGGTTCTATTTGTCTTTTATGTCCACCTGATCAGTTGGGTTCTATTTGTCTTTTATGTCCGCCTAATCGTGTGGGTTCTATTTGTCTTTTATGTCCGCCTGATCAGTTGGGTTCTATTTGTCTTTAATGTCCACCCGATCGGGTGGTTTCTATTTGTCTTTTATGTCCGCCTGATCGTCTGGGTTCTATTCGTCTTTTATGTCTGCCTGATCAGTTGGGTTCTATTTGTCTTTTATGTCCGCTTGATCGTGTGGGTTCTATTTTTCTTTGATGTCCGCCTGATCGTGTGGGTTCTATTTGTCTTTTATGTCTGCCTGATCGTGTGGGTTCTATTTGTCTTTTATGTCCACCTGATCGGGTGGGTTCTATTTGTCTTTTATGTCCGCCTGATCGTGTGGGTTCTATTTGTCTTTTATGTCCGCCTGATCGTGTGGGTTCTATTTGTCTTTTATGTCTGCCTGATCGTGTGGGTTCTATTTGTCTTTTATGTCCGCCTGATCGTGTGGGTTCTATTTGTCTTTTATGTCCGCCTGATCGGGTGGGTTCTATTTGTCTTTTATGTCCGCCTGATCGTGTGGGTTCTATTTGTCTTTTATGTCCGCCTGATCGTGTGGGTTCTATTTGTCTTTTATGTCCGCCTGATCGTGTGGGTTCTATTTGTCTTTTATGTCTGCCTGATCGTGTGGGTTCTATTTGTCTTTTATGTCCGCCTGATCGTGTGGGTTCTATTTGTCTTTTATGTCCGCCTGATCGGGTAGGTTCTATTCGTCTTTTATGTCCGCCTGATCGGGTGGGTAGTTTTCCCTCTCTTTGTCGTGTTTCAAATCTTTATGTAATTTCAAAGTTATTACATTTTTTAAACCGTTCGTGCCCCTCTTTCATTTATGTGTCCTCGCATCTAGTCTCCCTCCCTTCTCCCATATCCCTCTCTTTTCCTCATCCATCTCTCTCTCACTGGGTACTTACAATCTCACCCCTCTACTCCACCTTTTTTTTTCGCTTCTTTCCCTTTTCATTCATGTATTCCTGTTTATTTTGTGTGTGATGCCATTATACCAGTATGACTTCTATTCATATTTATTTTGCTGCTTTTGTTCCCATTATTTATCACATTACACCCTGAGTGATGCCATTGTACCAGTATGACTTCTATTCATCTTTATATTTCTGCTTTTGTTCCCATTATGTATCACATAACACCCCCGAGTGATGCCATTGTACCAGTATTACTTCTATTCATCTTTATTTTGCTGCTTTTGTTCCCATTATTTATCACATTACACCCCTGAGTGATGCCATTGTACCAGTATTACTTCTATTCATCTTTATTTTGCTGCTTTTGTTCCATTTATTTATCACATTACACCCCTGAGTGATGCCATTGTACCAGTATTACCTCTATTCATCTTTATTTTGATGCGTTTGTTCCCTTTATTTATCACATTACACCCCTCAGTGATGCCATTGTACCAGTATGACTTCTATTCATCTTTATATTGCTGCTTTTGTTCCCGGTATTTATCACATCACACCCCTGAGTGATGCCATTGTAGAAGTATTACTTCTATTCATCTTTATTTTGCTGCTTTTGTTCCCTTTATTTATCACATTACACCCCTGAGTGATGCCATTGTACCAGTATGACTTCTATTCATCTTTATATTGCTGCTTTTGTTCCCGGTATTTATCACATCACACCCCTGAGTGATGCCATTGTAGAAGTATTACTTCTATTCATCTTTATATTTCTGCTTTTGTTCCCTTTATTTATCACATTACACCCTGAGTGATGCCATTGTACCAGTATGACTTCTATTCATCTTTATATTGCTGCTTTTGTTCCCGGTTTTTATCACATCACAACCCTGAGTGATGCCATTGTAGAAGTATTACTTCTATTCATCTTTATATTTCTGCTTTTGTTCCCTTTATTTATCACATTACACCCTGAGTGATGCCATTGTACCAGTATGACTTCTATTCATCTTTATATTGCTGCTTTTGTTCCCGGTATTTATCACATCACACCCCTGAGTGATGCCATTGTAGAAGTATTAATTCTATTCATCTTTATATTTCTGCTTTTGTTCCCATTATTTATCACATCACACCTCTGAGTGATGCCATTGTACCAGTATGACTTCTATTCATCTTTATATTGCTGCTTTTGTTCTCATTATTTATTACATTACACCCCTTTCCTCTGTCTCTATCCACCTCTATTTCCCACCTATATTTGCTGTCTTTTTTAATATTTATAACTAATTTCTCACTTTTCCTTCGTTGCATCTTTTTTTAAAATTAAAACAAATTGTTGGTTTGCATCTGGCTTTTATTTTCTTTGCTTCTTCTTTCTTTTGTTTCTATCTCTTTTTTCCGTTCTCTTTTCTTCTCTCCCCTCTCTCTCTCTTTTACTTTATTTTTCTGTATTTCTTTTTTTTTTCCTTTTCCGTCTGTCTAATTCTGTGTCCTTTAGTCTCACACTCTCTCTCTCTCTCTCTCATTCGGATGGGTCTCTCATTCTCCAATATTTCTCACGACTTCCCAACTCCTCCTTACCGCCTACCTCCCTTCCCCTCAATTCTGTTTTTAATGCCCCTTCTATTACTTTTAGCCATGTTATATTTCCAATTTCGTAGCTATTTCCTCTCCCCCATCTCAGATCTTCATTTGAACGAACACTCTGCTTGATGTGTGCTATTACTAAGTGATCCAAATGACATAGTTTGTCTTTTTGCGTTGCCTCCAAATGGAAAACGAATTATAAACGGGTAAAAAATCACTAATCCGTTTTTAAGACTTATCCCCAAACCTACATCCTTCTACAAGATATTAAATAAATATAATATTTGTTTGCAGTCAAACCATCCTTTCAATGCAGCAATATGAATGCTGAGTGCACTGATTACCTGTAAGAGCGAACGCTCTGAAAGTAGTAAGCACGAAAGTTACATTACAACTCTTCAACGTAGGCTCGTCAAGCTACTCGAGAAACTCCACATAAAAGATGCGAGTTTCAAATTAATAAAATCGTATGAACCTTAACTATCCAAAACTTCAATAATGTATATTGCAAGCTATTTTGTGCCTTCCAAAAGAGTAAGATATAGGTATATTATTCCCGCATCTGTTTGAACACAATTTGAAAAGAATTATGTCAAGTCACTTAGCAATGACGCATATTTACAACGTTACGTTCAACTTGGCCTCATGACTTTTCTGTTTCTCTCAACTTATTCGAGCCAACAATGGTCTGGGGCTGCTAACGCCAGAGATCTGTACTTCGGTACAATGCGTGGTCTGGCGTTGCATTATACTTGATCAAATTGAGTTCTGATCTATTTCCAGTTAAACACTTATGACTTAAATTTCACTTCGATCAAGAGTTTACCATAGTCACCATTACAATATGGATCAATGGCTATACTGTTTGTAACATTTTTACAAAAATAGTTGTTTTTATAATTTGCATCGGGACTAATTTTTTTAATTTTAATATAGCACAACAGTTTCTTAAACTGTCCCTTTGGCAATGCGAATGTCGCTGTTACGAACCAATTTTGGACAATAAAAAAAGACAACTATGACATCAAACACATGCCCACCTGAAGACAACCCTTAGACTCTCGTTTCCATTCTTTAAGACTACCATGGCCTGACTTTTTGAGAACCGGTCAGACTGCCGGGCCACGCTATTGAAGCTCTGTGAAGGACGTGTCTTGCAGCACGGGAAGATGATCTGGGAACAAAGATACAAAACAAAGATCCGTTAAAACATGACGTCAAAACTCTGGTCCCATATGGTATAAGCGCTTTTTAACAGTTAGACTCTACAGATGATGATAAAACCTAGAGCTTTGAAAGGATGGGCCATTCACAAAGAATGCATTATCTCCAAACAGTAATTGTGACTTAACACCAATGTTCCCTCTAAGTTTTGCTTGTTGTGTGCAAAATCATTAAGGTTTGCTGGTTGTTTGTAAAATCATACAGTTGTGTGCCAATTTGTTAGCATCAATTTTTTTGTGTGCAAGATTTTACAGCCCCAAAACACACACAGTCAAGTAAATTACATAAATGAACTTCAGTGCAAAACTTTTTTAAAAATAATCATAATAAAAATTGTCACATTAGTTCAATCGAAGCTATATTTATTTCTATTATTTATCCCTTCAATGTGTCATCAACTAAATTCCAACACACCCATCACCAATGGCCGTGAGTCATTTGAGTGACTCATGTATGGAGGTACTCTGGCGTCTGTCTTTCAACGAGATCTATTTTTTACACATCGTCCAGGTTGATCTGATGTCCATCATTCTGATATGATTCAATCTTCATAAGCATGTCTAACTGTAACTCTTCCAGCCTATTTCTAGATTTTATTTTTATATTATTCTTTAGGCTGAATCCACATTCACCACCGGGGCTTGATGCTAGAAATGTAGCACACATATCCAAAAATGGCAGTGTCGCCAAATCGCACATCGTTTATTACAAATCCAACCATCTCTTCGAAAGTCTGCATCAACCCACATTTAATTTTTTTGCAACCACAAACCTTAAGTTGCGATACTGATCCTTAACTTTCGATAGAATGTCATAATAGTTTTCCAGGAATGCCGCATATCTAAAAACCAGTGCTGCAAGTTATTCTTCTAAGGAATGGTTCAAAGTCTGCCATTACACTTATATGTTTGCAAGAATCATCGATGCCTAAATCTTCACCTAGGCATCACGATCTCGAGCCAATTTCTCCAGCCACCCCCCCCCACCCCGAAGTATGGCCAAATTACCCGGCATCTGCTTCCACTCCTCGGCGCCAAGTGTTCATCCATCTGCTTCCACTCCACGGCGCCAATCTCGAGCCAATTTCTCCAGCCCCCCCCCCCCCACCCCGAAGTATGGCCAAATTACCCGGCATCTGCTTCCACTCCTCGGCGCCAAGTGTTCATCCATCTGCTTCCACTCCACGGCGCCAAGTGTTCATCCATCTGCTTCCACTCCACGGCGCCAAGTGTTCATCCATCTGTTTCCCGAGGGCTCCAGTTCAAGCTTGTCTAGTTATGCTGGAGGCATGTTTCCTGAATGTATGGCCAATCCATCCCCATATTCTCTGGAGGATCTCTTGTTCTACCGGTTTCTGCTGTGTCCGATGCCACAGCTTCCGGCCGCTGACTCCTTCAGGCCAGCGAATACCGAGAATCCCCCTCAGGCAGTCACCGACGAAGAAGCAGACTCTCCCCACTCCTACAGCAGTGGCTCCCAATACCTCCGCACTACACAGTAGAACAGGTCCCACTATCGCGTAGAAGGCTCTGAGCTCCAGGCTCAAGTGCCCCCTCCCTGAGCCCGACGGGTGCCGCACTAGCAGCAACGAACCTGAGGACCCTACTCCTCCTTTGTGTATATTGTGACCAATATGTGCAGAAGTTGCTACAATAGTTCTGGTTTTCTCATGCACCTGTTGTTGTGTAAGGGAGAGAATGGCAAGACCATCAGCAAAATCAAGGTTGCAAGCTGGTCCCACAAGGTCAATTGTATACCATTCCGCTTCTACTGTGTGGATGTTTTCATCACCCAGTCAATGGCCAATAGAAACAGGAAAGTCGAAAGCAAAAATCCTTGCCTCACACCGGTCTTCACCTGGAAAGCATCTGTCACCTGTTGGCCGTGAACAAATTGGCAGGGCATCCCTTCATAGGAGTTCCTGATTAAGTCTGTGATTTTCTGTCTCACCCCATAATGTCTCAACAGCCTCCAGAGGGTTTGCCTATCCACACTGTCAAAGGCTAACTCGTAGTCAACAAAGTTTATGTAGAGAAGCGAGTTACATTCCAGCGATTGCTCTATGAAAATGCGCAGTGTTGCAAGTTGGTCTGTACTAGGGGATCTTAAAACCAATCCCTTTTGCCAAAAACGGTATTTTCGATATTGAAGTTTACAAATACCGGAATCCCTTTATTTTCGATATTTTCAATATTTAGAGAATTTTTAGTCGTGATTCGAGATTACAGGTGAGGATTTATCAATAAAATAAAAACATTTTAAAAAAATATCACATTTCCCCTTTTCAATAAGCTTTTAAACAGTTGTTTATCCTCAGACTTTAATCATACGAACAAAAATAATATTCTTAAATTTTAATTTAAATAGTTTTATTAATCAAACATTAAAATAGTTGGTGTTGTTTTAACCTTTGGTCAAATTTAAATTATGAAATCGTAACAATGACAACGTATAATGTTTGGTCACTTAAATTTGACCGCAAATGGTTACAAAAGTAACCTGACGAAGAGAACACCCGCTCTGACTCCACACTGGTCCGAGGAATAGACCTTAGGCTATGATAAGCAATTTCTAGATATTTTCCTCTTGAACCGCCATTCTCAAATAAAGCCATTTCTATTTTTACCAATGTATCATTGTCTCCAACCGTTAATCTGGAAGTACTAACTATCCTGAGCGTGAAGTTTCTTTTGTTTTTCAATTTCTAATTGTCTCTTGAGCGGCAGTGTGTCTTCAAGTTCGTCATGTTCAGATCCAAGATGTTCAATTTCATTGTTCGTAGATATTTCCAACGAGGAATCCGCTGTCTGACCAAGCTTTTGAATATCCACGACATATTTTTGCATCTGGTCGCAATCTGGCCTTAGAAATACATCCAAGTAGTCATTGGAATGTGCAGACTTTAAATGAGAGTCAAGGCCTGAAGATGTACCTCACAATGTTTTAAGTATTTTGTTACATATAATACATTTAGCTGAGAGATTGTGTGTAGCTTTCAAGAAATTATCCCAAACTGATTTCTTTGTTTCAGATAGTTTAATATGCTTTTCAAATTTAGGTTTACTTTTTTCAGGGTCTCCCCCCCCCTCCCTCCCCCCGTTTTCTTTCTATCAACTTGGAAAAATAAATCATTAACAAAAAATTATTAATTCATTCGAATTGGTTTGACGTGTAAAGCTTTTATTTTAAATGTGAAATTTTCATGTAAATGTTTGGCTAAGTACGGCACAGAACAATTGGGACATTCAGTCATGTAAATTTTGGCTAGGTACGGTACAGACAAACTGGGAAATTCAGCCTGAGACAAAGTAGCTCGAAAATCAATTATGAGTTAAATTTGAATTATTAATATTGTTATCGCGAAATAGAATTAACATAATTTTTCCGTGTCTCAAACTTAAGGTTTTTGATTATCAAAATACGGATTTGCTCATATTTTTAAATATGTCGATCTTTTGGCATAATTAAAAGAAATCAAACAATCAAAAAAAAAATTTAATTAAAAGTTGACACCGTGATTTGAGTGTAACGTGTTATTATTATTTCCAAACAAACTCTTAATGGAAGTCAACATTCGATGTTCATTCGACTATAAGAATCACTTATCTTTCAATAATATGAAAACATGTAATTATCAATCCTGTACCTTCACGTCGTGACTCGTCTCCACTTACACACTACACGCACGATGAAAAAAAAACAACAAATAATCACAAGGTCACGATACGTGACAAATAAGAGTAGACGGATCCAGCTGGTCGGTCGGCTTTCTTTGAACTTGAGACACGTGTTGTGATGGATTTGCACATCTCCTAAATTATTTTATTTTATTTGATTTGATTTAGGCATTTTTATATAGCGCTTACCTTAAAGCTCTAAGCGCTTTACAATTATTAAAAAACATGTAAACTAAGTAAAATAAAAATGAGACACTAGGATAGTAACTACTATACTATAGAAACAATTAAAATTATTGATATGTCTTGCTTTAACTACGACGTGGAAACTAAGAAAAACGATTTTAAAAAATGAAAATGAAATCCCGGGATTATCGAAAATTAAGGTTTTCATAAATCCAATCCCGGTTTTTTCGAGCATCAATTATGGTCCGGTATCCGGTATTTTCGAATTTTGGGATCCCGGATTGCGACCCCTAGTCTGTACAAGATCTGTTGGTGCGGAAGCCAGCTTGTTGGTTTTTTTTTTGTGTTGAGGAGTATGCGGTTGAAAACCTTGCCTGGGATGGACCGTAAGGTGATCTCTCTATAGTTGGAGCAGGAGGTTAAGTCCCCCTTCTTTTGGATTTTAATGAGGTATCCTTCCTCCCTATCAGAAGGTACCTGTTCTTCCTCCCAGATCTTCATGAACAGAGGGTGTAGCATCTCTACACTGGTGTTCACGTCAGTCTTCTGTGAATCTGCTGGGATGCCATCCGGTCCTGCAGCCTTACCATTTCTAAGTTGTTTAATGGCAATACAAGGATCTCTTCTTTTGTGGGTGTGTCGCAGTCAAAAGCCAAGTCACTGGCAGCTGGCTGGATATCTGGTGGGCTACTTGGCTCTGGCCTGTTAAGGAGTGCATCGAATTCTTCTTTCCATTTTCCTCTCTGTTCCTCCTCATTTGGTATGTTCTTACAATATTTGTCCTTCTCTGGTCTCTCTGGCTTCCTGAACTTCCCAGACAACTTCTTGATGGTAGCGATAAGTTCCTGCATATTCCACTGGTAGGCTGTTTCTTCTGCTTCTTTGGCCAGCATGTCAACAAAATTCTTATTTTCTAACTTGGCGCCTTTCGTTCCTTACCTATTTCCTATAGCTGTACATATAGCTCTAACTAAACCCATAACTTGAATCCAACTCTAAAATTGTTCACGTCTCAAAGGTTATATTCCTTTGTGTGCCTTCTAATTACCAACCATATATTTTCACTCACCACCGTGGCTTTGATGTTTGTTATTTCTAATCATTTGTTTAATTTGCTCCCTTTGAACTCTACCCGCTGATCTCCCCTTCTCTTACTCTCTTAAAATATTGGGCCCTTGAACTAATGTGTAATGCTATTAATCAAACTGATGTATTGACACAAAATAAGCAAATTAACTTTGTAAAAGTATTTTTATGCTCCTACAACTTACAATTACAAAGTCTAGCTGTAAATACATTGTAGAATAAATTTTGAAAGCTTATTCCATTAAATTGTGGAGTTAACAATGTGCCACTAACTAACGCACATATTCTGGTGAAGGTCTGAGATTACTCTCTTATGACCCCGGCTAGTAAATTGGCTATCAACTCCATCTGTTGAGCTGAGCCATACAACATTTCCCTCACAAAGGATCCTCCAACCGCCCTGGCTTCCCCCGGGAGATCTAGTGCGGGACATTCCGTCAACAGATGTTCTAAGGTCTCTGGGGCCAGGCTGCAGTGCCGGCAGGTAGGATCTCTGTTGTTGTCCAACCTCCAGAAATATGTGCCACAAAATAAGCAAATTAACTTTGTAAAAGTATTTTTATGCTCCTACAACTTACAATTACAAAGTCTAGCTGTAAATACATTGTAGAATAAATTTTGAAAGCTTATTCCATTAAATTGTGGAGTTAACAATGTGCCACTAATTGCCACTATCGAATTGACGTTTCAGTATTAGACTTAGAAACTCAGCAAGTGTCGAGTTGCGTTAATAGAATTTCCATGAAACTTAGCAAAATGAAGTGAAATGAAGTATAACTTAAAAACTTTTTTTTTTAACAAAAATAGTCTCATTCTGTTTTAGACATAATATATATATATATATATATGAATGAGCTATACTGACATAACACCAAAGAGCCGATACGATTTAAGTACGTTCAGATTCCCCAAAACAATCATAGTTATTTTCTATTATTTTAAGGAAATCGAATAAATTTAAATGCGCAAAAAATATTTTAAATTTAATTTTGCTTTTATTTTAGTAAAAATTTAAGCATTATTATTATAAATTACAATACGCTTAAAGTACCAACTAAGGAACTATTTTAATCATTTTATCCGAATGTAAAATTTATGAAAATTTTTGTTAATCATAATATCATGATCTAAGATTTGCACCTGAATCACATTTATCTCCAAAGCCCAAACATATGTTATTCTTAGTGCGTATTTTAGTGCATGGTAATATTGCGAAATCAAAATAAAATTAATTTGATATAAATAATTACGCAAATGACGTCATAGCGCAAATGCCTATTTTAGCCACAGATCTAAGTTTCTTTGATTTTTATAACCGTGCTTGACAAAACTGATCATGAATTTTATCCTTTTTAAAAGTAAAATTAAGGAATATAATAGATGGCTTTTTAAATTGCTAAAATCTTCTATAATTAAATACAACCTTAGCTTTATATTTTAACCTTTAAAAAGTTTTTACTCTTTAATCTTTCCAAATGAAAATTATGAAATTTATAAAGTAAAAAAAAAAAAGTTAACCTTTACAAATACTTTTCATACGAAAGTGCCGTTTAATGCAATCAATGAAAACTACAATCCAAAGAGAGTCACTAATGCACTTATCACTCTTCCAAAACAGAACAAAATATGTGAAATGCACACAAAAAAATTGTTTTTGCGTAAGTAAAGGGGTTACAATATCGTGGATATTTTTTTTATTTTCTTTTTAAAACTCTGTTTGGTTTTGTGGGGGGAAAAGGGGGGGGGGCAATACGATAGTTTCATTATCCCAAGTCCGCACAAGATAACCTCAGAATGAATTTGACAAATTATAAAGGTACATACTTATCGGGGTAAGAAAGAGGGTTCAATGAAATCAATGACGTTAACAAAACGAAAGTACATTTACACATATCAAAACCCATCATTTTACACATGCGAAAATTTAATTTTCAAAAAAGAAATGGCTTAAGACTTTCATAGATAGATAGATAGATAGATAGATAGATAGATAGATAGATAGATAGATAGATAGATAGATAGATAGATAGATAGATAGATAGATAGATAGATAGATAGATAGATAGATAGATAGATAGATA
>CAXITT010000280.1:524843-535504 GCA_964033795.1 Lymnaea stagnalis
GATGGATGGATGGATGGATGGATTGATGGATGGATGGATGGATGGATGGATGGATGGATGGATGGATGGATGGATGGATGGATGGATGGATGGATGGATGGATGGATGGATGGATGGATGGATGGATAGATAGATAGTTAAATTTATGGTTTTGATGGATTGACAGACGGACGTTCGGATGGACTGACGAATGGATCGACGGATGGATGGTATCAGATCACTTCCTTGAATAGTTTCGCAAATGGTATCTTGTATTGGGTAAACTATATTTACAGATGTATAAAAAATTAATGTGTGTATGTATGTCCGGTAAGCGCTCCTATACCATTCATCCGATTGCGATACAACTTTTGTGAGTTGTTGTGTATACGCCTGTAAATTCTTCTCAAGTATTACACACATTTTACAATAATCAATTTTGGGCCCAAGGCCCGAAATTCTTTTTTTCCTGGCATAATGTCATGAGCTAAATATAGTTTCCGTATGCTTTCCTCTACCTATCATCCGATGACGATAAAATCTTGGCAAATTATGATTTTGTTATAGGAGCTATACATATATAATTTCAAATAGAGCTGTTTCACTGGCTACACGTGTGCTACAAGTGTGTGGACTACATTTATTCAATACATGCTACTCCGTGGACAGCTATAAATGGCCTGCTCACGTGGTCAGCTGTATGTGGCCTACTCACGCGTCGAAAAAACATTCTAATTTTTTTGTGTATGCACCAGACGCAAAAAACAAAATATATTTTCTATTTAAAAATTACTTCAAAAACGTAATTAAAACACAAACACTTTTTTCTTTGAGTGGTATTGCATTAATATTAACTAGGCGACCCGCGACGTGGCATGCGCCGCGAGCTTGTTGGGGTGTGCGCATGCAGCCCGCCAAACATAGGCAACAGCAATGCGTGAAATTCCCACCTACTAAAGTTACTTGACAAAAACGTGAATTCAAGTTACACACATTTAAGAATGCCAATTTTGCAACAACCCTTACCCCCACCACCTTTTTTCATGATACGTCATGGCACACTTTTTATTTCACGCCCATGAACTATAGCCGACCCGATCCTTAGCTCATGCCGCGAGCTGGCTGGCAAGCGAGGGGAGGGTTTGCCTGCGTCTTGCTTTCTCTGGCATATCTATGTATAGCCTGCGTGGTCGTCTTGGTCCAGTTCTTTGCCCTACTTCTTCTGGCGAATTATACATATAGTTTGCTCAGGCTGTTGTTTGTCTGTGTAGATCCCTAATACTATCAAGTATGTCTTGGGTACCTGATAATTATATTATAAATCATAGCGTGCTGAAACTAGCATTACACCACTAGTCATTAAGGTTAAGGCCGTTATTATGATAAACATGAAGATCGGGGGCGATCAGTTGTAATGTTACCACTATGTCAAGAAAATTTTTCTACGGAGCGACTGGTCTCGTATGTCAGTCTTTGTTGCCAGTGAAATACGGTGCCAATGGAGCCACAGCCTAAGGCTGTGAGATTTGCGTATTTAAAAGAAGTAAAAATTAGTGTTTACCTGTTTGAACGCTGCTCGGTATCTCTTTGAGATGACGTTATACAATATTGGGTTTAATGTAGAGCTTACAAAATATAGCACACCTGAAAAAATATCAGAAAGTTATTTTTAAAAAAAATATTTAAAAAAAAATTATATTAAAATAAAAATGTAATCTTTTTCTTTTAAGTCCCCAAGCAAAGTTCATAGTGACAAAAATAAAGTAATTTTTTTTTCGACAATTGCTTTTTGAGGAGTCAAATGCAATGAGAGTGGTAGTTAGCAGCTTGCCCTTTGCTTTGCCCGTCACTTCTTCAATGAAGTAACCCTTTGGCACGCCATACTCTCGTCCCTGCATTCTTCTAGCCACGTAACTTGTTAAATTAAATGACATTTAAGAGGTTTGTTTGCCGGTCTAAGTGCAAGATTTACAAGATTTTGTGAGACAGAGAAGCGCTTCTATATCCTGACTTGGTCATGTGACACTCTTACTCCCTAAACATAAAATACAGTGTTATAAGTGAGCCCGTAGATAAAAATAATGTACTAAATTGTTATAAGTGAGCACGTAGATAAAATAATGTCCTAAAGTGTTATAAGTGAGCACGTAGACAAAAACAATGTCCTAAAGTGTTATAAGTGAGCACGTGGACAAAGACAATGTCCTAAAGTGTTATAAGTGAGCACGTGGACAACGACAATGTCCTAAAGTGTTATAAGTGATTATTCTTTTTGCACTTATTTGGCAAACAACAACATGCAACGTGGGGCCTTACTTTAGTATCCCTAGAAAAGTGAAATCATGGGTCCCCTCGACAGTGAGTGACAATCGACATTAAGGATTGTGTTTGCAAAGTGTACATCGTTTAAGTGTGAACAGAAATAAGGCAGAGTTTATATATAGAGTATTTGGAAAGGATAAACACTAACTTCAGTTCCTCTTCAAAGTTTTGAATTAAAGAATATCACTTACTTTGTAAGTCTATTATGTTCTAAATATGTACATTAGAAAATGGAATCAGCGCACCGTGGAGAAAAGCTCTTAATGTCCTTCCCAAAGGACCCTTCTACCCCACTTTTTCGTATTCAAACGGCAAAGTAATCTTACTATCGGCCACAAAGTAATCTTATATCGAGCCAAAAGTAATCTTACTATCAGGCTACAAAGTAATCTTACTATCGGGCTACAAAGTAATCTTACTATCGCGCCACAAAATAATCCTATTATCGAGCCACAAAGTAATCTTACAATTGGGCTACAAAGTAATCTTACTATCAGGCCACAAAGTAATCTTACTAATCGGGCCACAAAGTAATCTTACTATCGGGCCACAAAGTAATCTTACTATCGGGCTACAAAGTAATCTCACTATCGAGCCATAAAGTAACCCAACAATCGGGCCACAAAGTAATCTTACTATCGGGCTACAAAGTAATCTTACTATCGGGCTACAAAGTAATCTTACTATCGGGCTACAAAGTAATCTTACTATCGAGCAACAAAGTAACTTTACTATCGGGCTACAAAGTAATCTTACTATCGAGCCACAAAGTAAACTAACTATCGGGCTACAAAGTAATCTTACTATCGGGCCACAAAGTAATCTTACTATCGGGCTACAAAGTAATCTTACTATCGAGCCACAAAGTAACCTTACTATCGGGCCACAAAGTAATCTTACTATCGGGCCACAAAGTAATCTTACTATCGGGCTACAAAGTAATCTTACTATCGGGCTACAAATAATCTTACTATCGAGCCACCAAGTAACCTAACTAACGGACCACAAAGTAATCTTACTATCGGGCCACAAAGTAATCTTACTATCAGGCTTCAAAGTAATCTTACTATCGGCCCACAAAGTAATCTCACTATCGGGCTACAAAGTAATCTTACTATCCGACCACAAAGTAATCTTACTATCCGGCCATAAAGTAATCTTACTATCGGGCCACAAAGTAATCTTACTATCGTGTCACAAAGTAATCTTACTCTCGGGCCACAAATTAATCTAACTATTGAGACACAAAGTAACCTTACTATCGGGCTACAAAGTAACTTGACTATCGGGCCATCAAGTAACCTTACTATTGGGCCACAAAGTAATCTACAATCGGGCCACAAAGTAATCTACAATCGGGGGATAAAGTAATCTTACTATCGGGCCACAAAGTAATCTTACAATCGGGCCACAAAGTAATCTTACTATCGGGCCATAATGTAATCTTACTAGCGGGCCACAAAGTAATCTTAATATTGGGCTACAAAGTAATCTTACTATCGGCCAAAAAGTAATCTTACTATCCGGCTACAAAGTAATCTTACTATCCGGCCACAAAATAATCTTAATATCGGGCCACAAAGTAATCTTACTATCGGGTCACAAAGTAATCTTACTCTCGGGCCACAGAGTAATCTTACTATTGAGACACAAAGTAACCTTACTATTGGGCTACAAAGTAATCTTACTATCGGGCCACAAAGTAATCTTATTATCGGGACACAAATTAATCTTACTATTGGGGCAGAAAGTAATCTTATTATCGAGCCACAAAGTAACCTTACTTTCGGTCTACAAAGTAATCTTACTATCGGGCCACAAAGTAATCTTTTTATCAGGACATAAAGTAATCTTACTATCGTCCACAAAGTAATCTTACTATCGGGCAACAAAGTAATCTTACTTTCGGGCCACAAAGTAATCTTAATATCGGGAAACAAAGTAATCTTACTATTGAGCCACAATGTAATCTTACTATCGGGCCACAAAGTAATCTTACTATTGGGCCACGAAGTAAACTTACAATCGGGCCACAAAGTAATGTCACTATCGGGCTACAAAGTAATCTTACTATCGGCCCACAAAGTAATCTTACTATCGGGCAACAAAGTAATTTTACTATCAGGCCACAAAGTAATCTTACTATCGAGCCACAAAGTAATCTTACTATTGGCCTACAAAGTAATCTTAATCGGGCCAAAAAGTAAACTTACAATCGGGCCACAAAGTAATCTTACTATCGGGCTACAAAGTAATCTTACAATCGAGCTACAAAGTAATCTTACAATCGGGCCACAAAGTAATCTTACTATCGGGCCACAAAGTAATCTTACTATCGGGCCACACATTAATCTTACTATCGGGACACAAAGGTATCTGACTATCGGGCCACAAAGTAATCTTACTATCGAGCCACAAAGTAATCTTACTATCGGGCCACAAATTAATCTTACTATCGGGCCACAAAATAATCTTACTATCGGGCCACAAAGTAATCTTACTATCGGGCCACAAAGTAATCTTACTATCGAGCCACAAAGTAATCTTACTATCGGGCCACAAAGTAATCTTACTATCGGGCCACAAAGTAATCTTACTATCGGGCCACAAAGTAATCTTACTATCGGGCCACAAAGTAATCTTACTATCGGGCCACAAAGTAATCTCACTATCGGGACTATCGAGCCACAAAGTAATCTTACTATCGGGCCACAAATTAATCTTACTATCGGGCCACAAATTAATCTTACTATCGGGCCACAAAGTAATCTTACTATCGGGCCACAAAGTAATCTTACTATCGGGCCACAAAGTAATCTCACTATCGGGCCACAAAGTAATCTTACTATCGGGCCACAAAGTAATCTTACTATCGGGCCACAAAGTAATCTTACTATCGGGCCACAAATTAATCTTACAATCGGGCCACAAAGTAATCTTACTATCGGGCCACAATGTAATCTTACTATCGGGCCACAAAGTAATCTCACTATCGGGCCACAAAGTAATCTTACTATGGGGCCACAAAATAATCTTACTATCGGGCCACAAAGTAATCTTACTATCGGGCCACAAAGTAATCTCACTATCGGGCTACAAAGTAACCTCACTATCGGGCCACAAAGTAATCTTACAATCGGGCCACAACATAATCTTACTATCGCGCCACAAAGTAATCTTATTTTCGGGCAACAAGCTGTGCTGTACGGGGGCCAACTCAGCTTGTCATTCAGTCGATCAATGGTCTTTCCTCTCACAATAACAGCAATCAACTTTTTGGGCAAAAGACTTTGTGAGTCTGTTATAGTTTATATTATAAGCTTATGTGTGAATATTTTACAGATGACTGTTGCATGTTTGTGGAAAAACTCTTATTTCAAAAGTATGGCATCTTTCCGTCTGCGGGAGACGATAGATTATCTTTATTGCTTGCAGCTCTTGGTGTGGCTGGTGAGACCAATCCTCGAATGGCAGTCTCTGTTACATTTCCCACACACGAATGCGGTGAAGCAGTATTTACCGAGCTTCCTCCTCGCTCTTTTTGCAGCTTTTTCCGCCCTGTTTTGATCCTCGGCATGAAGTGATCCTGCCTTCACGATGCCCCGCCATGAGAGTCGATCCTCTGCCAGCTCTTCCCAGTTTGAGATTTCGATGTTGGCCGACTTCATGCCTCTTTTGCATATGTCTAAGTATCTAAGACGAGGCCGTCCAACTGACCTTTTTTTTCCTGTCGCCAGCTCGCTGTATAGCCCGTCCTTTGGTATGCGACCAGGTTGCATTCGCTTGACGTGTCCAAGCCAGCGGAGGCGTCTTTGGATTAACATGGCTGGAACGCTACACATGTTTGCTTGCGACAGGACATCCGCGTTGGGTACTTTGTCTTGCCATTCAATGTCAAGGATGTGGCCCAGGCATCTGAGGTGGAAGCCATTGAGCCTTCTTTTGTGTTTAGAGTATGTGGTCCACGACTCGCATCCATACAGAAGTGTGCTGAGTACGCAGGCCTGGTACACCTGCAGCTTAGTTCTTGTTGTGAGTTTGGCGTTTGACCAGACACTTTTCTCCAGTCTGGCCATAACAGTTGCGGCCTTCCCTATCCTCCCACTTATCTCATCCTCCTTTGAGAGGGTGCTCGATATGTTGGATCCCAGATATGTGAATTTGTCAACAGTTTCCAAGTCGTAGTCGTCGATGGCGATAGTGGGGAGGCAGTAGGCTACTATCAATACAGAGGCCACAGCTCTTCACCGTCAAATTTAATGTTTTTGTTATGAAAAAGGATGATCGATGTTTGTTGACAGCCCCTCCCCCTTAAAAAAAAAAAAAAAAAAAAAAAAAAAAAACAGAAAAATCCTGCGGGCTGAATGTATTTATCAAATGTCATGCGACCAGATGTCAAATATTTCGTGTGAAGAAACACGATAATTTTAAATAGACTCTGTCTGTCCATACTAAATTGACATTGGTTGTTTACACTGGCCAATAATGTTACAGCGCCCATACAGCGCCATTGCACAAAAACAAGAGCTTGATAATCTTAATTTTCTAATTGCGTCTAAATATTTAAATAGTTTTGTCTGGTGTAAATATGTCGTTGACATCCAACATTTACATAGACTTGAATTCTTGACTTTATTTAGTTTAAACACTGATTGTCCTTGTCCAAAGTCGTTCTTGATGTCTTTGTGTTTATAATGTCTAAGTCTCTAGTGATGTGATCTTGATACTCTTTGCAAGAATACACTAATAATTACAACCTCCTCTAAACATGATAGTAAGTTCATTTAAAACTCCCCACACAGGTTCTCCAATTAGTAATTAAAGTCCACTCCCCTAACAGGTTCTCCAATAATTAGTAATGTATTATCATCTAACAAACTTAGCAAAAAAACTAGATACGATAAGGGATCAGTGGCATGACTGTTCTAATTAGCATCCCTGAACCGCAGTGCCCCACTCCATCAACTCTCCTTAAAGTGGTAATATAGTGTCTTAAGGTGTAGAATAACATACTGTCATAAAGCAGTTGATGGATACATACTGTCAAGAGTAACATAATTTCACACAGGAGTACAGGGCAAAATACTGCCACATAGTAGTAGTAAGTAACGTACTGTAACAGAGTAGTGGAGGGTAACATATGGTCACAGATTAGTAAAATGGAACACTCCATCAGAGAGTAGTAGTGGGTAACATACTGTCACGAAATAGAGAAGGTAAAAATGTCACAGATCAGTAGAAGGTAACATACTTGTAACGGACTATGTTTTCACATGAAAACAGAGAGGTAGCATGAGTGAACAGTGAATTGTGTTGACCATGTATTTTGAGATGCAAATGTGAACTCCACGTTTTTGGAGAGTAAAATTATGTTTTTGTCAGAGCGGTTGTTTTCCACGCTTTGCTGATAATAAAGTATGAGTTGACTGAGATAGTAGAGAGCTGAGCGCAGAGCAGTAGAGTCAGTCAGTAGCGTGAGAGCTGTGAGATTAGACAGTTGAGCTGAGTTATAGTAGTCTGAGGACGTGTCTTTCTTAATGATGGAATACTATAGATATATATGTGAAATTACATTCATGCAAGGATTATTTATTAATATTATCAATATAAAGTGTGTTCAATAAAGTACTGTGAGTTTTAACTAGAATTGAGCATTCTTCTTTACGTGCCTGAATAATAAGTGAAAGAATGAAGAAGACTGAGTCGGCATCCTGAAGCGTTAATATAAGTAACCATACTACTGACATAACCCACAGCATAAGAAATAACATCCCACGCCATGTCAGAGTAGAAGTGTGTTACAAATGGTGTCAGAAGCGGTGTAACGACGATGCGTTACAAATATTGTCAGAAGTGTCAGAACAACGATGTATTACAGAACATTGAGTAACAACGATATATTTTAACAGTCGAGTGAAGCATACATCGAACGTCATTACGCCCGTGTATGAGTCAAATCTGAGAAGAGTCCACGACACACAGAGCAAGCTGACAACGATTGAATTTAGGTCAGTCACGGGAGTCAAAAGTTCAGAGTGCAAACAGCTAACTGGTACACTGTTTCAATTATATAACAGTGGAGTGAATATTCTCGTGGAAGAAACAGCAAGAAATCTATTTTACAGTTATTAGTCAACGAAAGAGATGATCCACACAAAACCAAAAGAAGTCTGATGTCATTACAGATGAGATGTTTTATCAAGACAGCGGAAGTAAGATTTCCCCAGCATAATCTTTACTTATACAAGCCGCACATAGCCTAGTGCGCAGTTCAAGTCAAGTAATTCTTCAAGTAATTCTTCAATTACTCACAAGTGCAACAGAACCGGAGAGAAATTAGACAATTTTCAATTATTGGATTATCACAATTACACTATTACGCAAGGTACTTACATTGGAGTATTGCAGCAATTTGTGGTGTAACTTTTCTCATTGGATTATTTTACCCAAGTACACTACCACATAGGATTATCTACTACCTAGAAGGAGCATCTACTACATAGGATTATCGATTACACAGAAATCAGAGCGTCACAGAGGAGCAGAGGTGACCAACTACGGATTTCTTTTAAACACTTGGTATTTATGTATTTATGTGTTATGTATTATATATAATTTAAGACTTTAAAAATCTACTTATATCATACTTAATTAGATTAAGTAAATTTTTTACTTTTTCTGTATAATATAAGTTTAATTTTAGAGTATACTGTAGGGACATCCACGGTGTTATCTTTCCTAGGGAAGTTTTTTTATTAAAACGGTAAAGGTTTCTTCTGGCCCTATTTATAACACTGTAGGATAATTTTGTGTTAGCTGTGAAGTCTAGTTTGTACATTGTCATAACTGTTGTTTTTTAGTAGATCTTGTCATATTTGTGCTATTTGTCTTGTCATTGTTATACATATTGTCAACCTACTGTCATATTTTCTACTATCTTGTGGTCCATAAACTAAACAGTACTTTTGTATTTGTTGTCTCATTTGTATTCATGTAAACGTCTACATATCTGTATTTATGTTGTGAAGTAGACAATTTAATTATTTTAAATTTTTCTTACACTTATTTATAACTTATAATTCATGTATCAACTTGCATTTGTGTATACATTCATTAACATGTAAATATATGTAATATTGTAAACTATTTTAATTGATAACTAAAGAATAAGGAGATAACTGATATACTGATACATACCAATATAATTTTGGTTACTCACATTACACATAAAAATGGCAGAGTACTTAGAATTATTAGAAGTAGGTGAGAAGCTTGGCTTGAAGCAGGAGAAATTAGCTGACTTCGTAACTCGTGAGATGGACAAAATTAGGGACAAACAGAAAGAAGACAAAGACCGACAAGACAAAGACAAAGACCGAGAAGCTAGAATGTTAGAGAGAAGCGACCTTAAACAAATAGAAGAACTAAAATTAAAAGGACAAAAGGAAATAGAAGAACTTAAATTAAGAGAACAGGATATGAAATTAAGAGAGGAAGAAATAAAACTAGAAAGAGCTAGAATAGAATCAGGACAGCATACAACATCAACAAGCAATAGAGAAACTAATAGCACATACAAACCTAAATTTAGAGAATTTAATGAACATAAAGAAGAAATTATTAGTTATCTATCACAATTTGAGGGCATCTGTCAGTCTTACAACTATAGAGAAGAGACTTGGGCTAATATTTTATTGAGCAGATTATCAGGGAAAAGCCTAAGTATTATTAATTCACTCAGTGAAGAACAAAAGAATAATTATAACTATATAAAGAAAGTTTTGTTAAAGTTCTATGGAAACACAGAAGACATTTATAGAAAAAATTTTCACAACATAAGACTAGAGAGAGAAGTAGATCCTAACACCACCATATTCAATATTAGAGACAATCTTGTCAAATGGCTTGAATTAACTGAAATTGACCTAAATGATCCAAAGGCATTACTAGATATGTTTATCATAGACAAAATATTAAGAAATGCATCAGTTTCTTTATTTTCATTCCTTAAAGAGAGAAAGATTAAAAATGAGCGTGAGTTAGTTGACTCAATCACAACATTTAAAGATGCTCACCCCAATGAAGAGCTAGACAATAGAAACAGCACACTAGCCTCTATTAGAAATACACCCAGTGATAGGGACAGTCAAAAACAAAACACATATCAAAATAGAAGATACCACAGCCTGCCTGCCAGATGGCAAAACAATAAATTTCAGAAAAATTATCAAACCAATTACCAGACACCATATACTAATTATTCAAACAACAACAAATGTTTCTACTGTGGCATTCCAGGTCACAAAAAATATGAGTGTAGGAAATTACATAGAGATTTAGGACATTCACAACAATACTAT
>CAXITT010000280.1:537482-547604 GCA_964033795.1 Lymnaea stagnalis
TGAAATTACATTCATGCAAGGATTATTTATTAATATTATCAATATAAAGTGTGTTCAATAAAGTACTGTAAGTTTAACCAGGATTCAGTATTCTTATTTGCGTGCCCGGATTATAAGTGGAAGAATGAAGAAGCCTTAGTCGGCATCCTGAAATATCAACATAACATAAGTAACCATACTACTGACATAACCCACAGCATAAGAAATAAGCTCCCACGCAATGTCAGAGTAGTTGTGTTACAATACTGTAACATAGTAATAGAATGTAATATATTTCACAGAGTAGTAGAATGTTACATAATGTCTAAAACATGCTGTGATGAGTACTAAAATGATAGCATGCATTGAGAGAGTATATTATGACCTCATGTCTCACCTGAAGTATAGAATATATGAGATTGGATAGCCAGCATCTGCGGGGTCCACGTTTTGACGTAGAGAATCATCAGCCTCTGAGTATGGAATGGGGCCCAGCACACGATAAATGCAACAGTCACAGCAACTGGAATAGGAAATCTAAAAGTCAGCAACTCAATCTATGGGAAATTATCATGTCAAATGGAATAGACCTTGCAATCCAAGTGCAGGTAATGGAGTGATGTCATTCCATCGGAAAACCCCAATCAGATGCCAAAAACGTGTCTGCCTTTCTCATTTTCTAATGAACTTACAGTTAATAAGCTTATCTCTATTGTTATGTAGCACACATTCCCCGTGCGCGAGCTCTGCTTGACCTAAATTAGAACCCTAGCAACTCAATCTATGGGAAATTATCATGTCAAATGGAATAGACCTTGCAATCCAAGTGCAGGTAATGGAGTGATGTCATTCCATCGGAAAACCCCAATCAGATGCCAAAAACGTGTCTGCCTTTCTCATTTTCTAATGAACTTACAGTTAATAAGCTTATCTCTATTGTTATGTAGCACACATTCCCCGTGCGCGAGCTCTGCTTGACCTAAATTAGAACCCTAGCAGACGGTAGCGTTTATTGTGGGCGTGGTTTAAATTCTCTTAGATGTATCTTGTTTACAACCACTGCTAATTACACATTGGGTAGTATGGCTCCTGGTATCTTGTCGAATCTTCTCGATAACCCGAGATGTAAACAACATAATTCATAATTCTTTTCTGGAAGCATCTTACGCTACATGTATATAAAGGAGTGACAGATACAGAGAGAGGCAGATTCAGATAGATATTATTAACTTTACGAGGCGTGTATTATTCTTTGTGTATTTGTGCGCTCATATGTGTTTATTTCGCATGTCTTCATTTATTATTATTGTTTGGAACATTGTATTAACTGTGTACCGGTACAAGATGTACCATACTTTAAGTTGATGATTTATAATTATATTTCTTTTGTTTTGTTATTGTATTATTACTAAATTAAATCATATTAATTATAACTGGCAACTGTTTTGGGTGTCGTATCTTTATTATCGTATTTCTATGGTATCGTCCTTTGTTAGGCACTGTCTGAACGAGCCATAAAATTAAAAATAAGAGATTCATTTTTCACAAGAGAAGCCAGTGCGTAACATCTATCTAAACATTTACAAACCCTATATTTAAATTTGACCTTGATATACAATAGTGACCTCAAGCATAAACTTACCTAACATTCTCACCACAACTTTCCTAGGCTGATTGGGCAAACTCGTGCTGGTATGCATGCTGCTGTAACTCCTCTCATCCGATGCGCCCCTGGACAACGGGGACCTCCTCAGGGCTATACCTATGAGTATGTACAGAATAATGATTAACGTCACCGGGCCGATGAAGAAGAGGAACGTGGAGACCTGGAACATGTAGTACATGAAGCCGGACTGGAAGTGGTCAATGGGGATGTTGCAGACCAGCGAGTCCGGCACTGGAACCATGGTGCCAGGTAGATTTACTGCGTAGTACGTCCTGGTGTGGACGGCGTAAGGCAAAGCGACGCAAACGGACACCACCCAGATGGAAAGGATGATCTTGACGGCTCTGAGGGAAAGAGAGGTTGTAGATCAATGGTGTATAGGTGGTCACACAATGATCTCTTGATAGTGTGATGTGGTCAACTAATATTGTTGTGATGTGTGATGGGGTCAACTGGTGTTGTTTTGATGTTTTATGTTGTCACCTGATATTTTGTTGTCTTGGTGTGTCATGTGGTATCCTGATGATGTTTTGATATCGTGATTGTAAAGTATAAAAGTCGTGTTTTCTCGTAAACGCTTAGAGTACACAAATTACCCCCCCCCCCTCCAATCCCAACAACTTAATTTTTCTTACAATGAAGTATTTAAAAATTGAAACAAAGACCCACACAAAAAAACAAGACAAATGAAAATAAAAATAAATATGTCACTCAGCTTTTAAAAAAAAGTCAACTAGATTGTTTTAAACAAAAGTCAACTAGATTGTTTTAAACAAAAGTCAACTAGATTGTTTTAAAAAAAGTCAACTAGATTGTTTTAAACAAAAGTCAAATATATTGTTTTAAACAAAAGTCAAATATATTGTTTTAAATAAAAGTCAACTAGATTGTTTTAAACAAAAGTCAACTAGATTGTTTTAAACAAAAGTCAACTAGATTGTTTTAAACAAAAGTCAACTAGATTGTTTTAAACAAAAGTCAACTAGCTTATTTTAAAAAAAAGTCAACTTGATTGTTTTAAACAAAAGTCAACTAGATTGTTTTAAACAAAAGTCAACTTGATTGTTTTAAACAAAAGTCAACTAGATTGTTTTAAACAAAAGTCAACTAGATTGTTTGAAACAAAAGTCAACTAGATTGTTTTAAACAAAAGTCAACTAGATTGTTTTAAACAAAAGTCAACTAGATTGTTTTAAAAAAAGTCAACTAGATTGTTTTAAACAAAAGTCAAATATATTGTTTTAAACAAAAGTCAAATATATTGTTTTAAATAAAAGTCAACTAGATTGTTTTAAACAAAAGTCAACTAGATTGTTTTAAACAAAAGTCAACTAGATTGTTTTAAACAAAAGTCAACTAGATTGTTTTAAACAAAAGTCAACTAGCTTATTTTAAAAAAAAGTCAAATATATTGTTTTAAACAAAAGTCAACTAGATTGTTTTAAACAAAAGTCAATTTGATTGTTTTAAACAAAAGTCAACTAGATTGTTTGAAACAAAAGTCAACTAGATTGTTTTAAACAAAAGTCAACTAGATTGTTTTAAACAAAAGTCAACTAGATTGTTTTAAACAAAAGTCAACTAGATTGTTTTAAACAAAAGTCAACTAGATTGTTTTCTTTGATTTAAACATAATGTCGAAAACATCTCATAATTTCTTCATATTAATTGAGCAAAGATTACTTCTTTAACTGATAGACATGTGTAACTAATTAGTCAGGATGTCTAGAACAGCCCACCTGGATAACGTTGCTATCTTGTGGGCTAGGAGTGGGTGGCATATGGCCAGGTACCGCTCCACCGTGAAGGCAGTGATGGTGAGCACTGAGGCGTAGGATGTGGTCTCGAGGACTGTCTGGCGCAGGTAGCAGAATGCCTCCCCAAGCCGCCACGGATAGGCCTCCCAGATGGCGTACTGTTCCGGCGGGAGGCCTGCACAAATAGAGAGAGTGAAATGATGTAGAGTTCTAGAGAAAATGAAGAGTTTATTAAAAATTATATTTCAATCACTTCCAACCGATTCGAATCACGCTTCACGTCACTCTGTCCACTTCTGCGCTCAGTAGGCATTAGAAATACTGTTGTTATTTTTCTGCACTTGCTTTTCCCGCGACCTTTGACCTATTGAGAATCTAAACGTGTGCATTCGATGGCTATGCGACTCAAATTAATTTAGGAAAAAATATCAACGTGGCGTAGCTACATCAAGCAAGATAACCAAGTCAGATCAATGGCCATAGACGATAGATTTATTATAATTTAATTTCAGCAGTTTTATTCTTCTAATTCCAGGTGCACCAACGTAACAGCACAACCAGCATCAGCAGCAAAATCAGCACAACCAGCACCATATCGCCACCAGCACCAGATAAACACAAGCATCATATCGCAAACGGCACCACATTGCCACCAGCATCACATTGCCAACAGCACCACATCACCAACAGCACCACATCACCACCAGTACCACTTCACCACCAGAAAACATCGCCATCAGCACCACATAACCACCAGCACCACACCACGACCAGCACCACATCGCCACCAGCACCATATCACCACAAGCACCACATCGCCACCAGCACCAGATCACCACCAGCACCACATCACGATGAGCACCACATCACGATCAGCACCACATCACGATGAGCACCACATCACGATGAGCACCACATCACCACCAGCACCACATCACCACAACTACCAAATCCCCACCAGCACCACATCACCACCAGCACCACATTACCACCAGCACCACATCACGACCAGCACCATATCACGACCAGCACCATATCACCACCAGCACCACATCGCCCCCAGCACCACATCACCCCAAGCACCACATCGCCACCAGCCCCACATCACCACCAGCACCACATCACCCCCAGCACCACATCGCCACACAGCACCACATTACCACCAGCACCACATCACGACCAGCACCATATCACGACCAGCACCATATCACCACCAGCACCACATCGCCCCCAGCACCACATCACCCCAAGCACCACATCGCCACCAGCACCACATCACCACCAGCACCACATCACCACCAGCACAACATCGCCACCAGCCCCACATCACCACCAGCACCACATCACCACCAGCACCACACCGCCCCCAGCACCACATCACCCCCAGCACCACATCGCCACCAGCCCCACATCACCACCAGCACCACATCACCCCCAGCACCACATCGCCACCAGCCCCACATCACCACCAGCACCATATCGCCACCAGCACCACATCACCACAAGCACCACATCGCCACCAGCACCACATCACCACAAGCACCACATCGCCACCAGCATCACATTGCCACATAGAAGTTATTTTATCCTTTCCCGGGGATTTGTAAAATGTCAGCAGCATGTTACAAGTATGTGTGCAATATGTCAGCAATATTTCAGCATTATGTCAGCAATATGTTAGCAGTATGTCAACAAACATCAGCAATTTTTCAGCAGTATTTCGACAATATGTTAGCAGTATGTCAGCAGTACGTCACAGCAATATGTATAGAGATTGACATATGTCAGCAGTATGACAGCAATATGTATAGAGATTGACATATGTCAGCAATATGTCAGCAATATATGAGAACTTGATGTCAGCAATATGTAAGCAATATTTATAGAGCAGTTACATTAAATACATCGCTCTTAATTACATCTAAAGTAAGGGTGGAATGAGAGAATCAACTGATCCAGACGTATGGGACCTTGACACATCATGGTATGAATGTCATGTTCTCTTTCACTTGTTACACCTTTAGTCCGCCCCCTTCTTGTTACGAGCCGTGGACTTACTTTTTCTCTCTTCTGTCCCCTTTTGCCCTGTGTTAATTCTCTCACCTATCTGTTGTTCTATCACATTCCAGACGCTATCCTCATGGCAGCTAAGCGTTTATTTTTTTTATATATTTTTTTTAACTGTTGCTTGTTCGCTCACGAAGGCTGCTTGTCGACACGTCATTTTTTTGTTGCACACGTTCTTATTATTTTCCTCCAGACTCTGTTTAACATATTTCCCGGTGTAAGGAGAGTGGAAGAAAGTGCTGGCATTAATGAGAGTGGAAGAAAGTGCTGGCATAAAGGAGAGTGGAAGAAAGTGCTGGCATAAAGAAGAGTGGAAGAAAGTGCTGGCATAAAGAAGAGTGGAAGAAAGTGCTGGCATTGGACTCGCATATCACAGGGTAGTTATTGTCCAATAAGCAATTAGAATATAATCATTATAAAAGCCGTTGCAAAACTAAAATCTTTCTTTTCGAGATCACCTTTTAAGACAGCAGTCAACTTAGCGCACCGTAAGGTCGGCTTTTTCTAGACCTAGTGAGTTGGACGAACATTTCGATTTCATTTCTTTATTTGACTATATTGTATTACCATATACATACTTGGATAAACATTTAATGTTTTAATGTATGTATTATCATTGTGATTAGAACGAATCTCTGATGAGAATGAATTTAGTTAATTGATTTGTTCTTTATATTTTCTCAATGTTTGACACGTGCCTTCATCATAGGACACGTGTCGGCCATTTTGAGTTTTAACTATCTAGGCTTCATCCCATCGAATGGATGGTGATGTGGCCACTGGATAGTTGTTTGCCATTATGTTATCCATTACAGTTAGTTGGACATATCATAATTATCCATTCTATGTATTATTAAGTCATTGCATAATTATGAATGAAAAGAATCGTTACCACGTGTTGACGTTAGCCACCCACGCTTGCGCCGGCCATGGTGAAGATCAATAAGAATATCCGCAACGGATATTAACATTGTAAAAAGTATATCTTCTTTAACGCCTGGGTCTGAATTCATTGCCTCTGGAAAGGGATTTGTTAGATCGAGAATATTAGAAAAGTTATTCCCTTCTTTTCTTTTATCATCAATCACATATAGCCTGGTTGCTAGATCCCCGTACCGCTGCAGTACAGTCAATCTACCTACGTGGACGCCATGAAAAGCGCTGAGCCCTGAAAAGCCACGAGGTAACGAATTGAAGTAATTCTATAGCATCACATTATTGTTTCGTCCCCTTGCGTGAACGTCCCAAGAAGCCACGAAGGACAGGACCCGAGAATCCACTTCCACGTTGAAGTGATCTCACTATTGTGCATGATCTAACTGGGTCATCAGAGCTGCTTCATGACCTGCCACTTTGTCAGCCCACTCACATGAACGCCATGAGCTGAGCCCTGAAAAGCTACGGAGTGAAGAATCGGAGGAGCCACCTCCACATCGAAGTAAACTACTAGTGACTGATCAAGTCCGATGATCAAGCCCGATGATCAGCACGAGCGACTGATAAGTTAAGTGTGAAAGGTCTGAGTAAATACGATTGCGATACAAAGCAAAGCAACCTTTATGATGATACATAGGCTATATGGGAGGCCATTGTACATAATAAACTAGACCTTAGATAAATTCCAAATGAAAGTTGTTTTGCATATACGTCACTATTATGCCATATATTGAGATACATGTAAATAAATAAGTCATTTCATTTACTAAATGGTTTTATAAAAGTATTTGGTAGTTAAGTTAAAAATGAGTAGGTAATTATGTTCCTTGGTGTGTGAAATTGACATAACCTAATACCCCTAGACACAAGCAGGTGTGACAGTCATCAGAGAGTTTTTCTTACACCCCCTAATATAAAAGTCTTTTCACCACAATGATAAACAGACAGACCGACAGACAGACCGACAGACAAACATACCAATAGACAGACAGATCGACCGACCGACAGACAGACCGACAGACAGACCGACAGACCGACAGACCGACAGACAGACCGACTGACAGACCGACAGACAGACCGACGGACAGACCGACAGAGAGACCGACAGACAGACCGACAGACAGACCGACAGACAGACCGACAGAAAGAACCACGGAGAGAACGACAGACAGACAGACAGATAGACCGACAGACAGAAACCGACCGACAGACAGACCGACAGACAGACCGACAGACCGACAGACCGACAGACAGACAGACTGACAGACCGACAGACAGACCGACGGACAGACCGACAGAGAGACCGACAGACAGACCGACAGACAGACCGACAGACAGACCGACAGAGAGAACCACGGAGAGAACGACAGACAGACCGACAGATAGACCGACAGACAGAACGAAAGACAGACAGACCGACAGACAGCTGACCCAAAGTCAGACAGATCGACAGACAGACAGATAGATGATATAGATAGATAGATAGATGGAGGGAGGGAGGGAGAAAGGGAGGGAGGGACGGATGGATGGATGGATGGTAGACAGAACGCTTCTTTGAATATTTGCGCAAAAGGTATCTTTTATTCGGTTATTCTTTTAACTATGTTTATACATATATAAAATTAATGAATGTACATATGTCCCTTATGCGCTCCTATGCCATTCATCCGATTGCGATAAACATTTTAAGCGTTGCTGTGCATAAGCCCGTACATTTTTCTGAATGATTACACATTTTGCAATATTCTGTTTGGGGCCCAAGCCTTAAATTCGTTTTCTTTATACTTACCGTATGCTTTCCTATACCATTCATGCCTCCTATACCATTCATGCCTCCTATACCATTCATGCCTCCTATACCATTCATGCCTCCTATACCATTCATGCCTCCTATACCATTCATGCCTCCTATACCATTCATGCCTCCTATACCATTCATGCCTCCTATACCATTCATGCCTCCTATACCATTCATGCCTCCTATACCATTCATGCCTCCTATACCATTCATGCCTCCTATACCATTCATGCCTCCTATACCATTCATGCCTCCTATACCATTCATGCCTCCTATACCATTCATGCCTCCTATACCATTCATGCCTCCTATACCATTCAATCCACCTATAATTTCAAACAGAGCAATTGCATGGGTGGATGGAATTGAATAAAATGCAAGTTTGTGTGACATAATAATTAGGTGTCTGAATTAGTAGAACCATTTGACTACTAGGCGTTTGAGTCCGGGGGGGGGGGCTTAATTTTTTTAAATGTTTATGTGAGCTATAGATAGATAATTTCATGCAGCTGCATGGGTGAGTCAATCGCACAAGTGAGTCGATTAATTTGGAAAATCCATGCTTCTCACGTGGACAGCTTTATGTGGCCTGTAAGTGCATCAAAAAACCTTCTATGATTTTTTTTTTGTACGCACGGAAAAAAAAACAAAAAAAAGAATTCTCTATTTAAATATTACTTGAAAAATGTAATTAAATCACAAACACATTTTCTTTGAGTGACATTGCAATGCATCCCGGGTTCTCGCTAGTAAATATTTATGAGCTCTATAAATACAATGACTAGCAATTACTACTACATGATTAGATGGATCTTGACCAAACCTAGTACACGTACACTTGATTATACATATTCAAATACCGAAGACTATTGATCTGGTAATATCCACTCGCTTGGGGCCGGGCCCCATTTCATTTTTCCTATAGACAACTCTATAGGTTATTTGAGAATTTGATTGATCTAGTCCTAGCTTGGTAGCAATACCCTATATAGTCCATATTGAAATAGCGTTGGATTTAAAATGAATTATTTCCAATCCGATCAGGACCGGTCTTGAATTATCAAGAAAGTTCCATATTTTTTTAAAGCTATGTCTATGGAATTTTTAACCATATTTTAATGGGACAACTTTTAAATTTAACCCCATTATTTTTTCTGAATGATTTTCACAGGGCCCCCACCTAAGGTATAACGAAAATGGTACACTTATGGAAAGAGACCGTTCTTTTCACTTAAATGTTCTATAAGTTAATTCGTGATGTTAGCTGCTGGATAAGTTTTCTTATTCGAAAAATAAAATACGTAGAAAAATCTCTTTTTCTCAGTTTCGTGGAGGATAATAAATTTCATCCAGAATGTTCTAGAATGTTTAAGGAAGTTCCATATTGTTCAAAGATGTTCTATAATGGAATTTAAAAGCTTCTTGAAATGTTGTTTTAGTTCTATTCATCTCCATACTGTCATGAGGATTTTCTCTAAACATACCTTCATAATCCTACCGGGAACAAATCTAACTGGGAGCATGATCCCACCGAGGAACAGGATTCTAATGGGGTACGAGATCAAACGAGATCTAAAGATATTGGGAAAACGGATCTCATCGAAGAAAAGAATGCCACCGGGAAAAGAAATCCCACAGACAACGGGATCCTAATAGGTTCGGGATCCCACCTGAAAACGGGATCCCACGGGATCCACCAGCAACGGAATGTGATGTGTAGGGGTGTGTCAGTGATGTATAGGGGTGTGTCAGTGATGTGTAGGGGTGTGTCAGTGATGTATAGGGGTGTGTCAGTGATATATAGGGGTGTGTCAGTGATGTGTAGGGGGTGTATCAGTGATGTATAGGGGGGTGTCAGTGATATATAGGGGGGTGTCAGTGATGTGTAGGGGGTGGGTCAGTGAGGTGTAGGGGGTGTG
>CAXITT010000280.1:547845-585017 GCA_964033795.1 Lymnaea stagnalis
GTATAGGGGTATGACAGTGATGTTAAGGGGGTGTGACAGTGATGTGTAGGGGGTGTGACAGTGATGGGTAGGGTTTGTGACAGTGATGTGTAGGTGGTGTGACAGTGATGGGCATGACTTGTGACAGTGATGGGTTGGGCGTGTGAATGTGATGTGTTGGGGTGTGACAGTGATGGGTAGGGCGTGTGAGATTGATGTGTTGGTGTGTGACAGTGATGGGTAGGGTTTGTGACAGTGATGTGTAGGTGATGTGACAGTGATGGGCAGGGCTTGTGACAGTGATGGGTAGGGCGTGTGAATGTGATGTGTTGGGGTGTGACAGTGATGGGTAGGGCGTGTGAGATTGATGTGTTGGTGTGTGACTGTGATGGGTAGGGGGTATGGACCCAGACACGCAGCGCCGCCATTCGCATCCGGGTACCATTAGACTCAAGCTATTCGGATTCCATTTGTGGTAGTTTATTTGAGTTAAACTGAATAATTAGTTTACAACCATTCAATTATCTTTCATTTGATACCTCATTTTGTCTTAAAAGCCCTACAATAAATTTTTATATTGTTTTTTAATCCCAGCCTCTCACTTCTGGTTCTCGGGTACAAATAGCCACTTGGTCGTAAATAACAACTCAACATGACACCATAAACGCTTTGAGAGATGAAACCCAGGATTTCCAGTCTTGACATTAAGTCTGACTTTAATGCTCTGCATGCGATATGATCAACCCCAAGCCCTCAATCTGACCACAAGTTTACCTTTGCACGTAATGCACAAGATACACTATCGCAGCAGACTGTGGTTTCAATTAGATCGTGCTGTTTGCTGCCACCGCTTTTATGTAACGTGTTAACCAATGAGCAACATATTGTTTTCTCATCATGCAGTTAAATAACGTGTAAGCCGTCGGCGACAATCAATGTCACATTGTTTGTAGTCATTCTTGACCAACTGTGGTCAGCAGTGACTAACTCTGGTCAGCAGTGACTAGCTATGTCAACAGTAACTCGCTATAGTCAGCAGTGACTATCTATTGACAGCAGTGACTAGCTATAGTCAGCTTTGACTAGCTATGGTCAGCAGTGAGTAGTTATGGTCAGCAGTGACTACCTATGGTCAGCAGTGACTAGATATCGTCAGCAGAGATTAGGCATGGTCAACAGTGACAAGCTATGATCAGCAGTAACTAGCTATGGTCAGCAGTGACTAGCTATGATCAGGAGTGACAAGCTATGGTCAGCGGTAACTAGTTTTGGTCAGCAGTAACTAGCTATGATCAGCAGTGGAAAAGTGAAATAGCACGTATATACCACTGATGAGATTTGCAGCTGATCAAACTTATTTTAAAAAAGCGCATTGATTTCCGAAATAATTGGGACCGGTGGCGTTTCGGATAAAAACAGTTTTCCAGGTACCGAACAATGCCATAGAAAGTTTGCACTAAACATGTTAGTACAAATTAAACAAAACAATATTCTCACAAGAATGGCGTTTTATTTCAGGGCTTTCTAACTTTTTTTTTTCTTGTGGCCAACTTTTTAAATTTTAAATGAGTTGCTATTTTATATGTTTTCATGGGCACCAAGGAATATGCTGTGCTGTCCGCCCCCTCCCGGAGAATTGGGTTTTTAGGTCCTAGTTGGGCAACTTTGCTTTTATGTACACATTTGGCTAATTAAATGTACTAAACACTTCACACATCCCCTGTGTACTTACAGTGGAATATAGACTTGGTCATCTTCACAAGACACCTGTGAACTCACATTGGATTATAACCATGTTTTTGTTTCACATGCCACCTTTTTACTCACAGCGGAATATAGCCAAGGTCATCTTGACCTGCTAGGGACGAACATCAAAACTAACAACAGTTTGACCCTGCTGCACAGTGACGTCAGTTGATTGATTGTACTCAAGCCGAGAACTGGACGTTTTTAACGGAGAAAAGAGATTGTGGCCTAAAATAGATGACTTTGTGACCTTTAACTTGTGGCTATAATACAATCTGAGTTGATGCTATCTTTGTATTTGTGTATTATTTGATATGTATTTATTGACTACAAGTTTGCATATGGCATTAAACTAGAGTCTTCACTGTATGTGCAATACGTATCTGGATTGTGCAACAGAGCTCGGAATTGTTTTCCAGTATTTAAAGCGCAAAAAGTCCCATGACATGCTTAGTGCATTTGGTAACAATTATAATGATTTAATTAAATGTATTAACAAAAAAAAAAAAACACAAGGGATTTTCGGATAACATGCGTTTCAGATAATCGTCATTTGGAAAATAGAGGCTCTAGTATACCAGCATGCAACAAATAATGGCTATCTCTGTTTCAAGGCATACAGCTACGGCTGGAAATGGTTAAAACCGACCCATCTCGAACACACAAAAACAAGGGATCAAGGCTACCAGTGATTTTACTAACATAACTTGACATAGTTTCCACTGCCGTTGAAGCCAATCTCATACATACCAGCATAAATCTGGTCAGTGGTGACAATGACTAGTGCGCACACCCCCATCCAATCCCATTGATCTTGCCAGCAACCGGACAGAGATCTGACAAAGAGCAAATGTTGATATTCCTATCATAAACCTAATAACTGGCGTGTTCTCAGGCATAAATCTCTTGTAACCAAGTTACCGACCCTGGCCGGTGGCCATCTTACATCTTTAGAGTTACCGTACACACAGTACAAAATGGATATTCATTTTTCCCCTCGCCAAAACCATTTTGAGACAAGACAATCTCGTTTTCACAATGCTAATTTGGATTAATGTCCCAAATGTTCTTCTGAGGGCCGGGCCTGGTCATACTATTCAAATGTTTGGTTCAAAATTGAATGTGTTGTCCTTGTGGTTTTGTTGTTGTTTTTTTAAATTAAATATTGTTATATGTTTTTACTGGTAACTTTATCTTTGGCCCTTTTCTCTGTATTCATCTGTGGTCCTTCCTTCATTCTTCCCCTCCCCTCCCCCACCCTATTAGTCTAATCGAGTTTCGGTACTTCTGTCCTCTTCTATGTTTCTACTCATCTTGATGTCATTCCCCTCTTCCTCCAACTTGCCTCAATGCAATTCCCATTGTTGGTCTGGTTGTTATAAATGAATGAAGAGAATCTGTCTTTGTTGTATATGCTCTCTGTTACTAGCCACCATTTACTACCGATGATGTCAGTCATGTGCATGTAGACTGGCTCTCTGTTACTAGCCACCATTTACTACCAATGATGTCAGTCGTGTGCATCTAGTCTGGCTCTCTGTTACTAGCCACCATTTACTACCGATGATGTCAGTCATGTGCATGTAGACTGGCTCTCTGATACTAGCCACCATTTACTACCGATGATGTCAGTCGTGTGCATGTAGTCTGGCTCTCTGATAATAGCCACCATTATTACCGATGATGTCAGTCTTGTGCATGTAGTCTGGTGCTCTGCTACTAGCCACCATATACTACCAATGATGTCTGTCTTGTGCATGTAGTCTGGCTCTCTGTTACTAGCCACCATTTACTACCGATGATGTCAGTCATGTGCATGTAGTCTGGCTCTCTTTTACTAGCCACCATTTACTACCGATGATGTCAGTCATGTGCATGTAGTCTGGCTCTCTTTTACTAGCCACCATTTACTACCGATGATGTCAGTCATGTGCATGTAGTCTGGCTCTCTGTTACTAGCCACCATTTACTACCGATGATGTCAGTCATGTGCATGTAGTCTGGCTCTCTGTTACTAGCCACCATTTACTACCGATGATGTCAGTCATGTGCATGTAGACTGGCTCTCTGTTACTAGCCACCATTTACTACCAATGATGTCTGTCTTGTGCATGTAGTCTGGCTCTCTGATACTAGCCACCATTTACTACCAATGATGTCAGTCGTGTGCATGTAGTCTGGTTCTCTGTTACTAGCCACCATTTACTACCGATGATGTCTGTCTTGTGCATGTAGTCTGGCTCTCTGTTACTAGCAAATTTTACTACCACTGATGTCAACGTGTGCATGTAGTCTGGCTCTCTGTTACTAGCAAATTTTACTACCACTGATGTCAACGTGTGCATGTAGTCTGGCTCTCTGTTACTAGCCACCATTTACTTCCAATGAGGTCCGTCTTGTGCATGTAGTCTGGCTCTCTGTTACTAGCCACCATTTACTACCAATGTTGGGTTTGGTTGAAGGGGGGGGGGGTTAGGGTCATGGCTTGGGTGAAGACGCACACGAATTGGGTTTATTTGCCTTTTTATTCCCATTATCTACCGTAGGGGGGCGGGGTATGAGGGAGATATGTTTTGAAATTGATATCGGGATGCGGCCATACAAAAAGGTTAGGGCAGCTGTGTGATAAGGTCTTTAGGGGGGGGGGCATCAAAAATGGGTGCATATTGTTTATTGACACTGTAGACTAAATATATATATATATATATATATATATATATATATATAGTAATTGGATTGACTCTTGTCATCTTCACGTGTCACCCAAGGCAACACTTGTCATGATGAGTTAGTCGTAGGTCATTCTAGGTCACACTAATGATGGACAAGTCGTATGTCATGGAGAGTTCATTTGTGAGCTGCATAATCTTAGATCTACGGACAGTTCAGACAGCAATTAGATTAGAGACCGACCTAAAGTGATTTTCTGATTTTGACTATAACTGAAAGCAGACCGAGCGTTGCAAATGACTTTCGGCAGAAACAGAAGCCGAAATCAAAAGCTTAACGAGACTTTCGGCCAAAACCAAAACCAAAATATTTAAATAATTCAAAACTCATTTTCGCACACGTTCTGCGCAACGCTAAAAAATGACGAAATCACTTTTCTGGCTGTTATTATTATTTATCTTGAGTGGCTCTCAAACAATTTACCCAAGTAAGTGAACATCCTCTCCCCCACTTTTTCATTTTATTTTTGCAGTGTCATTTTGTCACAAGTGTGACACTTGACACTTCTATTGGTGCCCACAGATACTACTTGCAGCTAAATGCTATTTCTTATTTTTATTTGTATACCTTTTTTCTCTTGTTTTGTTCGGAGACTAAGGCTTTCTGCCGACACGTTCGCTGTTTTGTTGCGTTTATTTTTTTCAGGTTTAACCCTACTTTGTTTTACTCATTTTATTTTTTATTGCAGTCTGATTGCAGTCTCTCCCCTTATTACCCCTTATTGATCGGTTAGTTCGGTCTTAAAAATCTTTTAGTTTGTTCTTTAAGATCGTTCAGTTTGTTATTAAAGATCGTTTAGTTTGTTATTAAAGATCGCTTAGATAGTTCTTAAAGATCCCTTAGTTTGTTTTAAAGATCGTTTAGTTTGTTCTCAAAGATCGCTTAATTTGTTCTTAAATGTCGCTTAGTTTGTTATTAAATATCGCTTTTGCTGAGTTTTAATTGACCGAAAACCTGAGTCACTTTCGGCCGGATGGCCAAAAGTCTAAGTCTATTTCGGCAGAAACCGAAAAAAAACGAAAGTTAACTTTTCAGTTTCAGCCGAAACCGAAATTAAGCCGAAAGTTAACTTTTCAGTTTCGGCCGAAACCGAAACTTGGCCGAAAGTGATAAAATCGCCACTTTCGGCGCCGAAACTGAAGCCGAAGCCGAAATTCGGTCGGTCTCTAGTTGAATATGCTGTAATCTTAATGTTAAGTTAAAGTGTGTAACCCAGAGTTCTGTAGAATGCCTTGGTAAAGTGTCTAATGGCTATGTATTTCACAATTTGACTAAGGGTTTCTATCAAATGGTTGGATATACACGCCTGTAACATTTAAATATATGAATAGATGACATCATGTTTTTTGTAATGTAATTTTAGGATACAGAAATCAATAGTATACCAAAAATTTAATTTAAGCTTGCTTCCAACTCCTATAACTAGCACTAGTCCTATAATATAAAAAATAGTAATAGTAGGTTTATAGTAGATAGCCTAATAAACGAATACTATATTAGTATTACTACAACCCTATAAAAGGCCTAATTTGAGTTAATATTTTAAAACTATTTAAATATTTAATTAACTGTTAAATTAATTAAAATTTAGTATTTAATACTTAGACTACTTGATGCGAGTCTTTACTTTTACATTAAGTCTTAGAGTCTAGTTCTATATTGTATTATATAGACCCTTAAATCCATTGTTAAATAAATATAATCAAATGAATGAATAAATTATTGACATAAAACGCAATGACTTGTTTACAATATTGGGTAATGTATAATCTATAAAATGTTTGTTAAAAGACATTAATTAAATAAATAAGTAAGACTCAAAAACATCATAGTAATTGTATGTGTATTAGTATATATTAATACATCATTAAAAATAATTAAAAAAATAGTGTAAAAATAATATAGGCAATATTAACATTCCCTAAGGATATTTTTCACAATACTATTTACAGTTGACTATAACAAAATTGATGACAAATATAATGATAAATCAAAATGTATGTGACAAACGAATGAGTTGAATAAAACCTATCGCTCCAATAAAAAAAAAAAAAAAAATAAAAAAAAATTAGTAATATAAATATTACTATACTTGTTTTTTTTTTTTAAAAAAAATTAATAAAAAAAATAATAAAAAATCAAAATGAATATAAAAAAAAAATAAATTGAAAAAAACATAAAGCTCAAAAAAAAAAAAAAAAAAAGTAAAACAAAATTAGTAATATAAATATTACTCTACTTGTTTTTTTTTTCCACAAAGCTTTTTCCATTTCCTTTTACCATATTGACAATACACAATTTGAAATAAAATCAAATAATCAATTATGCGGCTGTTAACATTGTTCACATAGTTCTTGTTATATAATTTTACGATGAGAGCAAGATTTCGAGCCATAATGAACATGGGATTGCCTGCAGGGTGACAATCTGACACATGGTAGAAGACCGAAGGCGTCAATCCCTTTCGGCCGAAACCGAAAAAAAACCGAAGCTGAACTTTCCTGTTTCGGCCGAAACCTCGAAAGGGATTAAATTGCAAATTTCGGCGCCGAAACCGAAATTCGGTCGGTCTCTAAATTAGGTTAAACGGACGGCACGCAACCAGCGGTTTAAATCGCCTCAAGTCAACCATTACATTTGAGTTTTAAGGTGTATCCCTAGATAGAATGTTGGTTTTCTTTGTCTATAATTTAAAGATAACAATTTTAATACAAAAAAGAATTAAGTGTCTATTTTTTTTAAAACTTTTAAAATAACACTTTCTTTAAAAAAAAAAAGCTTAACACACACTAATAATTATAAATAATTTAAAATTTCTTAAAGTGCCCAAATCATTTCAGGAAATTAATACAAATAAAATATATTCAAGTTTTGTCTGCAGTATATTCAAAGGCTAAACTTCTTCATTCTTTCTTTGGCTATATAGAGTGATTTGCTAAACTTCTTTATTCTTTCTTTGGCTATATAAAGTGATTTTCTAAAATCTTCAGTCTTTCTTTGGCTATATAGAGTGATTTTCTAAACTTCTTCATTCTTTCTTTGGCTATATAGAGTGATTTTCTAAACTTCTTCAGTCTTTCTTTGGCTATATAGAGTGATTTTCTAAACTTCTTCAGTCTTTCTTTGGCTATATAGAGTGATTTTCTAAACTTCTTCAGTCTTTCTTTGGCTATATAGAGTGATTTTCTAAACTTCTTCAGTCTTTCTTTGGCTATATAGAGTGATTTTCTAAACTTCTTCAGTCTTTCTTTGGCTATATAGAGTGATTTTCTAAACTTCTTCAGTCTTTCTTTGGCTATATAGAGTGATTTTCTAAACTTCTTCAGTCTTTCTTTGGCTGTATAGAGTGATTTTCTAAACCTCTTCACGAACTTTCGTGGTGTTATGCATTTGAAGAATTATTTTTTTTTTATCATCTATTTTTTTATACGTTTGATCTTATCTTTGATATAATTTCTTTTTTTAAAAGTTTTTAGTATTTGTTTTTGTAGAGTTCTATTAAAATTTTCCATCATTAGTCTTTGTATAATCAAAGTACGCACAGCTCTGTCTATAAAAAATAAAGATACAATGTCCTATAAATGGAGATAATTATCCTCTAACTCAGCGGTTCTCAACCTGTGGGTTGCGACCCCTTTGGGGGGTCGAAAGACCCTTTCACAGGGATCGTTTAGACCATCGGAAAAGACATATGCCCTACAGTAATGAAGTAGGAACGAAATTAATTTTGTGTTTGGGGTCGCCACAACATGAGGAACTGTATTAAAGGGTCACGGCATCAGGAAGGTTTGAGAAACACTGCTCTAACTGAAGTAAATACTTTTCTTTTTAAAGAAAATTGGTCAATTAAATTTTTTGCCAGAATGACTCTTGTGGCCAGCATAAAATGAGTACGATATGTTACCACAGTTTTCGAAAAAATATTACAAAATCATTACTTTGATTATTACGGTATGCTATGTTTTACTAATGACCTTAAAAAAATTATTTTTTTTAAACAACAATTTCCAGTAGTTGTGGGAAGAGAAACGGACAAGAAAATTTAGAGCAGAATTGAATGAGTGGGTGTAAGACGGGGGAAAACCTGTGGAAAAAAAATAGTTAATGCAAAGGGAGAATACCGCTTGAGGATAAAATAAAATACCCACGCTGACCTCCCCATCGATCAACTTTCCTCACAACAGTAAGCTCTCTTGGAAACCAGGAAATAGCGGAGAAAGTATGTGTGGGTTGGAAGGCCTTGGGGTGGGGGAGGTGTTAGGGATGTTTTAAATTAGGAACACAATAAAGTCAGACCAACTTAAATCAGATAGACAAGTCAGGTGTCAAAACTAAATGCCAAATCCAGTATTACGTCAGTAACTAATGTCTTACAGAAAATGCCGGCATCACAGGTTAAAATTATGATAAGGCGCCAAAGAATCAGTTGACATGTATGTGAATCCCCGTAGTGATGATTGACATTAAAACACGTACCTACATTTTAAACAGATCAACCTATTGAACAAAATATTGAAAAGGCCGTCTGAATAGAAACCGTCTAAAAAATAAACCCTATCTTTGTTATTTCTGTCCGTTATCGTGTGTGTGTGTGTGTGTGTGTGTGTGTGTGTGTGTCTGTGTGTGTGTGTGCGTTAAAAGGACTTATTTATATAACAAAAGAATCTTCATTTGAATGACCTCTGACCCACCAGTTCCAACAAGAGTCTCAAACTCCAACATCCTCTGACAGCTCTGCCTCAACCCCCATATGTGTCTCCTTCTAAACTAAGGGCTCTTTACCTTTTTGTAGCGCTGCACTCCCTGTTAATATCAAACATTTCCCGCCCCCTCCACGATGACAATTGTACTAAAAACCATGGGAGTAAGCCAGATTGTCTGGGTCGTCCCCCGACATCGCCCCCCCCCCACCCTGGTTTCAGAACCTCTTCTCTAAACTGCACCAATCGCAACTACCACATCAACAAATTCATCATCCACTTTTATCAAGTAATAAGTACACCCACCACACACCCACACCACACACCACACCACACACCCACACCACACACCCACACCACACAGACACACAAACAGCACACACACATACACGTGTAACGAGGCATATCTTGTATTGTTCATGAGCTCCCCCCCCCCCCCCCTATACATCACCACCTTGTTTTCTTATATCGCCCACACACCACACACCACACCACACACCCACACCACACACCCACACCACACAGACACACAAACAGCACACACACATACACGTGTAACGAGGCATATCTTGTATTGTTCATGAGCTCCCCCCCCCCGCCTATACATCACCAGCTTGTTTTCTTATATCGTCCATGTCAATTCTTCATCGCTAATGAAAACATCTTAGCTCCTAGAGAAGATACGTTCTCACGTGCGCGGTGATGTCATACGGCCAGCAGGAGCTTAAGCACGCGTCGAGCATGGGGCATGCTCAAAAAGTCAAGCGGGGTAATTCAAGATCGAGAGAATCGCATGCCGAAATACCCAGCTCTCATGGCCGAAATACCCAAGCTCTCACTGACAAGTATCGTATTTCGTTTTTGTTTTTTTAATACATATGTTGAAACCCGATTATCATTTTTGTTGTTGCGAAAATGAATTCTTATAGTCTATACCAGGGGTCTCCAGACTTTTCAGCCCGAGGGTCGCATTATCGATCAAACAGCAGTTCGGGGGCCAACTACACACTCGAGGTCCAAATAAATAAGAATCAAAAGATGGATTTTGTTTTGAATTATTTATTGAATAACATATTATTCAGTTATTATTTAATAACACATTGATACACTACACATGAACGCGCCTCTAAAAAAAAATATTCTCTACATGTCCTCGATCATTCTCTTAACCTTGTGTCTGGTACCCGTGCCGAGACAGGACTTCTATCGCCTGAACGAGATCGAACATCTGGATAAAACATATACCCTGATGGATGCACCTTGCATATGTGCAAGTGTAACTATTATACAAATAAACACAGTCGTTCATCTTTTTCAATGAGTGCAAACTAATTTACTTGTATTTCATGCAAGGCATTAAAATAGATTCGCCTCTTTCCTTTCTTTTTTCCTCGACCACGTGTTAAGGAAAATTATTTTTAAAACTGCACTCAGTGATTTGTTCACGTTCACTGCTCAACGTTTATATTCCTGTGCACATGTGCTGATGTTTGAATTCTTAGTTTAGGAAATTGTACTGATGTACAATACTTGACTTTGCACTGATGTACACTACTTGACTTTACACTGATGTACAATACTTGACTTTGTATTGATGTAATACTTGTCTTTGCATTGATGTACAATACTTGACTTTGCACTGATGTACAATACTTGACTTTGTATTGATGTACAATACTTGACTTTGTATTAATGTACAATATTTGACATTGTATTGATGTACAATACTTGACGTTGTACTGATGTACAATACGTGACTTTGTACTGAAGTACAATACTTGACTTTGTACTAAAGTACAATGCTTGACTTTGTAGTGATGTACAATACTTGACTTTGTATTGATGTACAATTGTCTCGGGTAGGTGTTTTATATCTCATATTTTAAGGAATTTGAAGAAACAAGACGCCCCCACCAATATATACATGTTTATCGAGGAAATTATGTTTACCCACAAATCGGAATTGGACTTTGTCCCCTCGTGTATAGCCCCAATTGGAATGTTAAAACATCAACTAACATCTTGAGCAAAAAAAAACCAAAAATAAACAACCCCGCTCTGACGAAATGAAGTGACAAGAAGGAGAAGGCTGAGCACAAGGTCGTGTGGCGCTCTGACGAACTGAAGTGACAAGAAGGAGAAGGATGAGCACAAGGTCGTGTGGCACTCTGACGAACTGAATTGACAAGAAGGAGAAGGATGAACACATGGTCGTGTGGCGCTCTGACGAACTGAAGTGACAAGAAGGAGAAGGCTGAGCACAAGGTCGTGTGGCGCTCTGACGAACTGAAGTGACAAGAAGGAGAAGGATGAGCACAAGGTCGTGTGGCACTCTGACGAACTGAAGTGACAAGAAGGAGAAGGATGAGAACAAGGTCGTGTGGCGCTCTGACGAACTGAAGTGACAAGAAGGGGAATGATGAGCACAAGGTCGTGTGGCGCTCTGACGAACTGAAGTGACAAGAAGGAGAAGGATGACCACATGGTCGTGTGGCGCTCTGACGAACTGAAGTGACAAGAAGGAGAAGGATGAGCACAAGGTCGTGTGGCACTCTGACGAACTGAAGTGACAAGAAGGGGAAGGATGAGCACAAAGTCGTGTGGCGCTCTGACGAACTGAAGTGACAAGAAGGAGAAGGATGAGCACAAGGTCATGTGGCGTCGTTGGGCCAAGAAGTAGAAATATGCATCAAACTTTAAAGCGATCACACTCAATTTTTTTTATATCCTCGCCCCACACACACACTCTTTCTTTAACTTGACTTGAGTAGGGGTCTGTGTCTGTTAGAGCAACAAGTGCGAAACCATTTTGTACGAAACCTTTTTGTAACAAAAGGATTGTTCGTGGGACCGAAAGGTGTTCGAAATAAATATTGGACGAACAAATATATTGTATATATTATATTAAAACTGTAACATTTGCCTCATTTCTCACCTTCCGCCTTCCTTAACAAAAAACACTTTAAAATTTTTCTTTTAATTGAACAAACTTCCGTTTGAACTATTTATTTTTGAAAAAACCTTCCTTCGTACTGATTAGTTTCGAACAAATTATTTTCGTTATAATCTCCGAAAACGATTTGTACTGTTAGAAACTATTTTTTTAAACCCATCTTAATACTCCAGGAGATTTCGATATTCTAGAGAGCTGAAAATTCCCATAGTGCTTAGTATCCAAATATTATTTTGATGTGTCAAACTTTGACTAGACGGTCATATTATCTAAATTTCTTAGCTCTGTCCTATCTGAAAAATTACACCACAAGTCCTCATTTCAATCTTCAAGATGGCGATGATGCCTCTCCCGTATAAGTGTCCAGCGATGATGCAAATCGTGCATAACTTAAATGGCCAGGGTAGCATGCCTCAAACATAGACCAGCTCATTCAACAAAACATAGACCAGCTCATTCAACCAAACAAATGTCGATTAAAATTTTACATTTTAGGAACATCCCGTACCACACACCTCACCAGCACGAAGTCCACCACACACCTCACCAGCACCAAGTCCACCACACACCTCACCAGACCAAGTTCACCACACACATCACCAGCACCAAGTCCACCACAAATATCACCAGCACCAAGGCCACGACACACCTCACCAACACCAAGCCCACCACACACCTCACCAGCACCAAGTCCACCACACACCTCACCAGCATCAAGTCCACCACACACCTCACCAACAACAAGCCCACCACACACCTCACCAGCACCAAGTCCACCACACACCTCACCAGCACAAGGTCTACCACACACCTCACCAGCACCAACTCCACCACACACCTCACCAGCACCAAGTCCAACACACACCTCACCAGCACAAGGTCTACCACACACCTCACCAGCACCAACTCCACCACACACCTCACCAACACCAAGTCCACCACACACCTCACCAGCATAAGGTCTACCACAAACCTCACCAGCACCAAGTCCGTCTCACACCTCTGTTATAGAGAGCTTGTTTACATAATATTTCTCGTGCGTGCCCTCTGATTGACCCCGCATGAGACGCTGTGTTCACAAAGGGGTGTGGCTTAGGCTTTTGATGTATTTCTTGTTTACACCGCCAGCTACTAAAAATAATTAATCTGTTCCAAGTAGTGTTTTGTAGAATGAATCTGATGGCTCTAGAAATGCCATGTAGCTTGTAGAAGGCAGGGCTTGGGCGTCGGTAGAACCACCTATATAAGGGATTGACAGACACAGACGAGAGACGGAGATTTTTCAGATAGATTTTCTTAACATTACGAGGCGTGTTTTATTCTTAGTGTATTTGTGAGCTCATATGTGTTTATTTCGCATTATTTATTGGCACATTATTCTAACTGTGTTAACTGTGTACCGGTACAAGATCTACCATACTGTAAGTTGAAGATTGTAATTATATTTTTCTTTTCTTTTGTAATTATCTTAAGACATAATAAATCTTATTAATTGTAACTAGAAACTGTTTTGGTTCGTATCTTTAATATTGTTGATTCTATGGTATCGTCCTTTGTTAGGCACTGTTTACAACGAGCCAATTAAAATTAAAATAGGAGATAAACTTCTCCCAATATAAGTCAGTGCGTAACACCTCACCAGCACCAAGTCCACAACACACCTCACCAGCACCAAGTCCACCACACACCTCACCAGCACCAAGTCCACCACACACCTCACCAGCACCAAGTCCACCACACACCTCACCAGCACCAAATCCACCACGCACTCGACCATGTGTATTTTTAAAGATGGTCAATCTAGGATATAACTGATATAACTGTGGCCATTGGCCTGTAGCCCAATGCTATGTTTGCATTGCATTGCTCTTGATATAATCAAATATTTAAAAAAACGTTATATCAAAGACGCAGTTTAAATCAATAAAAAGTAGAAAATAATTTAAAATTTCTTAAAATGCACTACGAGAAGCGCCCAAATTCCTAAAGGTCTCGTGTGACCTACCTTACCCCCACACCCCCACACACTATTTTCTACCGCTTTTCACTTTAACGAAACTCGTGTGTAAACAAGACAAAATTACGCTGGACAGGCAAACCCGCAGGACGGAAATGTGATTAGAAATTTGAGAAGAAATATGATTAGAAAGAATGTCTTGAATAATACAAACAGAGAACTAATTTTATTAGTTTTTTAAATAATTTTTAAATGCTAGCCGTTCAGCCTTTCGTTGCTTTGTAACCATTAGTATATAATGACCGTCAACACTGGAACAATGGACTAAGCAAAGAGGAACACACCAGTTAATACGTTCAATTTTGATGTGTAGTACAAAGACGAACTGAAACACGAGTCCATTTCTCTCGTCCACCCCTTAACTCCATTCCACCCACGCAGTGGCGTGTATTAGAGGTACCCGCCACTGCTGACACAGAGCCGCCACTGCTCCCCTATCAGATAATCAGCCCCCCCCCCACGTTTGATCTTAAGACTAAGGCAAGGACGGTAATTATTTGTTTTTATCTGGCCTTCTGGCAAATTAAGTTCTTAATATTTGATGTTGCTGCACAGAGCCAAACCTTTCGTACAGTGTTCAGTTAAGAATATTATATTTTTTCCTAGTATAGACCTAAAATTTTGTTCAGGCCGATACATGGCTTTCCTTAATACGCCAATAATTCAAACAAACAGATACAGACACATATGGTACGACAGCACTAACATTGTATCTGAAACACGTTCTGAAGTACAATCATTTGCTGTCAAAATATTTTTCTCCCTGGCTTGTTCATAGATTGAGGCTTTCAGAAAGCGTGCACTGGCCTATATGTAACACCGGAAGTCGCGCTGTCTGACGTAAATCGTTTGGACATGTCCATGGATGGAATGCCAAGTGTTTGTTCCTATGTACATGAAGGCTCAGGAGAAGAGAGTATGCTTTGTTGTGCGCTGGTTCATAGCTATTAAAAGCGATTTGGTCAGCATGGCTTAAATGACGCTTATTGTTAATCTCTAACTTGAACCTATTTCCAAACTCAAGACACGCAACTAAAACTAAGACGATTGAATCAAGAAGACTTCTTGAAAACTTTCTGTTATTAATTAGCGGCGTTGTTAGGGGCCCTGATTTTTTAACCCCGAGATACGCCTATGACTTCGTATCTATTTGATTGCAGTTAGAATAGGAAACGATTGGGGGTGGGACGGTGGATGCCTGGTGGCATTTAATAAAACCGATCAAAGAAGGAACTATTTGTCCTTAGTTTAAGTTGACTTCTGTTTTATTTGAACCCGTATAATTATGAGAAGTTTGTTTTTTAAGTTACCTAGCATGAAAAGAGTACCATCGATTATTTTGTAGCCACCAAAACACTTCCTGGCACATCATCACTCAGAGCTTCAAAACAATGTTAGCCAATGAAATTTGAATGCCGCTTACAAGGCTTTGATCTCGGGGGATGAGCTCATTTTCCGGTTTAGTTAAGCTCCAGTCATTAGCTCTGTTACAAAAATATTTTTAAAAAACTGGAATATTTTTAATGATAGCTCCTTAATTAGTTACTTTCGTGCCTGTGAACGCCGAACTGTGTACATTTGTACTTGCACCTTTCTTGAAGTGTTGGCGGACAAAGTGGTGCCACGATTTTGTTTTAATTTTGTTTTTTTTTTAAAGGTGTGGGGGCGGGGGAGGGGGGGCCACGAACATTTTCCAAATATTCTGACCTTACAAAAAAAACAAGATAAAGTAAAGTAAAGTAATGTAAGCTCCAGAAATGTTCAATGGCCCATCAATTAAAAGAGAGAATATGTAGGGGTCATGGGCATGAAGGTAATGCCCGGAAATCTCAGCGTGGACACATTTGTAGGCATCAAGTTAATGAACTTATTCATGAGTCATGTTATACTCGGATAAATGAGTCATGTTATACTCGGATAAATGAGTCATGTTATACTCGGATAAATGAGTCATGTTATACTCGGATAAATGAGTCATGTTATACTCGGATAAATGAGTCATGTTATACTCGGATAAAGGAGTCATGTTATACTCGGATAAATGAGTCATGTTATACTCGGATAAATGAGTCATGTTGTACTCGGAAAAAATGAGTCATGTAATACGCGGATAAATGAGTCATGTAATATGCGGATAAATGAGTCATGTTATACTCGGATAAATGAGTCATGTTGTACTCGGAAAAAATGAGTCATGTAATACGCGGATAAATGAGTCATGTAATACGCGGATAAATGAGTCATGTTATACTCGGATAAATGAGTCATGTTGTACTCGGAAAAAATGAGTCATGTAATACGCGGATCATGTTGTACTCGGAAAAAATGAGTCATGTAATACGCGGATAAATGAGTCATGTTATACTCGGATAAATGAGTCATGTTATACTCGGATAAATGAATCATGTTATACTCGGATAAAGTATAGACAGTGCTGAGATTGTATAATTTACTCATGGTCATGGCAGGGGATTTGGGGGGGGGTACAGAAAGTAAAATGTGGGTAACGAGACCGTTTCTTGAAAATAAAGATGGCAGGCGAATATGTTACTAATACACGGCTACATATGCTACTAATACACTGCTACATATGTTACTAATACACTGCGACATATGCTGCTAAATTTGTTACTAATACACTGCTACATTTGTTACTAATACACTGCTACATATGCTACTAATACACAGCTACATTTGTTACTAATACACTGCTGGCATCCGTCCGTCACAATGTGACGATGGAGTGGGCTTCAGAGGACGAAATCCACATGGCCTGGGATTATACTTCAAGGATTATAAGCTGGTTCCCAACAGCAAATCGTCTCTCTCCACGCCGCTGGGTAACCCAAGGGAACAACATTGAATGATACAGCTTGGCACCATTGACGTCGCAGGAGTTGCCGGAATGTATCATTGTATCAATGTTATCCGCCTTTCGGGACTCCATCTCCGGGTTTGATTTCAGAGTTTCCTTCTCTTAGATGAGTTGCCATCCAAGGTTAGCGAGTCTCATCTACCCGGGGTGCTGCTTGACTGGAATTGAACTCCAGACCACCAACTTGAAATTTGCTCAGTTTAGACCATTCGGCCACCCTGCACCCACACTGCTACATATGCTACTAATAAACTGCTACATATGCTACTAATACACTGCTACATATGTTACTAATACACTGCTACATATGCTACTAATACACAGCTACATATGTTACTAATACACTGCTACATATGCTACTAATACACTGCTACATATGTTACCAATACACTGCTACGTATGCTGCTACATTTGTTACTAATACACTGCTACATTTGTTACTAATACACTGCTACATTTGTTACTAATACACTGCTACATTTGTTACTAATACACTGCTACATTTGTTACTAGCACACTGCTACTCTGGCGTTTTATGCACCATGAAATATTACATTCGTATGTCACATTTCGGTAATTAGATTTCTGGCAAAAATGAAAAGTTGGCATTTATTTTAAGCTGATCCATACTTTTATTTCTTTACGACGCTTTCATAGAAAAGAACCCTAACTCTCGTGTCCTAAAATGGACGACTTTTGGGGACAGTATTGAATTAAACGTAGGGTTTGTGTGAGAGAAAAGCACGGGCATAGATGTTCAATGAACAGCATAGTTATTGGTATTATAATTAGAAGAAATGTGTCTTGAATCAGAGTTTACTTGCCATGTCATAAGATAACTCGCACTGCAAATGTTATTTAAGACTATTTAATATTAATCCCTGCCTTCGGAATAAGACACACATACGAAATTGTTGGCCTATCCCTGCATAATGCACCACATAGTTTATACATATTAAGGGTTTAGTTGAATCCCTAGACACTGCTAAATTCGTGCAGCGTCCACCCACACATCAAGACAATATCCCCCTACCCGATCAACCCCTTAACTCACCCTGCGTGGAACTGACTTAACCTTGTGGTCTTACTTCAGGCGTTAACTCAAGACAAGCTCACGTGTTACTTAGATCCGTTGATGACCCGCTGTGCCGTCACGTGCTCACCCAGCGCTCTGTCAGGATGGATTGCTTTCAAATTGTCTCCCCACCTTCTACTTCGTTCACCCATCGGCTGTCAGCCTCTTGTCTTCTCATCGCCTGTACTTTTACTTTACACCTTCATTTGGACTAAAGCTTTTCCCACTGGATTTTGGGATCGTCGCTATCATATATTTCAAAAAACTTTTTCATCTCTATATGGGCGCCCGCAGGAATTTTCCCAGAGGGGTTCAAAACACGTTATTATTATTTGTTCATATCAAGGAAATATAATTGAAAGTTAAAGAGTGTTGGCCTATGCATTAACTACTTGTTTAAAATTTGAGTTTTTGCAAACATAAAAAAGTCATTTTGAAGAAAAAAATCATTTCTTAATTTAAATTAGTAAGCGTGAAATATAAACTATACAACTTAAAGACTCACAAATTTCTTGATACTCTTTAATTACATTGTTTGAAGAGGAATTGAAGTAGGCGTTTAGCATAGCTAAATATTTCAATTACTTTCTGCATAAACTCTGCCTTATTTCTGTTCACATTTTACCGATGTACACTAAGCTAACACAATCCTAAAGGACATATGTCAGTCATTGTCGAACGAAGCCAAGTTTTGACTAGTCTGAGGGTACTAAAGGAACGCTCAACAATGCATGTTGTCTGAGGGTACTAAAGGAACGCTCAACAATGCATGTTGTCTGAGGGTACTAAAGGAACGCTCAACAATGCATGTTGTCTGAGGGTACTAAAAGGAACGCTCAACAATGCATGTTGTCTGAGGGTACTAAAGGAACGCTCAACAATGCATGTTGTCTGAGGGTACTAAAGGAACGCTCAACAATGCATGTTGTCTGAGGGTACTAAAGGAACGCTCAACAATGCATGTTGTTGTTGATAAAGTAAGAATAAGCGCAATAAGAAAAGCTTGGCGGATAGATCGGGGAAAGTGTCAGTGCTTGTCAGTGCTTGTCAGTGCTTGTCAGTGCTTGTCAGTGCTTGTCAGTGCTTGTCAGTGCTTGTCAGTGCTTGTCAGCAATTTGATAAGCTGCAAGTCATTTTTAATTTCATGTGATTGTTGCTGCATGCTTCAATAATCAAACCAGTTGATTGCTTCCAGCTCAAAGTTGTCATTTGAGTACAAACTTGTCATGATGTCAACGCTCTTCTTAAACTCGACTCGACTAAGACATGTCATGATATCAGGATGATGTCTAAATAGCTGGAACTGGGGACTGTTGTCTCCAGAGAAACGGTTCCTCAGAAATGATATTATCAAGTCCAAATGCGGCCTAAACAATGTTTGTCTGATGTAGTCATCTTCTGAGTTGAGATCTTTAGTATTGTTATCTGAGTTTCTAGGATTGCTGGGATATATTGTCCTACAAAGGCACGAGGGCGCTTCGTCTAATGTTAACTAAGGCTGCAAGAGACAAGACTTTTTCATCAATAATTTTCTGAAACTGAGCTTCAACATTCTTCTATTTGAGTAATAACGACCTTCTATTTGAGTAATAGCGACATTCTATTTGAGTAATAACGACATTCTATTTGAGTAATAACGACATTCTATTTGAGAAATAGCGACCTTCTATTTGAGTAATAATGACCTTCTGTTTGAGTAATAATGACCTTCTATTTGCGTCATAACGACCTTCTATTTGAGTAATAACGACCTTCTATTTGAGTAATAACGACATTCTATTTGAGTAAAAATGACCTTCTATTTGCGTAATAACGACCTTCTATTTGAGTAATAACGACATTCTATTGAGTAATAACGACCTTCTATTTGAGTAATAACGACCTTCTATTTGAGTAATAACGACATTCTATTTGAGTAATAACGACATTCTATTTGAGTAATAACGACATTCTATTTGAGTAATAATGACATTTTATTTGAGTAATAATGACCTTCTATTTGCGTAATAACGACCTTCTATTTAAGTAATAACGACATTCTATTTGAGTAATAACGACCTTCTATTTGAGTAATAATGACCTTCTATTTGCGTAATTACGACATTCTATTTGAGTAATAACAACATTCTATTTGAGTAATAGCGACATTCTATTTGAGTAATAGCGACATTCTATTTGAGTAATAACGACATTCTATTTGAGTAATAACGTCCTTCTATTTGAGTAATAACGACATTCTATTTGAGTAATAACGACCTTCTATTTGAATAATAACGATATTCTATTTGAGTAATAGCGACATTCTATTTGAATAATAACGACATTCTATTTGAGTAATAACGATCTTCTATTTGAGTAATAACAAAATTCTATTTGAGTAATAACGACATTCTATTTGAGTAATAACGACATTCTATTTGAGTAATAACGACAGTCTATTTGAGTAATAACGACCTTCTATTTGAGTAATAACGACCTTCTATTTGAGTAATAACGACATTCTATTTGAGTAATTACGACCTTCTATTTGAGTAATAGCGACATTCTAGTTATGCTTTCTCGAAAGAACTTAAAGAGACTTTGATTGTAATGATGACTTGAACAGCTGAATTGAAAACATTAACGACTAGATTGAGCCGATGCCCAGAGCTAGGAACAAAAACAGCTTGTGGTCAAATTCTTCGTATTGTAGTCTGAACACCGCCATCCTTTCCTGCCATCGTGGAACAACCGTTACATCCTTGACCGAGTCGTTTGGTCATGTACACATTGACTGCAGTCATTCGTTGCTGGCATCTGTTTCAGTGGCTGGAATGCGATCAATTCTTCACAAAATTTTAATTCAAACTCTGCGAAATGTCTACAAAACGTACCGCCAACGGTAATTGTTCTGTTCCTGATATATGTCATCCCTAGTCATATTGAGACCTCTACAGATGATTTTACTGCTATGATCTTTTTTCTTGATGACTTCCTTACATATCACTATGACGTCATTTATAACATATCTCTTATTAGTTTATTGAGGATCTGTGAGGAGTGACGTCTACAAACGTGTCTCCAGGTCTTTGACGCGAGCCTACACTCTAAGCTGAAACATATTAGGAACATTTCCACTATCACTATCTTTGCCACGAAATGCGATGACGGTGTTCCAAAGAAAATGAATTTGGATGATATTGGCAAAAGCATATTTCGATTTTCTAAAAACTACAACAAAAAAAAAGACTTGTCTATCGAACTTAGGATATATCGGTCTAGATTGATTATGATGCTGAAAAACGCTAGATTAATTAGACACGAACAATTCGTCTCAATACAACAATATATGTTAAGCTTTAATAATAATTTTACATAATACACAAGTAAACGTTTCGGCACATGCCTTCATCAGTACAACAACAAAACATTTAAATACGTATACATTAAATTTACATAATATTTTATATATATGCCTACAAAATAGAAAAGAATAGCAGTGGGCGCAAAACTGAGACAGATACAGAGTAAGGACAAATAAAAAGGAAGTGATTTGAAGTAAAATGTAAAGACCTAACAGGAAAAGGACATGGCAGCTCCATAAAATTGTAGACTTGGTTTATACGTATGGAGTCAACACACCATATTTGGTATTAATTTATTTTCCATATAAATCCTATCCAATGTATTAATTTTAGGATGTCTAAAATTCCATCATGGTAAGTACTAGTGCAATGTTTGGAGACCGGACAAAGGGCTTATTTATTTGTGTCATAGAGGTGTTCTCTAAACCGATCTCTCAGCCTGTCTCTCCTACATATAATTTACAGTAGTTTTTACAAAGGATGTTGTAAATCACGTTGCGACTTGTGCAGGTAGAGCCATCTTTGATTCTGAATATTTCCAGAGGGAAAGTGATCTTGTCAACTTCAATCACGTAGGGACATTTATTACGGTGACTAAGGTAGCAACTTGTGGTATCTTTATGTGCTTTAATAGCAGTTAGGTGTCTTCTAACTAGCATGTCCCTAAGGCTCTTGTCCCTCCGTAAAGCGATAAGAAAAAGTTTTCTGAAAATCTCATTGGTGACTGGCTCGGCCATAAAAATTGAGCGGTTTTTCAGAACCAGAAAATGAGCTTTAAGGTTTTGGGATGAAAAGTCAAAAATAAATTTAGACCTATCCTTACTGCTAGGATGAGCAGATTAAAAATAATCCTGTCTTGTCTTACCTTTAACACGAGTGACATCTGCTTTTAAAATTTCCTCAGGATATAACCTGCATCGAAAAATACCCAAAATTTCAGCCGTCATTTCCCCAAAATCCTCATCATCGCTACCGATTTTGGTCAGTCTAAACAACTGAGGGAAAGGGAGGATGGAGTTACATGATTGAGGGTGGGATAAGGCCACTAACTTTCCATATGATTTCGATCGCCTTGTGGAAAGTCATTTTACTCAAAGGTGCTGCTATAAATGCCACTTAGTACCCGCAATGAATCTACATCTACATATCCCTTACTCTTTGGACCGTTGGGGCGCCACAGATGAGAAGAAAACTACCCCCCCCGCCCATTTCTCTCTCTTTTCTGCCCTTCTCACAGTATCGCCTAGAATTAGTTCCGTCGACTCTTTGATGTTATCTTTTCATCTTTTCGCTGTCTTCCTCTTTTTCTCCCTCCTCTCATTGTACCCAGCATAATTTTTTTGGCGAACCCTTGTTTTCTTGTCACGAGGCCATACCGATCCAGGATGCGCTTTTTGTTACAGTTCTGAGGAGGTCATCATACTGTCCAATTGCTTGTCGAATTTTTTCTTTGACTTGTTCGTTTGAGATATGGTCTCTATAGCAGATTCCGAGAATGCTTCTAAAAATCTCATCTCCATCGCCTTTATTTTTCGTTTTAAGTTCTGCTGTTAAAGTAAAGGACTCACAGGCATACAAGAAAATGGAGAGGACTAATGAGCTCATCAGCCTGACTTTGGTGCTGGGGTTGGGGGGAGGGCTATATTTTTGTCATTCCATATTTTCTTAAGACGCCTTTAGTGCTTTTGTGGTCTGGACATCAATTCGGTCTAGGCAATCTTGGACATCAATTCGGTCTGGGCAATCTTGGACATCAATTCGGTCTGGGCAATCTTGGACATCAATTCGGTCTGGGCAATCTTGGACATCAATTCGGGCTTGGAGCCTTCTTCCGAGACTATTGTTCCTAGGTTCTTGAAGCCAGTGGCGTAGCTAAGGTTGGTGTCACCATGTGCGGTAAACTCATGGTGTCACCCCCCCCTTCGACTTTAAGGATAGATTTCTTCTTGTTAAAATAATTTCACGGTAAAACAATAAGAAGAACGAAACAAACTTAATTAAAAGTCAATGTATTTAAGAACTGTAACAACGTTAAGTAATGGATACTTTTACATAAATGTACTTTAAAATGTTTCTTTCCTGGACTTCAAAGCTGCAACCTGTCAATCACTTGATTAAAATCAATATCCTTCCAAGCATCAATTTCAAATGATAGTCGTAGTAGAGCCAGATCAGAAAGCGTTGACTGTCCCAAGGTGGATCGTAAAGAGTTCTTGATAAGCCTTAGTTTTGAAAAGCTCCGCTCACGTGAAACCAGAGACACACAGATCGTAAGAAAAAGTTGAAGCCTTAATGATAGTTTTGCGAAAGATTCCAGGAAGTCCCAATCAGCTATAAATTTTAAAACATCAAATACTAAACAGTCCATGACTTTGAGACTTAATTATCAGCTGCCATTATGTGTCTTCTAAGCCTTAGTATTTCTTTAAAAAGTTCAATAGAGAAAGTGGTTAATTTTGGAACGGAAACCAATAACTTCTCTTCACTTACTGATAAGAAACTCTTGGACTGCCCAAACATATCGGAAACTTCCTTGATCGCTGATGATCTAATCTAGTATTCAGAATGAAAGCAATAGATACACACCAGCATCTCGCAGAGAGAGTCCAGCATCTAATAATTGTTCGTCTGTTATTCTCTTCTTAAACCTTAATCATCTTTCTACTAAAATTTACATATTGGTCTGATTTTTAAAAGTGCTTTTTCAATAGCATTTTCCAACAAGTGACGGCGCTTCTCCTGCAGAAACAATCTTAAGGCCTCTAGATTTGTCACCACTTTGTCAAGAGTCAAGTCTTAGTCTGCAGAAACTGATGTGTAAGATTAACTTCCTCAAGTAGATCAGCCCAAAGGTAAAGGTAGCAGATGAACGTTAAAACACAGACATAATGTAAACGATCTTGTGCTGTACCTCTTGTTTCATCACAGACATCATGTAAACGATCTTGTGCTGTACCTCTTGTATCATCACAGACATCATGTAAACGATCTTGTGCTGTACCTCTTGTATCATCACAGACATCATGTAAACGATCTTGTGCTGTACCTCTTGTATCATCACAGACAGCATGTAAACGATCTTGTGCTGTACCTCTTGTATCATCACATACATCATGTAAAAGATCTTGTGCTGTACCTCTTGTATCATCACAGACATCATGTAAACGATCTTGTGCTGTACCTCTTGTATCCTCACAGACATCATGTAAACGATCTTGTGCTGTACCTCTTGTATCATCACAGACAGCATGTAAACGATCTTGTGCTGTACCTCTTGTATCATCACAGACATCATGTAAACGATCTTGTGCTGTACCTCTTGTATCATCAATGACATCATGTAAACGATCTTGTGCTTTTCCTCTTGTATCAACGACAGCATGTAAACGATCTTGTGCTGTACCTCTTGTATCATCACAGACAGCATGTAAACGATCTTGTGCTGTACCTCTTGTATCATCACAGACAGCATGTAAACGATCTTGTGCTTTTCCTCTTGTATCATCACAGACATCATGTAAACGATCTTGTGTTGTACCTCTTGTATCAACACAGACAGCATGTAAACGATCTTGTGCTGTACCTCTTGTATCCAAATTTTCAATAGAATCACACGGAGCTTCAATGGCCTCCACACATTCACCAAACTCATCTTTCACTGTTTTAACAGCAGCATGATGAGCACTCCAACGTTTTGTTGACAGTTTTTTCAACGACATTCCAGTGTCTTCAATTAGAAAATTCCATCGGATGAGTGGATGCAGCAAAGAAGGATAATATTCCTTGAAGAGTATCGAAAAATATAATAAATGAAGCATTTTCGGCAAAATAGTGCTGACCACACAAGTTAAGCGAAGGGTGCATGCATCCATTAAAAATCGCTTTCTTATTATTTCTTTTCAAAATTGCCTGAACACCTCCATGTATTGCAGACATTGTGGCAGCATTACCGCAACCTTGAGCTCTGCACATCATTAGGTCTATTACATCACATTTAAGATTGGTAAGAATGTAAGAACTGAGTTCATCAGAATGTTTCCTTCTTAACGGGAAAAATACAAGAAACACTTCTCTCACTTCAATTGTCCCATTGCGAATTTTTACATATCTGATAACATCTGGTCCCTGTGTGATATACCAGGTGTAATTTGGAACATCATTCCAAAATGCCTCGCGCTTTTATATCTATGATAAGAATCTCCTTCACATGATTTGCAAGGACAAATCTCATTCACATGATTTGCAAGGACATTTATAAATTCATTTTGGGTTTTTGGTAAAAGGTAAGATGCATATGCTTTTACAGTATATGTAGTCATCTAGGCTCTCTTTAGCACTGGATCATAATTAGATAGCATATCAACCATTTCAAGAAATTTTCCTTTATTCAGTCAAGATTCATCTTCGTTGTGGCTACTGAACACTTCAATCGGCGTTGCATAATAAATCTGTTTTTCTGATCTAATCATAAGGTCAACTCATTTCTGACACGTTAAACGGGATCTTTTAATAAAGCACGCATTTGGATTGGTTACATTTGTCAAATAATGTACGTGTGATCGATTATCCTTTTATGAATGTCGCTTAGACGGTGCAATGTGTGCTATGTTAATATGCAATTTTTCAATTCGGTGTTACCCCTAAAATGGTGTCCGCTGGTGCGGTCCGCACCCCCTAACTACGCCACTGATTGAAGCTGCCTACTATCTCTAATCTTTCCGCCTCGTTGAATAGGTTACTGGAAAACAATACAAAATGTAACTACTGGATCATTAAGATGACTCGAATGTACAAGCCATTGAGAAAACTGATTAAGTCTGACGTAACAGAAAACAACGTTTGTTGCCTCATTGAAACTATGACTAGCTATTGTTCGATATGGGTTTGCGAGTAAACGATATTTTGAAACATTTAACAATGGAGATGTTGACTGAATATAACGAGCCAAATCAAAGTCATTGATTGCCATATCACAGCCAAAATTATTATGTGTCGAATCTGAGTGATGCTGATTGTAACGAATCGCAACTCTGAGAAACACTGGCAGTAGCTTCAAACTCCTGCAAGTGGGAAATGGAAAGGTCACTACTTTTAGTTTGTTCTTCAACTTGTTGGTCCTCTCTTGTCAGTGTCATTGATGTGGACAAACTTTTGTTAAGTTAAAAAAGTTCTTACATTCTTCATCATAAAATGACTTTTTTGTCATTTGTGCCATTTACAAAGAAATACATTTTTTTTATATAAACTATTTTATATTTATAGGCACAAAGTGTAACCCACTGTGACAGGTCCTTTTATGGCGCCCACTTTGACAGGTTCTTATAGGGCACCCACTGTGACAGGTCCTTAGATTGTCACCCACTGTGACAGGTCCTTATATGGCACCCACTGTGACAGGCCCTTAGATTGTCACCCACTGTGACAGGTCCTTATATGGCACCCACTGTGACAGGCCCTTATATGGCGCAGGGATAATATGAATTTGCCTACTTTGTGTATCACTTAACCATGATATATTGTATAACTCCAACCAGCCTGATCACTGCCCTGAAACCACACAAAAGAGAGAGAAACACTGTTAGTAAATGACATAGGTCATATGAAAGTGGACGTGGACGAAGATGCGGGGATACGCAAATAAAATGAGAACCTCTATTGCGTTATTAAGTGCACTTTTGATATATTATAATAAAGAAATAAGACTCTAATCTAAAGCAATTGTTCCATGATCCCAGCCAAACGAGACAGTTACGAGACAGGCGCGACTGGGGTGACGGGTGCAACGTCGATGTGTTTCAGCGGGATGTTCAAATGTTATTTGACACCAGGGAAAGGGTTGCCAGTAACAAAGTCTGCACTGGATGAGAAGAGGGCACTATTCGGTCGTGATCATAGGTGCGATATGTTCATCTGGAAACAATCAAAAATAATTTGGCATTCATAGAACACTTTAAAAAGCCCTTAAATTATGTTGCTTTAATGGCAAGCGAAGTGTACTGAACGAAATCATTTTATGGTGCGATTTCAGGGAAGGGATCCTGACTTCAAAGTTTGGGAACTCGAGATGGGATGATTGGGAACTCGAGATGGGATGATTGGATGTTCGAGATGGAATGATTTGGTGCTCGAGATGGGATGATTGGGTGCTCAAGATGGAATGATTGGGTGCTTGAGATGGGATGATTGGGTGCTTGAGATGGGATGATTGGGTGCTCAAGATGGAATGATTGGGTGCTTGAGATGGGATAATTGGGTGCTTGAGATGGGATGATTGGGAATTCGAGCTGGGATGATTTGGTGCTCGAGATGGGATGATTGGGTGCTTGAGATGGGATGATTGGGAACTCGAGCTGGGATGATTTGGTGCTCGAGATGGGATGATTGGGTGCTTGAGATGGGATGATTGGGTGCTTGAGATGGGATGATTGGGTGCTTGAGATGGGATGATTGGGTGCTTGAGATGGGATGATTGGGTGCTTGAGATGGGATGATTGGGTGCTCGAGATGGGATGATTGGGTGCTCAAGATGGAATGATTGGGTGCTTGAGATGGGATGATTGGGTGCTTGAGATGGGATGATTGGGTGCTCAAGATGGAATGATTGGGTGCTTGAGATGGGATGGTGCTCGAGATGGGATGATTGGGTGCTCAAGATGGAATGATTGGGTGCTTGAGATGGGATGATTGGGTGCTTGAGATGGGATGATTGGGTGCTCAAGATGGAATGATTGGGTGCTTGAGATGGGATGATTGGGTGCTTGAGATGGGATGATTGGGAACTCGAGCTGGGATGATTTGGTGCTCGAGATGGGATGATTGGGTGCTTGAGATGGGATAATTGGGAACTCGAGCTGGGATGATTTGGTGCTCGAGATGGGATGATTGGGTGCTTGAGATGGGATGATTGGGTGCTTGAGATGGGATGATTGGGTGCTTGAGATGGGATGATTGGGTGCTCGAGATGGGATGATTGGGTGCTCGAGATGTGATGATTCTGTGCTCGAGAGATGGGATGAGTGGGTGACTGCTTGATTTGATCATTTGGTTAATTGGTTGATACACAATGCATTTTATTTATTTTTTGGTCAAATATTTTATAAATTTCTTCCAAGCTTCATCAAAAATATATTAAATGTGTCAATTGTTTTGAACGGAGACAAAAAACCCATTCAAATAAAAATCAAGAACAAAGAAACAAATAGATTTTTAAAAATAAAGAAAAATAAAATAAAAGTGCATAAGTGGCGGTGACATGTCTTTACATAATAACAGTCTATTAGTTCCATATTTGACAGTTCTGTTCAAGAACAAGAAAGGTCACTGGTACGCAAATCCCAAATAGATGATTCAGAAATGTGAAACACAGTTAAGAAGATTAAAAAACTAAAATAGAATGAGATTATTGTATTTTACATCTGTCCAAAACTGGATTTTAGCTATGTCATTCCCGTGCCTCACTCAGGCTGATACATTGGAGAAACTCTGACTTAGGTTATTGCTAATCTGCGATATGGTGTTTTCTAAAGACAGTAGACACCATCTCCTTGACAGTTTGGGTCAACGCGTAAAAAGTATGGAATTTATGAAAATAAATTAAGTTCTAGGTACATGTGTTCAAATCAATTGTCAACATGCCTTTTTGTGTTCGTCCACCCACCCCATTTTTTTCGCACTATCTACCCTAGTGCCAGGGGCTTTATTATTCAAATAATCAATATGTCGTTGTCTCTGGATGCCGATTGAGTGAATATCGAACTGGAATGAGCTTTGTTATTTTAATGAAAGGCTGTTTTTTGTTCTTTTTCTCAAAAACATATTATAGTCTCGAAAAAATGAATACATTGAGGCGTTACCAATGATGCTCCTTTGATATCAAACAACACATACGTTACTATAGAAACTAAACTAAAAATAACTACAGGAAATTCCCCCCAAACACGATCTCTTGTGCCGCATCAGCCGGTTGTTTTATCCCTACTCTCCAACAAACTCGATTGACTATTCTCTTCATGCAAACAACATTTTATTGCGAATGTAATCTACATTGATCAAGAAAGTCTCACCTCCCTTTCACCCGCCCTTTCACCACGCCTCGCCCACCCCCACCCAAGCACCACCACGCCACACCCCCACCCAAGCACCACCACGCCACATCACCATCCAAATAGCCAACAAACCGTTTAGCTACTCAAGATGGCGCGAAATTGCGTTAGCATAGCTCCAGTACTCAATGGAACTGCCGGGTCTGTGATCACCAACGGGCCTTTGTGGGGCAACTCTGATTGACGCGTGCAGAAAAAAATAACGTGGCTAAATTTGCAGAGTGTCTTTAAGGTCGGTCCTATCTGAATAAAGAGTTATTCGCTCACCTCTGTTGGAGGAATGTTGACAATATAAAGAGTTATTCGCTCACATCTGTTGGAGGAATGTTGACAATATAAAGTTATTCGCTCACCTCTGTCGGAGGAATGTTGACAATATAAAGAGTTATTCGCTCACCTCTGTCGGAGGAATGTTGACAATATAAAGAGTTATTCGCTCACCTCTGTCAGAGGAATGTTGACAATTCAGTTTGAGGTTGGGAAAGGGGGGGGGTGGCTAAAGGGATGATGTGCAATCGTTCGTGTTTTTCTTTGTGCGAGATTGTCATTTAATTTATTCTTTTTTCTATAATTATCTTTCTATTTTTTTATGACTGATGTCAGACCACATTTGAAAGATTCTTGTATGATTGACAACATCTGACATGAACATATCGACTCTTTGATGACGGGTGAAGAAAACAAGGCAGACGAGTAAATGAATCGTCGGAGAGAAGAAAGCGGCAACACTACAATCTATCCACGAGACGTCTGGGGCTTGTTTTACATTTGAGCGCATTCTAAATCTCTGGGGGTCTATCGGTACATTTGGACCAATTGTGGAGCATCTTGAACTGCCTGAATATATTCAGGTGATTGGAAATCTATTAGCACATCTTCAAAGGACGTTGTTATTGGTGCCGTGGGGGAGAGGAGGTTTGGGTGGTATTAGAAAGATGGGACTGGTCATGGAGAAAAGAAAAAAATCAAAAGGATGAAAGGAAAGAAAGATGAATAGAGCAGATGAACGAGAGACGGAAGAAAACTGTTGTTTATTGGAGATGTTTGGGAAGCTGAGAGAAAAAAATGTAATAAAAGCATCGAGTTCGTGGTGTTATGTCGGTGAGTGTCTGTTGTGTGACGGATGGGTGTGGAGGGGTGGGGGAGGCATTACCTATGCATGTGATGTTTTAAGCCGTTTGTTTAATTAGGGGTGAACGACGCTGAGAAGGTTGACACCTATGGGAGATGGGGCGCTCTGAGGGTTGACACATATGGGAGATGGGGTGCTCAGAGGGTTGACACCTATGGTGGATGTGGCGCTCAGTTGATTGCCACACATGGCTGATGTAGGATGTCCGAAATCGAGTGTCATAATTAAATAATTTTTTTAAAGGGTGTATAAAAGTGAAGTCTTACATCGGTATGAATCTTAAATTACTATGTAAATATATATATTGACATAAATATCGCAGTCGTTATAGCGCTACTTTTGAGTGACATAAAGTCAACGATTGAATGAGTGCTAAATACTGACATAGCAGCAATGACTTGACTAACTTTAATTCGTCTGAGAAGTCATTCACTAGTGTTGACATGTTCTCTTTACGGATGCCTATATTCTATTCAAACAATAAAAAGACAAAAGAGAATAAATAATGATAAATGGCTTTATATTAGATAAGTTTCATTGTGTCATTTAGTGTAAGAACAAATAATAATAATAAGTCATGCTTTAAAACATAGTTGTGACAATGAAATAACTTAACTCAAACATTTATACTTCTGTTTCGAGGAGCTCTGCGCAGAGACATTCTGGTAACAGCTAACTTAGTATAATGCTGAGTATCAAAAGAGGCATTTTAACTCAAAAGTTGGTATATTGTTGCCTTACAAAATGATTCAGTATGTGTGCCTTAGTGATATTTCCAGTGGGCTGTGCTAAAGGGTTATGGTATCATAGCAGCCATTTAAACGATCTCGTTTTTTTGTGCACAAGTTCCTGCTAATTATCCCATTAATTTAAATTTCTATTATTTAAGAAACTGTTAATTTTATTTTGATAACACAATGGCCCTGGTGACTAGTGCGATAACACAATGGCCCTGGTGACTAGTGCGATAACACAATGGCCCTGGTGACTAGTGCGATAACACAATGGCCCTGGTGACTAGTGCGATAACACAATGGCCCTGGTGACTAGTGCGACATGGTGAACAGTATAGATCTAACATAAAACCTTGGATAAATCAATCATTGATGACATATTTATTGACATTAGCCTCTGCCTCCCATGACAAAAGTCCGCTCTTTCCGAATATCAAGATAACCTTTGGAATTTTGAATTGTAATTTTATTTTGTACAAGTCATCACATATTCAATTAGAGAAAACCATGAACAATTAAAAAGTAATTTAGCATTTCTTAGAATGTTTTATGTAAAGAAAACCTCTGTAGAAGTGTAGATGAGCACTACATTTAGCCAACTATGTAGCACTCTATGAAGTACTCTATGGAGCACTCTATCTAGCACCCTATGTGGCATTCTATGGAGCACTCTATGCAGCACTCTATGTAGCACTATATGTAGCATTCTATAGGGCCAAATATTTCGAATTAAATGTAAACAAAAGTTAAATATGATTTATTGATATTAATTTTTGAAAATATTTTCTGCAGAGCTATATTTTGAGTAATGTATTTTCAGAAATTTTAAATTACAGTCAACATTTTAGTGGTTTAAACGACTCTTTGGTAAAGGTATTTTTATGAAAATTTTAAATATTTTTTTTTATTTGCTAGTATTTAGTAGAATTTTTTAAAAAATCCTTGAAATCCTATAGCCGTTATGTGACCTCCAATAGATTTTATGACATCAAAGCGCTATGAGCATGCCAAAATAGCATGGACACAATAGCATGGACACAATAGCATGGACACAATAGCATGGACACAATAGCATGGACACAATAGCATGGACACAATAGCATGGACACAATAGCTACACAAGTAATGAATCACCATCTTCACCCTTTTCTGCCATTTACTTAACATAGCAGACATAATGCTGACACAGCTCAGATGCGACCTTTAAGATGACCACGAGGCAGACGATCAACTGAGCAAAATGGTCATTTGTGTAAACAAACAAAAGTATGCTATCGGTACAAATTTACCCCATGCGTTTTCAAGTCTTCAATAAAAATAAAGGCATATCAAATCAGAGCGAAATAATTATTACAAGTATATACCATAGTTCAATTAAAGAAAAGGCATAACGAAAAAGAAGTATTATATAATTATAAAAGTAAATAACGCAGTTTAAAAAATTTTCTTTTTCATTCATGAATTGTTTCGCTACAACACGTTACGATTTTGTTTTTAAAGGACACATTTTTGGCAATATTCTTCTGAAAATATTACAAATTTTTATATATTTTTTGTCAATAATCCAAAGGTTCTCTCCCAACTCCTTCCATTAGCGCACCAGGTCAGAGAGGTTGTTCTGCTAACGAATAGAATTATTAGATTATGCTCTGCGCACGTCCATGCCGCCATGTTTAAAAGAAACAATAAAGTTGTTTTTTTGCCTCCCCAGAATGCCTCTCTACACTTGTGCGCTATCAGCGCTGACGTTATTACCAAGCTTCTTTTTTTAAAATATCTTGAGAATGATCGAAATCTCTTTGAACTTGTGCTCACGTAATTCTTTCAATTTAGACGCGCTGCTGAAACCAGTTGTGGAAAAACTTTGAAACTTCTCAGACTCCCTGACAAGGTGTATAGCTTTAAACAACGACCACAATTCGAACATAGATATGACGATAAAATACTATTGAACTCAAGCTAGAAGCAGTTTAAAATGACCTGACACCATCACACGCGTTAGTGTTTTTTCATGTAAGATTTGTTGATGCAATCCTTTTAGGTCTGTGAATTCTGCTCAAAATAATCTCTAGCAAAGAGCATTGGCATGTTCTGTTAAAATATGAAATATTGGTACTGATGTTAACTTATGAAATATTGCTTCTGATGTTAACATATGAAATATTGCTTCTGATGTTAACATATGAAATATTGCTTCTGATGTTAACATATGAAATATTGCTTCTGATGTTAACATATCAAATATTGCTACTGATGTTAACATATGAAATATTGCTACTGATGTTAACATATGAAATATTGCTTCTGATGTTAACATATGAAATATTGCTTCTGATGTTAACATATGAAATATTGCTTCTGATGTTAACATATGAAATATTGCTTCTGATGTTAACATATGAAATATTGCTTCTGATGTTAACATATGAAATATTGCTACTGATGTTAAATTCTTATCAGCACGTTTCATTTGACTTTTGTCCGCAGACTTTGAAAAAGCAGACACACTCTGATCAGGTTCATCGTCTAATTCTCATGTCCTCAAAGGTGTTGAGGCTAAAGTAGATATTACTGCTAAACGTTAGACGTTATTGTCGCTTATCTGTTAATGTCATCTGTTAAATTGAGTAGCTGCCAAAAGTGATATGGTCAATTCTATAATCGTTTAAGTTTTTTACAAATGCTAAATGCTATATTCGTCAAAATGTTGTAAAATTCTTCAATCAAAAACAGCTTATTCCAAAAGACTCTCAATGTTATCTAACTCCCCCCCCCCCACACACACACACCCCACCCACAAAAAACCCCACTCAAAATCGCCAACCTCTTTTCCAACACATCAAAACAATTTTTCCAACTTACGATTCCAGTAACAGACAGATATACTACTGAGAATATTCCACTTTACTTTGGTGGACGTCTAGCGTTACCTGTGTCGAAGAGCTCCATCTACAGGGCGCGGTTAAACTAGAGATTTATCTTTCATCGCGTCTACACCAATCCCAAGGAAATATAGAAGATAATGAGAAAATTGCATTTTCCCGATGTCAACAATCATCCGACCCTGTCATTTCATGAGTGCGTGTGATAACACCAGCATATTGGGTGGGGGGGGGTGGCTCCCAATACTGTAAACAGGGGCGTTGTTGTCAGAAAGTTAGTCTGGGTAAACAAGAACACTGAAGACGTCAGGCTGTTGGAAAAAAAATAATATAAACTTCCTAACAGGAATCAGATAAATAGATGGTGATATCAATAGAATATCGCCCATGCACTCTTCACATCGAGCCATCTTGAAATGAAATAACATCCTGGCTTCCTCTCTGGCAACACATACTTTGTTTTATCCAACTCTCCTTATTTTATTACCTCCATAGATTATGTTAGCACCATAGATCATGTTAGCTCCATTAGATTATGTTAGCTCCATAGATTACGTTAGCTCCAGTGCATTAATTGATGGGCACGTTTAAACCCAAATGTACCCATGTGTTATCCCAAACGGTACACATTTGTGAGCCCAAATATTATCATTCGTTAGACCAAACGTACACTTTCTTTGCCCAACTGTGCACATTCATGACAATTGTTAGCCCAACTGTACACATTCATGACAATTGTTAGCCCAACTGTACACATTCATGACAATTTTTAGCCCAACTGTACACATGCATGACATTTGTTAGCCGAAATGTACACATTCATGACAATTGTTAGCCCAACTGTACACATTCATGACAATTTTTAGCCCAACTGTACACATTCATGACAATTGTTAGCCCAACTGTAAAAATTCATGAAAATTGTTAGCCCAACTGTACACATTCATGACAAGTGTTAACCCAACTGTACACATTCATGACAATTGTTAGCCCAACTGTACACATTCATGAAAATTGTTAGCCCAACTGTACACATTCATGACAAGTGTTAACCCAACTGTACACATTCATGACAATTGTTAGCCCAACTGTACACATTCATGACAATTGTTAGCCCAACTGTACACATTCATGACAATTGTAAGTCCAAATGTGCCCATGTGCAAATCTCTCCTTTTGTTACATGAATTGACTCCAAAATACAAGTTTCTTTTCAGTAGTGTACAAGTTTCTTTTCAGTAGTGTACAAGTTTCTTTTCAGTAGTGTACAAGTTTCTTTTCAGTAGTGTACAAGTTTCTTTTCAGTAGTGTACAAGTTTCTTTCTTCGTGTTACAGTGCAGTGTAAAATTTTATTTGGTTTACCTTTACATTACTGTGAACAATTCTAGTAATCAATTGGATCGATCTATTGGAAATGTTTGGTCAGACGATATCATGAAGGCCTGGGGTTGGGGGTATAGGGGTAGGGGGGTACGTTGCTGATTCTTCCTTGCTATTAGGTGACTGGCCAAGAAAAACAATTGCACTGTTGGTCTTATCAGCCTCTCTCATATGCAGGTCATTACCAACCTTGTCGTCTGTCTCTTGGCTTTTATCTTAAAGACTTTTTCCTGTCTTATTTAAAAGACATTTTTTATCAAATAGGAATGTTTTCCCTAGCTTTTCCTTGCTTAAAAAAATAAATAACTCAAGCCCAAATAACCAACAATCATTGTTGAGTTAAAAAGATAATGAGATGTTTTGTTGTTTTCACAACCATAATTTTGTTTGAAGAATATTTACATGCTAAAATCTAGAATTTATTATGTGGAGTTGCAAAGAAATACGCGGTGAAGTTGATTTCTGTAAAAATGTGTGAGTTTTAAATTGTTTTTATCGGTAAAGCTCAATGATTAAGTTTTAATCAAGATACTAAAATCATTTCGTCAAGGCAATTTTGTCATTTCATTGGAATAATTGATTTGATTTCCTTCAGGATAATTCAGTTATTATATCAGGATAATTCAATCAAGTCGTCAGGATAATTCAATCAAGTCGTCAGGATAATTCAATCAAGTCGTCAGGATAATTCAGTCATTCCGTCAAGATAATTCAGTCATTATATCAGGATAATTCAATCAAGTCGTCAGGATAATTAAGTCATTCCATCAGGATATTTCAGTCATTCAATCAAGATAATTCAGTCATAACATCAGGATAATTCAATCAAGGCATCAGGATAATAGAGTCATTCCATCAAGATACTTCAGTCACGTCATCAGGATAATTCAGTCATTCCATTAAGATAATTCAGTTAAAATCAGTATTTTTAACATGGTGACTCAGTTGTTTTTACAAGAAGTATTTTTATCGTGGTGACACAGTTGTTTTTACAAGAAGTATTTTTATCGTGGTGACTCAGTTGTTTTTACAAGAAGTATTTTTATCGTGGTGACTCAGTTGTTTTTACAAGAAGTATTTTTTCATTATTATCAGAGCAATACAATTTAAAAATTCAAACACTAGACATTCAAATCTGACCCCCACTATACTTCAAACACTAGACATTCAAATCTGACCCCCACTATACTTCAAACACTAGACATTCAAATCTGACCCCCACTATACTTCAAACACTAGACATTCAAATCTGACCCGCACTATACTTCAAACACTAGACATTCAAATCTGACCCCCACTATACTTCAAACACTAGACATTCAAATCTGACCCCCACTATACTTCAAACACTAGACATTCAAATCTGACCCCCACAATACTTCAAACACTAGACATTCAAATCTGACCCCCACTATACTTCAAACACTAGACATTCAAATCTGACCCCCACTATACTTCAAACACTAGACATTCAAATCTGACCCCCACTATACTTCAAACACTAGACATTCAAATCTGACCC
>CAXITT010000280.1:585980-631398 GCA_964033795.1 Lymnaea stagnalis
CTTAAGGGCTTGGACATGTCTTACTTAAGGGCTTGGACATGTCTTACTTAAGGGCTTGGACATGTCTTACTTAAGGGCTTGGACATGTCTTACTTAAGGGCTTGGACATGTCTTACTTAAGGGCTTGGACATGTCTTACTTAAGGGCTTGGACATGTCTGACGTAAGAGTAAACATTAATGATTTGTTTCCGACACGTAGTTTTGTTTTATTCCCCCCCCCCCTCCGCGAATAAGAAAGTTAAAGGACGGAAGTACATTTGTCTTTTTCTTTTGGGGGGGGGGGTGTCTGCAAATATGACGACAGGGTTAACTGTCACCTTACCATGGTTTGGGATGTTGTTTGTCTTTTTTCTTTTCTTAGTCTATGTCTCCATCACTGCAAGCCAAAGACTCCTGGAGACGTATTCCTCGCAACGTCAAGCCTAGGTTTTGGCCATAACAGCAAGCCTAAGTTCTGGTCTTAACGTCAAGCCTAAGTTCTGGTCTCAACGGCAAGCCTAAGTTCTGGTCTTAACAGCAAGACTAAGTACTGGTCTTAACGGCAAGCCAAAGTACTGATCAAAACAGCTAGCCTAAGCTTTGGTCTTAACGGCAAGCCTAAGTAGTTACCATAACAGTAAGCCTAAGTACTGGTCCTAACGCATAGCCTAAGTGCTGGTCATAACGGCAAGCCTAAGTACTGGTCATAACGGTAAGCCTACGTTCTTGTCATAACAGAAAGCCTAAGTTCTGGTCATAATGGGAAGCCTAATTTCTGGTCATACCGGCAAGCTTAAGTTCTAGTCATAATGCCAAGCCTAAGTTCGGGACATAGTTTTTCATTTCTGGAAGACTTACGACATAAATGTGAAGACAAAAAAGCAGGTCACCGTCAAATCTAGAGCGTCTTGCCCCAGGGACATGCTATCACACGTCTAAAGGATGAAACTACTAAGCATTTTACACATAAGACATACATCCTTACAGCTCAGGCGAGTATCGCTCGTATCGATAATTTACTCGGACACGAGATCAATTTGACCGAATCCGACTCTAAAATATATATTTAGCTCCTGTCACTAGTTCAGGACACAAGTTCGACTCTCACTTGATGACAGACGACAGATACCTTTGGAAGTTGCTGGTTCAGTTATAAATGAGCCTGACCCCCTCTCCTTTTTTCCCTTGTCCCGTACAAATAACATAGTCCGAACGATGCCAGATAATCCCCCTGGTGCCAAGTCAGATATAAATCACTGGCAATGATCAAACGACTTCCTCGGGGAGCCATTGACGATCACGTGATAGTTGAATCATTCCAAACAAGTTCAATTAGAGAAAAAGATGTCTTAAATGTTCCAAGAGTCTAGTCATTCCCTGAAACTAAAATTTAAAATAAAAACAATTCTGTTTGTTTAATATGAAGTTTTCAGAATGTACAATACAAGGGAATGTATAATAAACCTGGCTATAATGTCTGCTATCATGTCTGTTTCATCGTCTCGAGCGTGTTACTGGAATAAAGCAATCACCAAGTTATGTCAGCTAGCAATTAGGCTTGAAGTTCGTACATTGGTCACAAAACACTTGCCTGATGGTTTATGACATGTTCTCCTGGAGGAATCAAGGTATTGGCTTAAGGTACAGGTAAGTTTGAGCTCACGGCGCTTGTCGGGCTGTGTCAAAGTGCAGGTATATTTTAGCTCAAGGTCGAGGTATGTTCTTTTGTTTGAGCTCTATATGTCAGGACACAGGTTTACCTCTTGTAACAAGTATATTTTCACTTCAGATGCAGGCAGTAAATTCTACCAATCTATGTGCATTACACTTCAAGGTTAACAGATCCTACATTAGGTCAATTTGACCTCTAGGTCCTGTTATGGTTTTACACATATGCGCTGTTTTTAAGATGTTATGTTGGTAAGTTACTTAACAAAACATTCTCCCGCTTTCTGTCTTCAGAAACTTGATTTTGAAGATCGTATTATTTTTTTCAAAACTTTTCTTAGCCTTTATAATTATAACTCTCTTTCTCCATCTCTCTCTTTTCTTTCTTTCTGCTTCTTTCTCTTTCTCATTTTCACTTTCTCTCTCTCTCTCTCTCTCTCTCTCTCTCTCTCTCTCTTTCTTTCTCTCCCTTCTTCTCTTTCTCTCTCTCTCTCTCCCTCTCTCTCTCTCTCTCTCCCTCCCCTCCCTTCGCTCTCACTCTCTTTCTCTCTCTCTTTCTCTCTATAACAAAACATTCTCCCGCTTTCTCTCTTCAGAAACTTGATTTTGTAGATCGTATTATTTTTTTCAAAACTTTTCTTTGCCTTTATAATTATAACTCTCTTTCTCCCTCTCTCTCTTTTCTTTCTTTCTGCTTCTTTCTCTCTCTCATTTTCACTCTCTCTCTCTCTCTCTCTCTCTCTCTCTCTCTCTCTCTCTTTCTTTCTCTCCCTTCTTCTCTTTCTCACTATCACTCTCCCTCTCTCTCTCTCTCTCTCGCCCTCACATACATTCGCTCGCAATCACTTTCACTCTCTCTTTCTCTCTCTCTTTCTTTCTCTCTTTCTCTCTTTCTTTCTTTCTTTCTTTCTTTCTTTCTTTCTTTCTCTCTTTCTTTCAATCTTTCTTTCTTTCAATCTCCCTATCTCCCTCTGTCTCTCCTCCTCTCTTTGTCTCTATTATGTCTGTCTTTCTGTCTGTCTGTCTCTCTCTCACACACACTCATCCACTCGTTCTCTCCTTCCTTCCTTTCTTCCATCCGATTGACACTCGTCCACACAATACCCACTCGTCCACAATTATGTTCGATTTGTTCAATAACTAACAACGTTCCTCCATATAAATGTCCTGTCCAGACGTGCTGTCAAGATTCATGGTTCGTTCCCTTTGTCTAGACTCTAGAGCTATTTAGAGATAGGGAGCCAACATAGAGATGAGGCGTGTGACTTGTTTTAAGCTTGACATCACTATTATTGATATATGTCATGACACCACTATGATTGATACATGTCATGACACCACTATGACTAATATTTCATGACACCATTATGATGGATATATGTCATTGCTCCAGTATGATTGATACATGGTATGACACCATGATGATGGATATATGTCATTGCTCCAGAATGATTGATACATGGTATGACACCATGATGATGGATATATCATTTTCTGTTTCGGGTTGATCCTGAAGTGTCAAAGTGTCCTCGTTTTATAGCCATTTTCATTGTTTCTATAGAATAGTAGTTACTATCCTAGTGTCTCATTTGTATTTACTTAGTTTACATGTTTTAATAATTGTAAAGCGCTTAGAGCTTTATGATAAGCGCTATATAAAAATGCCCAAATAAATAAATAAATAAATATATGTCATTACACCAGTATCATTGATACATGGTATGACACAATTATGATTGATATTTATTTATTTATGTATTTAGGCATTTTTATATAGCGCTTACCTTACAATTATTTAAAACATGTAACCTATTTAAACTGCTAAAGCAAAATAAAAATGAAAAGCCAGAGACACTAGAATAGTAACTACTATATTAAACATGACTATAGAAACAGTAGTTTAAAATTAAAATGGCTATAAAAACCAGTACAGGTCAACTATGACGTAAATCGCTCTGGACTTAGAACAACACCATTGTTTCGTACACCGTTGTCTTGTACACCATTGTCTCGTACAGCATTGTCTTGTACACCATTGTCTTGTGCAACATTGTTTTGTGCATCATTGTCTTGTGCATCATTGTCTTGTACACCAATGTCTTGTATACCATTGTCTTGTGCACCATTTTCTTGTGAATCATTGTCTTGTGCACCATTGTCTTGTACACCATTGTCTCGTACAACATTTTCTTGTGCATCATTGCCTTGTGCACCATTGTCTTGTACACCATTTTGCCTTTGTGTTGAGCTGTACGATTTCAGTTCACCCCATTTCGCACCTGGGGCGCATTGGTCATGTTGTCTACCTCTCGACCGAATGTTACCGTGTTTGAATTGGACATTGGTCTTCCCCAGATTGGACTTCTACAGATTGGTCTTCCCCAGATTGGACTTCTACAGATTGGTCTTCCCCAGATTGGACTTCTACAGATTGGTCTTCCCCAGATTGGACTTCTACAAGCCAAGGCAACACTAAGGAAAGAAAACATTATCCACCGAAATAGGAGTTTTCTGTGGTCTCAATTTGAACATCGGAGGTCACTCAATTTGAACATCGGAGGTCACTCAATTTGAACATCGGAGGTCACTCAATTTGAACATCGGAGGTCACTCAATTTGAACATCGGAGGTCACTCAATTTGAACATCGGAGGTCACTCAATTTGAACATCGGAGGTCACTCAATTTGAACATCGGAGGTCACTCAATTTGAACATCGGAGGTCACTCAATTTGAACATCGGAGGTCACTCAATTTGAACATCGGAGGTCACTCAATTTGAACATCGGAGGTCACTCAATTTGAACATCGGAGGTCACTCAATTTGAACATCGGAGGTCACTCAATTTGAACATCGGAGGTCACTCAATTTGAACATCGGAGGTCACTCAATTCGAAAATAGATGACAACCGCTTGCATGAATTTGGCAAAGACATTTTTGGTATTTATAAGACCGCCATGGTGTTTATTGACATGTCTATGGTGCCGAGAACGTTAAAGGGTATAAGCACCTGCATATAGTGTTGATAGAATATCATAACATGTTTATAAGCACATGTCTATGGCATTATTGTCTTCATATGTATAAGGACAGTGATGTTATATCTTTATATCGTATTAGTACAGCAGCAGAATGTGTGGAAATAGTGCTCGAGGTCATCAGAATGTGCGGAAATAGTGCTCGGGTTCAAAAGCGTATGTGGAAATAGTGCTCGGTTTCAACAGAGTATGTGGAAATAGTGCTCGGGGTCAACAGAATGTGTGGAAATAGTACTCGGGGTCAACAGAGTGTGTGGAAATAGTACTCGGGGTCATCAGAGTGTGTGGAAATTGTGCTCGGGTTCAAAAGAGTGTGTGAAAATAGTACTCGGGGTCAACAGAGTGTGTGGAAATAGTGCTCGGGGTCAACAGAATGTGTGGAAATAGTACTCGGGGTCAACAGAGTGTGTGGAAATAGTACTCTAGGTCATCAGAGTGTGTGAAATAGTGCTCGGGGTCATCAGAGTGTGTGGAAATAGTGCTCGGGGTCAACAGAGTGTGTGGAAATAGTGCTTGGGGTCAACAGAATGTGTGGAAATAGTACTCGGAGTCAAAAGAATATGTAGAAATAGTACTCGGGGTCAACAAAGTATGTGGAAATAGTACTCGGGCTCAACAGAGTATGTGGAAATAGTACTCGGGGTCAACAGAGCATTTGGAAATAGTACTCGGGGTCTACAGAGTATGTGGAAATACTGCTCGGGGTCAGAAAAGTGTGTGGAAATAGTGCTCGGGGTCAGAAAAGTGTGTGGAAATAGTGCTCGGGGTCAGAAATGTGTGTGGAAATAGTGCTCGGGGTCAGAAAAGTGTTTGGAAATAGTGCTCGGGGTCAGAAAAGTGTGTGGAAATAGTGCTCGGGGTCAGAAAAGTGTGTGGAAATAATACTGATGGAAATAGTGCTCGGGGTCTACAGAGTATGTGGAAATACTGCTCGGGGTCAAAAAAGTGTGGGGAAATAGTGCTCGGGGTCAGAAAAGTGTGTGGAAATAGTGCTCGGGGTCAGAAATTTGTGTGGAAATAGTGCTCGGGGTCAGAAAAGTGTTTGGAAATAGTGCTCGGGGTCAGAAAAGTGTGTGGAAATAGTGCTCGGGGTCAGAAAAGTGTGTGGAAATAATACTGGGGGCAGCAAAGTGTGTGGAAATAGTGCTCGGAGTCAACAGAGTATGTGGAAATAGTGCTCGGGGTCATAAAAGTGTGTGGAAATAGTGCTCGGGGTCCGAAAAGTGTGTGGAAATAGTGCTCGGGGTCAGAAAAGTGTGTGGAAATAGTGCTCGGGGTCAGAAAAGTGTGTGGAAATAGTGCTTGGGGTCAGAAAAGTGTGTGGAAATAATACTGGGGGCAGCAAAGTGTGTGGAAATAGTGCTCGGAGTCAACAGAGTATGTGGAAATAGTGCTCGGGGTCAGAAAAGTGTGTGGAAATAGTGCTCGGGGTCAGAAAAGTGTGTGGAAATAGTGCTCCGGGTCAGAAAAGTGTGTGGAAATAGTGCTCGAGGGGCATCAAAATGTGTGTGGAAATAGTGCTCGAGGGGCATCAAAATGTGTGTGGAAATAGTACTGGGGAACTGAAGTGAAAAATATGTTGAACAAATTAAATGTAAAATCTGACAAATGCCCCAAATCTCTTATATAACTTTATCACTTTCATTCAATATTCCCTCCATATCATCAGGAAATATTTGGCCATCATGCGTGTGTATTTAAAGTCCTGGCGTATAACATTACACCAACCCCCTCCATCGTTCCCATCTCGGGGCAGTGTTGCCATAAAACACATGGATCGGTATGACATTAAATTGGAAGCTATGAGAAGTTATAGCTAGGGTTGCTTTACTGTCTTTTTTTTTTTTTTTTTGGAACTTTCGCGTGTCGTGGGCGGGCATGCCTGTCGGTTTTTTTTTATTAACAAAATATATTTTTCAACAGAAATAATCTCATATATTCATGTGTAATGCACTCCATCGTTCCCATCTCGGGGCAGTGTTGCCATAAAACACATGGATCGGTATGACATTAAATTGGAAGCTATGAGAAGTTATAGCTAGGGTTGCTTTACTGTCTTTTTTTCTTTTTTTGGAACTTTCGCGTGTCGTGGGCGGGCATGCCTGTCGGTTTTTTTTTATTAACAAAATATATTTTTCAACAGAAATAATCTCATATATTCATGTGTAATGCCCGCAACCGGACCTGGGCATGTTCCAGTTCCAGACGAGATTTGTTTAAATGTGCAGCTATCGCCTAAGATGTGGCTATTGAATCCGATTTGCTCTTTGATAGAGGAGCGCTGGACGTGGTCAACAATGTTGATTTCAGAATTGGAATCGATAATGTTCCAGCACCGCTATTGCGTCATCTAGCCCATGACGTCGCGGTGCTTATCATGGATGTTCCCAGAAGCTTCTCAATAATTGTGGGATAGAGAGTAATTTGATGCGTTTAGCCTGATTGTGGGATAGAGTGTAATTTGATGCATTTAGCCTAATTGTGGGATTGAGAGTAATATGAAGCATTTCGCCTAATTGTGGAATAGAGAGTAATTTGATTGATTTAGCCTAAGTATGAGATAGAAAGTAATTTGATGCAATTAGTCTAATTGTGTGATATATAGTAATTTGATGCATTTAGCCTAAGTGTGGCCTAAGGCATCAAATTACTCTCTATCCCACACTTAAGCTAAGGCATCAAATTACTCTCTATAACACACTTAGGCAAAAGGCATCAAACTACTCTCTATAACACACTTAAGCTAAAGGCATCAAATTACTCTCTATAACACACTTAGGCTAAAGGCATTAAATTAATCTCTATAAAACACTTAGTCTAAATGCATCAAATTACTCTCTATACCACACTTTCTGTGATGTGCGGTCAACTGTCTTTCAGTTGAGTGCTGCAAACTGTTTTTCTGTTGTGTGCTGCCAACTGTCTTTCTGTGATGTGCTGTTAAATCTTTCTGTTGTGTGCTGTCAACTGTCTTTCTGTGGGGTGCTGTCCATTGTCTTTCTGTGGTGTGCTACCAAAAGTCTTTCTGTGGCTGTCAACTGTCTTTAAGTTGAGTGCTGCTAACTGTCTTTCTTTTGTGTGTTGTCAATTGTCTTGTTTTGGTTTGTTGCCAACTGTCTTTCTCTGTGTTGTGTTGCTAACTGCCTTTATGTGGTGTGCTTCCAACTGTCTTTCTGTGGTGTGCTGCCAACTGTCTTTATGTGGTGTGCTGTCAACTGTATTTTGATTTGCTGTTAACTGTCTTTCTGTGGTGTGCTGCCAACTGTCTTTTAGTGGCTGTCAACTGTCTTTCTGTGGTGTGCTGTCAACTGTCTTTCAGTGGCTGTCAACTGTCTTTCTGTGGGGTGCTACCAAACGTCTTTCTGTGGTGTGCTGTCAACTGTCTTTCTGTTGAGTGCTGCCAACTGTCTTTCTTTGGTGTGCTGTCAATTGTCTTTTTGTGGTTTGTTGCCAACTGTCTTTCTGTGGTGTGTTGCTAACTGTCTTTATGTGGTGTGCTTCCAGCTGTCTTTCTGTGGTGTGCTGTCAACTGTCTTTCTGTGGTATGCTTCCAACTGTCTTTCTGTGGTGTGCTGCCAACTGTCTTTCAGTTGCTGTCAACTGTCTTTCTTTGGTGGGCTGTCAATTGTCTTCATGTAGTTTGTTGCCACTGTCTTTCTGTTGTGTGCTGTCAATTGTCTTTCTATGGCTTCCAAAAATTTACATTTAATAGAAAACACATTTTCATTTGCTAAGAATAATGTATTTTAATGTGTACTATTTTGGGTACATGAGTGGGGTAAGAGTGAACCAGTGAGGGACAGGATAAAGGTGTTACTGGGTGGGTAGTGGAATCAGAGTGGCTTGGGGTAGGGATAGCAGAAGGGACGGGCAGTGTTTGTAGGAGAGACGTTGCAGGGACAAAGTTTTTCGATGATAAGTTCAAGAAGGTGAGTTTTTAAATTGAAGAGAAATGTAGGAGAACGATAATGTAATGATGTGGTTAAGACTAGACGAGTGACGCAAGCGGTGCAGTTTTTAGCCTTTAAGATGGGGTCAGGTGTGGCTTAAGAGAGTGTTTTTTTTAATAGATATTAAAATTTGAAGGAAATGCATTATTTCCAAAATTTTAAAAATGTAGGTGTGGATAAATGAGAAGTACTTAACATGAAGAGGGCGAGAGAGGCTAAGAGAGATAGAGGGAGAGATAGACCTACAAAGAGGAGAGAGAGAGTAGAGAGAAAGCGAGCCAGGGAGAGAGGTGCGGATGAGGTCCAAGTGAGTGATGCACAAGGGTGGCGGTGCTGGAGTGATGGCGTACATGAATTTTGTTTCTTTTCGGTTACCATGGCAATCTAAAGAAGACAGAACATGATTAACGGCAACTGAATAACGCTACTTGCCCTGGCCATATCCTTTTTATTTTTCGATCCTTCACAGAGTTTATAGGTTCTGCTGAGCAGTGGCTAAAAGAAAAAAAATTCAAAACACAAATGGAATATGTGAGTTGCATTTACTTAGGTAAGATTTACTACAAGGTTTTGGCGTTAAATTAAATGTCCAATTTTAGTTTATTTTGGATAGCTCTTAGATAACATTTACACGCAAATGATCGAATGAGCAATTTCGAGGTACTCACATGCAAAAGAGCGACAAACTGCAACGAAGGTTTTTAAAAAGTTTTAACATCTGGAATCAAATTAGCCCATTCAAGAACGCTGCTGTGAATTAGGTGAGGTAGTGACGTCATTTTTACTTTAAACGATAATTTTTTCTTTTAATTTTCGTAGAGGATAAATTCTTTACTTTTGTGTTCCAACAACTCTCAAAGATAACAGATATTAACATTTATCCAAGAGTCTATTCCTGATAGCCTAGCAGTGTGGGATGTGACGTAGCATTATGGCGGCCATGATGTCAAAAATTATGTAGGGTGTTCTACCAGAGATCCAAATTTGTAAGGTGTTCTACCAGATATCCCAATCTGTAGGGTGTTCTACCAGATATCCCAATCTGTAGGGTGTTCTACGAGATATCCCAATCTGTAGGGTGTTCTACCAGAGATCCAAATCTGTAGGGTGTTCTACCAGAGATCCAAATCTGTAGGGTGTTCTACCAGAGATCCAAATCTGTAGGGTGTTCTACCAGATATCCAAATCATAAACTCGAGCAGTAATTCAGTTTATTAAAGCACACGGCTGCCTTGCCGTCAATGCAAGCGAGGAGCCGATGGGATGTCGAGATTGGCGATAGGCTGCCGAGACTGGGACTGGAAAATGAAGGTTATGTTTGACCACTTGACCACTAACGACCGCGACTTTATGGTCTCACTGGACATAGATGGAACGGAAAGAAATTCCCCCGACTGAGGAAGAGGCGTAAACGAGTCTCAAGAGAGAGTGTGGTCATGGCGCCTCTGGTGTGAGAAACATCGCACGGTGGTAGGTGTCAATGCTAATAATGTTAGTGGCTAATGGAAATGTCAGACTTTCTCAGCAAGACACTGCAGTGTAATAGTGTAATGTTTTTATACACCTCGGGGTGAAAGGTCGGGCACCGTGAGTCGCTCTATCGGTGCAGCGCTGTTGTGGGCCCAGTGCCACAGCAAAAACACATCAAGGTTGTAGGCAGATACAATTTCAAAGGTGTATGTGTTCGTGTGTGTCGTCACATTGTGTCTATTCTCATCTCAGCTACACACAAAGGAGACTTGCGTTATCTACAACGGGATCTTTAGCTAGCATCTTCTATGTGATCTTGGCTTGACTTTCAAAGTCATCTGATATGATCTTTACCACAAGCGACTTCTATCTGATCTTGGCTTGACTTTCAAAGTCATCTGATATGATCTTTACCACAAGCGACTTCTATGTGATCTTGGCTTGACTTTCAAAGTCATCTGATATGATCTTTACTACAAGCGACTTCTAAGGGATCTTGCCTTGGGTTTAAAAGTCATAAGAAATTATGTTTACCTTGATTTTTACAAGAGATTTATATGTGATCTTTGCTTGAACTTCAAAGACATAAGATATGACTGCGGAATTCTTTATTGTGATTTTAGCATGATCTTAACTAGTTCCTTATATTTGATCTAAGTTTCAACTTCAAGTACAGCTTCAGTTGGATCTTCAGCGACATATTAATATTCATCTTCTCATTAACAATAGTATCATGCTTATCTTTGAATATAAGATATACAATTTGTTTAAACCTCACCTTTCGTCAGACTTGTGTTATCTAGTTCTCTTATTTTTTAAAATAATTTTTACTTTAGAACAATGCCATTGCAGACATATGTTCTACATTAAACACCTGAGTTCTATATTAATCTCATGAGTTCTACATTTGACACATTGAACACATAATTTCTATATGGAACACATAAGTTCTACACTGAACACATAAGTTCTACATTTGACATATAAGTTCTACATATGACATATAAGTTCTACATAAATCACATAAGTTCTATTTTTGAAACATAAGCTCTACATTTTACACATAAGTTCTACATTTGCCAGAAACACAATTGAAATGTTCCGGTATTGGTAGAACAGGTTTTAGTCAGGATTTGTGGTGAGAAAGTCCTATAACCCAGTATTACAGTCACACAATCATCCAATCAGACACCTAGTGAACCAAACTGCCTCCTCCTTCTGGACGGATGCTCGCGAAGAAGCGAGGGAGATTATTTGGGACACTGGAAGTTCTAACAGATCAAATTCTTCTCGTAACGGGCCTTAACATGGAGCTAATATTTGAGTCCCACCCCCCACACCCACCCTAGCCCAGGGAGCGAAAACGTTATGAGGGAGGGTGACGACATTTCCTATATTTTTTTTTTTATTTCAACAACTTAAATCTGACCGCCTCCCCCCCCCACGAACACATACACACACATTCACTTTGTGATATTGATAAATATTTATTACATTAGTAGCTCACCACCACTCTCTACCCCCCCCCCCAACCACTCGATGTATTCCTTCATTTACAGCGTCAATTTTATGAATTAACTCTAAGAAGTAGCATGAAAACAAATCTGTTATCTAACCTGGAATCTTCTCAGGATACGGAAGAGAAGAGATTTGATGACATTTCTAAGGTGGTCCAAATAGTGGACCCTTCAAAAAAGGTGTTCAAAAATTGAATATTCTCATAGAGTACTCCAATTATTACATACTGCCATATAATGGTCTAAACAGTAAACTCTCATAAAATTGTAACATTATTACACGTTTCCCTAAAATGGACAAATTTCGGCTTCGGTTTCGGCGCAGAAAGTTGCCATTTGATAACTTTCAGCGCAGTTTCGGTTTCGGCCGAAACAGAACAGTTAAGTCTCGGGTTAATTTTCGGTTTCAGCCGAAACGGAAAATTTAACTTTAGGTATAATTTTTGTTTTGGTCGCAAGTGATTGAAGTTTTAGGTCGTCTACCAGAAGTCAGAATGTCACTCTGTAAGCCTGCAATCGGATAGTCATTATTGCTCGACGTCTTGCTGACATCAATTGATGTATGACTCACAGCTGCATGATGACGTACTTGTTCAAGATTTACAAAACTTAAATTTCAGCAAGGTTTAGGAAAAGTTAAATAGTTTGGTCGAACAAAATTAAGGAAATGGTAATAATAACATTAAATAACCCCCCAAGGTTAAAAATTCCCCCCCCCCAAAGGATGATTGGTAGGTGATTTGGTCACCGAACGAAATAATTACGTGACCTTCACGGAAAGACCACAGTGGGTTGTCACTAGGCTTAATATTACTGCAGTGGGTTGTCACTAGGCTTAATATTACTGCAGTGGGTTGTCACTAGGCTTAATATTACTACAGTGGGTTGTCGCTGGGCCTAATATTACTACAGTGGGTTGTCACTAGGCTTAATATTACTACAGTGGGTTGTCACTAGGCTTAATATTGCTACAGTGGGTTGTCAGTAGGCTTAATATTACTACAGTAAGTTGTCACTAGGCTTAATTTTACTACAGTGGGTTGTCACTAGGCTTAATATTACTACAGTGGGTTGTCACTAGGCTTAATATGACTACAGCAGAAACAGCCAGCTATTTAAGAAAGTACAGCGAATCATTGTGTTTTGTATAGCCTTAGTAGGCCTAGTCAAGTTTCTCTCTAACGTACTAGTTTAAAATACATTTTTAACAACTTTAAATTATGTTTTAAATCAAATGGTAAAAGCCAGTTTATTCATTAGATGTTTATCTATTACAATTGACGATATTCTCATTTTTGATTAAACGAACGAGAGTATCGAAACTTTCCCCCATCATTTTTGATGAAAAGAACGAGAGTATCGAAACTTTCCCCCATCATTTTTGATAAAATGAACGAGAGTATCGAAACTTTCCCCCATCATTTTTGATGAAAAGAACGAGAGTATCGATACTTTCCCCCATCATTTTTCAATGCACACAGAACATCCGCGGATGAGTTTCAAATATGTAAATCTTTCGGTTTCGGCTATGGCCGAAAGTCTCGTTAAGCTTTTGGTTTCGCCTCGGCCGAAAGTCATTTTTAACTTTCGGTCTGTTTCGGTTTTGATTTCGGAACATCACTTTCGGTCGGTCTCTCTAGTGTACAATAAATATGGTGACTTCACACTATTTTCAAAGCCTCTTCAATTAACAGCTTTTCTACACGTTGGTTTCAATAAAGTGGTGTCCCTGATATCATGTCATCGTAGGTTTTGAACAAATTTGATGCATCATTTGTATTCAAAAAGTAAAAGAAGTAATAAAAACTCAGACAAAAGTGCACTGTCAGTGAAGCTCAGATCTGAAAGTTGTAGGTCATTTTACGGGAAACAACAACCTTAAAATAGCAAACATTTTCTAACTAAAACCTCATTGCTGTGTGCCACGGCACCGTTCTCCCCACTCCCCCCCCCCCCGGCCAATCTGTATATGCCCCCTTGGGGAAATAGGGGGTTAAGACATAGTATTGGGGGGTATAAAGGGGGGGAATATTTTTTTCTTGTGTAGGGGGAGAGACAGGAAAGACCTTGTCATTCAAGAAACAGGAAAGAATTTACGGGAAACAACAACCTTAAAAAAGCAAACATTTTCTAACTAAAACCCCATTGCCGTGTGCCCCGGCACCGTTCTCCCCCCTCCCCCCCCCCCGGCCAATCTGTATATGCGCCCTTGGTGAAATAGGGGGTTAAGACATAGTAATGTGGTGTATAAATGGGGTGAATATTCTTATCTAGTGTAGCGAGAGACACAGGAAAGACCTTGTCATTCAAGAAACAGGAAAGACCTTGTCATTGTAGAAATAGGAAAGACCTTGTCATTGTAGAAACAGGAAAGACCTTGTAATTGTAGAAACAGGAAAGACATTGTCATTGTAGAAACAGAAAAGACCTTGTCATTGTAGAAACAGGAAAGACCTTGTCATTGTAGAAACAGGAAAGACCTTATCATTGTAGACACAGGAAGAACCGTGTCATTGTAGAAACAGGAAAGACTTTGTCATTGTAGACACAGGAAGGACCTTGTCATTGTAGACAAAGGAAGGACATTGTAGATACAGGAAGAACATTACCATTAGAAAAACAGGTAGGACCTTGCCAATGTAGACAAAGGAAGGACGTTGACAGAGTAGACACAAGTAGGACCTTGTCAATGTGGACTCAAGTAGGACCTTGTCATAAGAGACACATGTAGGACCTTTTCACTGATGACACAGGCAGGACCTTGTCACTGTAGACAAATGAAGGACCATGTCACTGTTAACACAAGAAGGACCTTGTCATAATAGACACAGGTAGGACCTTGTCATTGTTGACTGAAAAAGGACCTTGTCATTGTAGAAATAAGTAGGAACTTATCATTGTAGACACATGAAGGACCTTGTCACTTTAGACACATGAAGGACCTGGTCATTGTAAACACAGGAAGGATATTGTCATTCTAGCCACAGGAAGGCAACTGTCATTGTAGACAAATGATGGAATTGGTAATTGTCGACACAGGTAGGAATGACCTTGTCATTGTAGACACAGGAATGACCTTATCATTTTAGACACAAAAAGGACCTCGTCACTGAAGACACAGGAAGGACCTTGTCACTGTAGACTTAATAGGACCTTTTCATTGGAGACACATGAAGGTCCTTGTCATTTTAGACACAGTGTGGATCTTGTCATTGTCGAGACAGGTAGGACCTTCTCATTGTAGACACAAAAAAGACCTTGTCATTGTAGACACAGGTCGGACCTTGTCATTGTAGACACAGGAAGGACCTTGTCATTGTTTGATGAATGTATTGATTCGTTGGAAGGTTTGAAGGCTAGAGCTGGCAGGAGGGCTACGTCTATGTTAAACATAAGAAACTATTGCATTTGACAGAAAAAAATTACAATTTTGAGAAAATATTAAATGTTTCCAAAATGTAAATAACCGTCGACAACCACTGGCGTAAGAAAAGGGGGTGATGAGGGGGTGGGAGGGGGCGGTCTGACCCAGGCTTCATTTTTTAAATTTACATGGAAAGGTGGCATTTTGGCTAACTGTATAGTGTTTGTTGTAGAAGGGGCGCCAAAACTGGTGTCGCGCCCGTGGTGGCACCTAGCTTAGATTGGCCACTGTCAAGACTAAGTAGGCCACTGTCAAGATTAGGTAGCATAAGACTAACCCGCATGCTTTTTTGCGGTGATCATCAATGTGATATAATTATTGTAAAATCCACTGATATTTTTTAAGGAGTGATAAAAGGTAATGTGTACCAAGCTTGAACTAGACTCAACTTAAGTAGACGTTTGCATTGTAACAAAAGCCTTATTACACATTTTTTGCAATTATAAGAAAAGACATTTTGGAAACTCTTACGCTTATTTGAAAAGTTTCTAGAAACTTTTACAGACATCTAGAAACATCCCTGAGACTTATAGAAACATCCCTGAGACTTATAGAAACATCCCTGAGACTTATAGAAACATCCCTGAGACTTATAGAAACATCCCTGAGACTTATAGAAACATCCCTGAGACTTATAGAAACATCCCTGAGACTTATAGAAACATCCCTGAGACTTATAGAAACATCCCTGAGACTTATAGAAACATCCCTGAGACTTATAGAAACATCCCTGAGACTTATAGAAGCATCACTGAGACTTATAGAAGCATCACTGAGACTTATAGAAACATCACTGAGACTTAGAGAAACATCACTGACACTTATAGAAACATCACTGAGACTTATAGAAGCATTACTGAGACATAGAGGCATCACTGAGACTAAAAAAAACATCACTGAGACTTATAGAAACATAACTGAGACTAATAGAAGCATTACTGAGACTTATAGAAGCATCACTGAGACTAAAAGAAGCATCACTGAGACTAAGAAACATCACTGAGACTTATAGAGAAACATACAGAAACATTAAAAGTATGTTGGTATGATCTTAAAACCCTGATACACCAATCGAACATAGAAGGTAGAGCTCCTTGCAATTCCAAGGCTATTTCAATATGGAATATTAAATGCATTAATACCAAGTTTAGCCTATTTAGATCAAGTCACGGAGAGCATTATATTGCTATTCAAGCCTTCTTTAATCTATAAAACGTATTTAAGGGAAAATGAATCTAAAGTGGTGAATAGCAGAGATATAAAACCCTTCAGTTTTCAAAATAGATTTTTAAGTGCATTTAAATTAAGTTTGGTCTAGGTCTATCCTTTTATTGTAAATATATATAGGCTGTTCAATATCGCCCGCATTCGTCCAAAGACCAAGATAAAAAAGGTAGTAATTCGTGACTGCTGTTTGCTGACGATGCAGCCTCTCACACAGAAGAAGGTTTTCAGCGGCTAGTTAATCGTCTATCACGAGCTTGTAAAGAGTTTTGACTGTCAAATAGTTCACAGAAAACACTTGTCATGATGCAAGAAGCACTGTCCTCTCCAATCCTATCTATCGAGGGCCATAATATGTCGGTTGTTGAGCATTTCACCTTGGATCCAATATTTCTAGTTCTCTCTTCGTTGATGAAGAGATAAACATCAGGATCGCAAAAGCAGCAACAACTATGGCTAAACTGAATAAGCGGGTGTGGAATAATATCAATCTAACTGATGAAACAAAAATAAGTGTCTATCAGGCATGGGTGCTTAGTACGCTGCTATATGGCAATGAAATGTGGACCACAAAAACCTGTCTTGAGCGGAAACTCAACAGCTCCCATATCAGGTGTCTGCCTCGCATTTTACGCATTCGATGGCAGGACAAGGTGCCTAACACAGAATTCTTGGAACGTGGAAACATTTTTAGCATATTCTCCACTCTAAGCAAGAGGCGCCGACGATGGTTAGGCCATGTAAGGAGAATGGAGGAAGGCCGTATCCCAAAGATGCTGCTGTGTGGAGAGTTGGCAGAAGGGACAAGACTTGTTGGACGGCCGCGCCTGAGATTTAAGGACGTTTGCAAAAGTAGCATGGGGGAAGCCATCAGTGATAACAACGAATGGGAGCTCATTGCCGAAGAATGTTCCAGCTGGCGAACAGCAATGTATGAAGGAGTAAAAAAGGCTGAAGATACACGAAACGAGGCCCTTGCAACAAAAAGAACAATACGGAAGTCAAAATCTTACTAGGAATCAATATTCGCCCGCGAGAAATGCAATCGAGATTGTCATTCCAGGATTGGCCTAGTGAGCCAGTTCTCGAAGTGTAGGGCAACATAGCTACTCCATCGTCTCACAAAGAAGAAAGGATGCCATATATATATATATATATATATATATATATATAATGAAACTTTATTTAAAGTAATTGCACCAAACATTCACTAAAACGCCCTGGGCGAACTCCTGAAATTGCGCCCGACAATAATATTTCATATAGTCTAAAAGTATCTTTAAGAACGCACCGAATTCTTTCTCTTAATTGACACGTATTTGATAAGGCACTGTTCTGAATGAAGGCTTATTAAAAATGCTTACACCAAAAACAACTTATTTTGAAGGATCCAGATTTTTATAGAGCGACATTAATCTCTTTTGAGAATAATATTTTTTTTAATCTTTACACTACACCATTTACTTTTTTTTATTACAGCATTTGGAATAAAGGGATTTTGACCAAACTTTTCAGGAACTTGATGTAGGTCAGGAGGTATGATCATTTTAAATTTGGTAGCGATCCATCGTTTGGTTCTCTTATTTGTAAAAAAGCCAATTCAAATGGATACAAACCAACATAGTCACACTGAACGTTGATCTATTAGATAAAAGAGAAACGCCATTTTGTGTTGGCGATGAATGATCCTGTTTGTAATGAGGGTACTTTTCGCTCTTATGGACATTTTAGATCGACAGAGCGAATACAATGTTTCAGAAAGTCGATACTCGGCAGCAGTAGTTAGCTACATTCAATTAAGTATTCGTGAGTAGTCATTCCGTATTAAGAAAAAAAATAAAGAAAGAAAGAAAGAAATAGTCGACTACATCTTATAGGTGTCTCATCAGTTTTTTTTCCGATTACTGTAGGAGCCAATTCGATTTCTGCCAGTTCAAAAGTTAACAGCGCCATTTCCATGACGTGAATGGCTTTTATTGGACATCTTATTTCCTTCCCTGTTTCAGTAATCAGAACTGATACTGCAAGAGTACATGTGAACTGTCCTCACGTGATCGTGACAACGGATTTACTGGACTTAAGAACCTGTCTTAACCTATTGAACATCAGAACTGTCTTCCCATAGTGGTGACAGCTGTTTTACTTGACTGACAAACCTATATGAACATTTGTGACTACTGTTTTGATGGATTTACCAATCTTTCTGAACCTACTGAGTAATCATAACTTCAGATTCTGCATGAACTGTAATCACAAAAATTCCTGACATCTGCTTTAACGAATGCCCCAACCTATCTGAACCTTCGTGCAAACTGCTTCACTGAATGCCCCTACCTATATGAACCTTCGTGCAAACTGCTTCACTGAATGCCCCAACCTATATGAACCTTCGTGCAAACTGCTTCACTGAATGCCCCAACCTATATGAACCTTCGTGCAAACTGCTTTACTGAATGCCCCAACCTATACCATCCTTCGTGCCAACTGCTTCACCGGATGCCCCAACCTATACCAACCTTCGTGCCAACTGCTTCACCGGATGCCCCAACCTATACCAACCTTCGTGCCAACTGCTTCACCGCATGCCCCAACCTATACCAACCTTCGTGCCAACTGCTTCACCGGATGCCCCAACCTATACCAACCTTCGTGCAAACTGCTTCACCGGATGCCCCAACCTATACCAACCTTCGTGCCAACTGCTTCACCGGATCCCCCAACCTATACCAACCTTCGTACCAACTGCTTCACCGGATGCCCCAACCTATATGAACCTTCTTGACAAGTGCTTCACCGGATGCCCCAACCTATATGAACCTTCTTGACAAGTGCTTCACCGGATGCCCCAACCTATATGAACTTACCGACCTCACAAACAAATCATTGGTAAAAACAAAGCCTTTTATTTTGGTTAAAATGAAACGTGATCTTAATAATCTGTAACTCCATCTCTTAATAGACTATCGAAATAGACTACCCTAAATATAATAACCTAAATAGAATACTCATAGATAGATCACCATAAAGAAGACAGAATGTCCTAGACAGAATTCCCATCTAAACTACCAAAACTGCAAACTAAAACTTCTCAACTACAAGATATTTGACTAACATCTAACGTGGGACTTCACCTCGCTACCCCTGACACAACGGTAACTAAACTCTTAACAAGTAACCCCCCCCCCCTCCCTTAATCTTTTTCCTCACCCCTTAATCTTTTTCCTCACCTCTCTACTCAGATGCCTATTTACAAGATCTCTAATATATATTTTTTTTTTTAAAATTAACAACTAACGTGGGACTTCACCTCCCTACCCCTGCCACAACGGTAACTAAACTCTTAACAAGCAACCCCCCCCCCCTCCCTTAATCTTTTTCCTCACCCCTTAATCTTTTTCCTCACCTCTCTACTCAGATGCCTATTTACAAGATCTCTAATATATATTTTTTTTTTTAAAATTTAAAACTGGTCTCTCATTCCTCATTTGTATCCTCCTCTCTGTTTGCCCTTCCCTGAAATCTGCAACGAGAGAAACGTTTCCCGAACTCACAAGGTTCTCAAAGGACACTTGTCGGGTCGCGCCAGACTACTGGACGGATTTAACATAATGGTAAAATCAATATCTTGACGGTAGTCTTTGGCTGGTGTATCAGAAATACCGAACTGAGTCGAGCTGTTGGTTGAGGTGGAACAACGGGAAATAGCCTCCAAATCAAACCGCTTGGATCGGTTTTTGGTTCTTGTTTGGCTCCGTGCCTTTTGGTTGAGTGCAACACAACACAATGTAAGTGTGACTTTAATTGTTGACTTCTCAACAAGCCCAGCCCTCAACCATTAAACAACAAGAAAAGACTAACATAAAATTCATTTGATTTAAGCACAGATGTGATCTATGTTTATCGCCTGTCCATTATTTGGGTCTTTGTTATTTTTCTTCACGTTGATTTAATCTCAGCTTACATTCAACGATTGATTGGTTTTAATCTAGTTTTTAAAATAGCATTTTCATATTTTTTAACTTACATCCCTCAATGTTCCTGTGCGGAACTAAAGTTAGCCAATGTCCGAGGCCCGGTCTTAGGCTCTTGTTTTCACCCATCGCAATATCATGGTCTAAAGCAGGGGTCGGGAACCTATGGCTCGCGAGCCAGATGTGGCTCTATTGATGGCTGAATCTGGGTCGCAGACAAATGTTTGATTATTTTAAAAAGTCGCCTTAATGGTAAGAAATACTCATTATTGATTAGCAACAGCATAACCAAATTATTAAAAAGTATTCAGAGACATAATTATAGCATTTTTAGTGTTGAAACTACACAAAATGCACACCTTTACTTGAATTTTTAGTTTTAAACATAGTGTATGGCTCTCAGAGATTTACTTTTCAAAATATGTGGTGTCCATGGCTCTCTCAGACCAAAAGGTTCCTGACCCCTGGTCTAAAGCATTATCTTATAAAATCACGCCTGCCAACAGATTAGCTTGCAGATGAAGAAATAAGTCTAGTAATACCTGAACATTCGTGAGGTTAGCTTCCCCAACACGTCACAGATCAGGAGGAATCGCCAATGTTTGATACGAGTCACAAAAACACTCATCAATGTTGATTACTTTAGTTTGACCCCAAAATATGAGCCAAGACAAGCTCCCAAAGAAATGTAAATACATTTAAAAGTTAGCTTACTCATTACAAATTTCAATAACATTGTTGACATAAAAATGGTTCACGTACAAATATAGTACAGTCTCGCCTAATGGCTGTTTGCCCCACAAGTACATTTACACTATGGTATGTTAATTTTACCCCTATAGTACACTAGTAATTTTATGCCGTTTTCTTTTGAGCTGTCATTAAGAATAATTGCGCAAATTTCGAAGGTCTGTGAAAAGTTACGAATGCAAATTAGTTAGATGTCAGTGAAAATTTTGCGAATCCGTGAATTAGGAAATCTGAAACGTGAAAGCATTATGCATTAGGTAATTTGGTAGACGTAACAATTATATTAACAAATTGATCATTTGTGATTTAATTTGACATCATCGTAAGTATTATAAAAAAAAATGAATCGTTTGTGAGTTAACTTGACATCATCGTAACAAGTATATGACCCAATAGCTCGTTTGTGAGTTAACTTGACAAGACATGTTAAATTGTCCCTGTAGTTCATCTGAAACATTTCGGAGCTGTAGCGAGCTTCAAATGACAACGTTTGGATAATTTGACATAAAGGATGGAGCTTAAAATTTTTGTGACACGAACATAATCAACATCAGTGTCATCACAATTAACATCAGTGACATCATAATCAACATCAGTGCCATCACAATCAACATCAGTGCAATCACAACATCAGTGCCATCACAATCAACATCAGAGCCATAACAGTAAACATCAGTGACATCACAATGAACATCAGTGCCGTCACAATCAACATCGGTGCTAACACACTCAGCGTCGATGCTATAACAAGCAGCTTCGGTTTTAACACAACAGACTTTAATGTTGATACACTCAACTGCGCACCAGCTCTTTCAAAATCAGCTTTAACACAAGCAGTATCAGAGCTAGCTTCATTTTAATATCAGTGCTAGCACAATGATCTTCTTTGCAAGCTCAATCCACATTTCTGCTGGCGAATTAGCACTGAGTAAATAGTCACTAACAACATCATCCCCTACCATATAGCCTACAGACCTCCAATGTTCCCTAACATGTGATACCTCAACAGTCCACCAAACACAGACCTCCAATGTTCCCTAACATGTGATACCTCAACAGTCCACCAAACACAGACCTCCAATGTTCTCTATTATGTGATCCCTCCGCCACCCCCCAATACGATCCCAAACAAGTTTAATCTTGCAACGACACAACGCATTTGTTTTTTTCAACAAGAACTTAGGCAAATGTGTAGGCATTACGTAATAGTGCACGCCCCCTTGGACATGCGCACTCGCTCCTCTTCACTATCGCATGCCACTGACTTATTACTCAGACAAATGTCTGGGCGTCGCGCCACCCCGCCCCACGCACCCCACGACCTGTCGCCATTTACTTTTGTCGTGTGCCACGTGGCAGTTTGTATTACTTTCAAGGGTGATAAATCCAGGGCAGATGGTCCGGGCAGTGTGACCTGAAAGGTTTAGTCACGATCAGGATTTGGATACATGTTTCAAGTGGGAGAGGGGGAAATGGAAAAGGGGGATGGGGGTGTACTCCTTCGTTCTTTTACACCTAAATTCTAGCTTGCTGCAATTCTTTCTATAGTAATCTTGATTTCTTCAACATTGTTTAAGTGGTGGTTAAGAGAGTTGTGGAATGTATTTTTGGAAACATCATCGATCGAGTAAATATCTCTCTTCTTTCAAAAAGCTTTTTATTTAACTTGAATGGAGTTGGGATAACTTCATGCTATGTTGTTGTTGTTGTTTTTGTTGTTGTACTTCTTTGGTAGCGTCTTGTGTTATTGTTAATGGGTTAATCTCAGGCTTTGAACAGTGAGAGGAAATGGAAGGTTTAACCGAATTTTCAGGTTTAACGGAATGGGGAAGGTTTAAAGGAATGGGAAAGGTTTATCGAAATGGGAAGGTTTAACGGAAGGGGAAGGTTTAACGGAATGGGAAAGGTTTAAAGGAATAGGAAGGTTTAAAGAAATGAATAGGTTTGACAGAATGGAAGGGTTTAACGGAAAATGAAGTTTTAACGGAATCAGAAGGTTTAACGGAATGGGAAGGTTATGTACCAAATAGACAACTCCGATCATCCGAAAGTGGCAAACTCTCGATACCACGCGTTGAGTCACACGTTCGCATTGGCCAACCCAAAAATTTGGAACACACTTCCTGTCGCTCTCAGAAACAGCAAGACATGGAGTCTTTCACAACCGACTTTAAAACGTATCTATTTCGCAAACACCTGATGGGATGATTTTGTCTACCATCTTTTCCAGCTAACTATTATCTCCTAGAATTTAAGTGTCCGTGTTGTTTATGGTTGCAAGGGATGAAAGACTTACAATTAGTATTCTCGTATTTAGTTTTTGTAATGTTGCGTTTTGTATTTAAATGTGGTAAAACATAGATTTTTTCATTTCTTTTTTTCATATGGCTGACTTTGTATCGCGCTTCGACCTTTTGGGGATGAAGCGTGATTTTCAAATAAGCTTTATTACTATTATTACTACTACGCAATAGCACCTAGCTACGTCATAGCACCTAGCAAGACATAAAACCTAGCTACGTCATAACACCTAGCTATGTCATAACACATAGCTACGTCATAGAACCTAGCAAATCATATAACCTAGCTACGTCATAACACCTAGCTATGTCATAACACATAGCTACGTCATAGCACCTAGCTACGTCATAAAACCTAGCTACGTCATAACACCTAGCTATGACATAACACATAGCTACGTCATAGTACCTAACAAGTCATAAAACCTAGCTACGTCATAACACCTAGCTATGTCATAACACATAGCTACGTCATAGCACCTAGCTATGTCATAACACATAGCTACGCCATAGCACCTACCTACGTCATAAAACCTAGCTACTCATAACACCTAGCTATGTCATAGCACCTAGCTACTCATAAAACCTAGCTACTCATAACACCTAGCTATGTCATAACACCTAGCTACGTCATAGCACCTAGCTACTCATAACACCTAGCTATGTCATAACACCTAGCTATGTCATAACACCTAGCTACGTCATAAAACATAGCTACGTCATAGCATCTAGCTACGTCATAACACCTAGCTACGTCATAGCACCTAGCTACGTCAGAGCACCTAGCTATGTCATAACACCTAGCTACTCATAACACCTAGCTACTCATAACACCTAGCTATGTTATAACACCTAGCTACGTAATAGCACCTAGCTACTCATAACACCTAGCTATGTCATAACACCTAGCTATGTAATAACACCTAGCTACGTCATAAAACATAGCTATATCATAGCACCTAGCTACGTAATAACACCTAGCGACGTCATAGTACCTAGCTACGTCATAACACCTAGCAAGTCATAAAACCTAGCTACGTCATAACAAATAGCTACGTCATAGCACCTGGCTATGTAATAACACATAGCTACGTCATAGCACCTAGCTACGTCATAACACCTAGCTAATCATAACACCTAGCTATGTCATAACACCTAGCTACGTCATAGCACCTAGCTACTCATAACACCTAGCTACTTATAATACCTAGCTATGTCATAACACCTAGCTACGTCATAGCACCTAGCTACTCATAACACATAGCTATGTCATAACACCTAATTATGTCATAACACCTAGCTACGTCATAAAACATAGCTACATCATAGCACCTAGCTACGTCACAACACCTAGCTACTCATAACACCTAGCTATGTCATAACACCTAGCTACGTCATAGCACCTAGCTACGTCAAAGCACCTAGCTACGTCATAACACCTAGCAAGTCATAAAACCTATCTACGTCATAACACATAGCTACGTCATAGCACCTAGCTATGTCATAACACATAGCTACGTCATAGCACCTAGCTACGTCATAACACCTAGCTACTCATAACATCTAGCTATGTCATAACACCTAGCTACGTCATAGCTCCTAGCTACTCATAACACCTAGCTACTCATAACACCTAGCTATGTCATAACACCTAGCTACGTCATAGCACCTAGCTACTCATAACACCTAGCTATGTCATAACACCTAGCTACGTCATAACACATAGCTACGTCATAAAACATAGCTACATCATAGCACCTAGCTACTTCATTTATCCTAGCGACGTCATAGCACCTAGCTACGTCAAAAAACCTAGCTACGTCATAAACCTAGCTACATCATAAAACATAGCTACGTCATAAAACCTAGCTACGTAATAACACCTACCTACGTCATAGCACCTAGCTACTTCATGACACCTAGATACGTAATAACACCTAGCTACGTCATAGCACCTAGCTACGTCATAGCACCTAGCTACGTCATAACACCTAGCTACGTCATAGCACCTAGCTACGCCATAACACTAGCTATGCCATAACACCTGGCTACGCCATAACACCTAGCTACGTCATAACACCTAGCTACGCCATAACACCTAGCTAAGCCATAGCACCTAGCTACGTCATAGTAGCTACCTACGTCATAACACCTAGCTTCAACATAACAACTAGTTACGTCATAGCACCTAGCTACGCCACAGCACCTAGCTATGTCATAGCACATAGCTAAGTCATAAAACCTAGCTACGCCATAGCACCTAGCTACGCCATATCACCTAGCTACGTCATAGCAGCTAGCTTCGCTAAACACCTAGGTACGTCATAACACCTAGCTACGCCATAGCACCTAGCTACGTCATAGCACCTAGCTACGCCAAAGCACCTAGCTACGCCATAGCACCTAGCTATGTCATAGCACCTAGCTACGCCATAACACCTAGCTATGTCATAACACCTAGCTACGTCATAGCACCCAGCTACGTTATAACACCTAGCTACGTTAGAGCACCTAGCTACGTCATAACACCTAGCTACGCCATAACACCTAGCTACGTTATAACAACACCTAGCTACGTCATAGCACCTAGCTACGCCATAGCACCTAGCTTCGTTAAAGCACCTAGCTACGCCATAGCACCTTGCTACGTCATAGCACCTAGCTACGCCATAACCCCTAGCTACGTCATAGCCCCTATCTACGCCATAACACCTAGCTACGTCATAACACCTAGCTACTTCATAGTACCTAGCTACGTGATTACACCAAACTATGTCATAGCACCTAGCTACGCCAAAGCACCTAGCTACGCCATAGCACCTAGCTATGTCATAGCACCTAGCTACGCCATAACACCTAGCTATGTCATAACACCTAGCTACGTCATAGCACTAAGCTACGTTATAACACCTAGCTACGTTAGAGCACCTAGCTACGTCATAACACCTAGCTACGCCATAACACCTAGCTACGTTATAACACCTAGCTACGTCATAACACCTAGCTACGCCATAGCACCTTTCTATGTCATAACACCAAGCTACGCTAAACACCTAGGTACGTCATAACACCTAGCTACGCCATAGCACCTAGCTACTTCATAGCACCTAGCTACGCCAAAGCACCTGGCTACTCCATAGCACCTGGCTACGTCATAGCACTTGGCTACGCCATAACACCTAGCTACGTCATAGCACCTAGCTACGTCATAGCACCAAGCTACGTTATAACACCTAGCTACGTCATAAGACCTAGCTACGTCATAACACCTAGCTACGCCATAACACCTAGCTACGTTATAACACCTAGCTACGTCATAGCACCTAGCTACGTCATAACACCTAGCTACGCCATAGCACCTAGCTACGTCATAGCACCTAGCTACGCCATAGCACCTAGCTACGTTAAAGCACCTAGCTACGCCATAGCACCTTGCTACGTCATAGCACCTAGCTACGCCATAACCCCTAGCTACGTCATAGCCCCTGTCTACGCCATAACACCTAGCTACGTCATAACACCTAGCTACTTCATAGTACCTAGCTACGTTATAACACCAAACTATGTCATAGCACCTAGCTACGCCATTACACCTAGCTATGCCATAACACCTAGCTACGCCAATGCACCTAGCTACGTCATAACACCTTGCTACGCCATAGCACCTAGCTACGTCATAACACCTAGCTACGCCATAACACCTAGCTACGCCAAAGCAGATTAGCGGGATTGTGAATTCTTTTGTATTTCTGTCATCAAATCTCCCCATCATTTAATTTATTGCTAACACAATGACAACATAAGACGCAGTTTGTTTTTGTCATACTGATGGCACTTGTCCCATTTTGGTGGCGAACTCTCACCACCCTTCGCTCCCGGGGCCTCATGTTAAAACGCCAATATGCTAGAATATATTGGCCTTATTATTATTAATTACCCGACGGAGCACACCTTTATTACCGACGTGAAGTGAAACAGGTGCTTGCTTCAACAATACCCTACAGCTGTCCACTGACTACATTACAGAGATGCAGTAATGAATAGAAATAAGGGTTTATTGGAATTAAGGAGATACTAGGTTATCTGTTAAAGGATGTTTATGTTTCTTTTATTTTGTACATTACTGAGAATATAATGTAAACAATAGACGAGTTATAGAGGAAGAGGGGGCTGCACGTCCTGTAGGACATTTGAAAAGTCGTTTTCTATTATTATATTTTTTAAGGGGTGGGAATCTTTGTTGGCTTCGTGCGGCACAATTCCTAGGTACGCCCCTGGTTAGAAAGCAGTAGAATAGGGAGGTGGCCTTGGAGAGGTTGCCCCCCCCCCCTCCTGGTTGGCACTTTTCTGTATATGGGCGGCATTTTCGACTTATTGTCAAGTTATTTCTTGGTAAGTAGACGACTGGTGACTCTAATCCTAGATACGCCACTGTTAGGAAGTTATAAGAGTTGTTTTCCCTTTAGTTTCAACAGCAGGGGTCATAATGATGTCCTTAGAAGAGTGTTATGTCTTCAAAGCACACCCAACAAAGGTAGAATAGCGAGAGCAGAGTAAGTGCCCAATGTCAACACACACAAACAAAGGTAGAATATCGAGCAGAGTAAGTGCCCAATGTCAACACACCCAAACAAAGGTAGAATAGCGAGAGCAGAGTAAGTGCCCAATGTCAACACACACAAACAAAGGTAGAATATTGAGCAGAGTAAGTGCCCAATGTCAACACACCCAAACAAAGGTAGAATAGCGAGCAGAGTAAGTGCCCAATGTCAACACACCCAAACAAAGGTAGAATAGCGAGAGCAGAGTAAGTGCCCAATGTCAACACACAAAAACAAAAGGTGTCCTAAGGCCTCATCTGAATATGGCAACGGTTATTTATTTGGTCGTACACTAATCCTTATTTCACAATGAACGTAACAATTAAAAACCAGAAACCGCACAATGGCGGGACCCTTGTGGACATCTCCACGTCATAACAGTTAGTGATGGGGTTCTCTTCCGTTACCCTGCATGGCCCTGGTCATTTTATGTAGTATTATTTTTAAAATAGTATACTGTCGTGAAAGCTAAAACCAAACGAAATTCCAATACCAAATATCCTATTATTGGCGAAGCTAGTGTTAGTACAACACAGGGCTTGTCAAGATTTTTTAAGCCCCCCCCCCTCCACCCACTGCATTTGACCGAAATTTCCGGCCGCCCTCGTAAATGAATAACAGTGCCAAATAGGGGCGGAGCACCCCCTTTGCTGCTCTTCCTCCCCCCTGTAACCATTTAAAGAACTTCCATTTTAAATGTTCGTAACAATCACACTCATCTCAATCATACACGCAAGTCCAATCACCTAAAAGATTGTGTAAGATCAACAGTTATACGGCTGAATCATGGCATGAAACCCTCAGGACTCTGCTTTTCTTCATCATCGGAAAGACAAAAATAGAAGAGAAAGTATGTGGCAGCTGTCGGGACACCAATGAAAAGATAGAGGATGAGAGAAGCACATATAAAGGATAAAGTACATGAGGCTTGCGGTTGGGGGTGGGGGATGTGTTCGTGTGGTGGTTGGGTTTATTCGTAATTTCTCTCGCCTACAGGAGAATTCAGTCTGTGTTCCTCAAATTATTCGAGAATCCTCGATGAAAGATTGCCAAAGATCCCGTGTTTTGATAGACGTGTTTTGATGACATGGAACCTAAGCGGACACGTGATAGCATTAGTCCGAAGACTTAAGACTCCTTCCCCCCAATATCTCTCTCTCTCTCTCTCTTTCTCTCTCGCTTTTTCTCCCAATATATATATATATATATATATATATATATATATATATATATATATATCTCTCTCTCTCTCTCTCTCTCTCTCTCTTTTTCTCACAATATATATATATATATATATATATATATATATATATATATATATATATATATATATAATAAATATATAAGAATGAGCTAGAGTGACATAACACCAAAGAACCGATACGATTTAAGTACGTTCGGATTCCTAAAAAAAATCATAGTTATTTTCTATTATTTTACGAAATCAAATAAATTTAAATGCGCAAAAAATATTTTAAAACCGCATTTATTTTATTAAAAGTTAAATTAATATTATTATAAATTACAAATACATTTAAAGTATCGAATAAGGAACTATTTTAAGCATTTTATATGTGATTTAAAGTTATGATAAAATAAAAAAAAAATTTTTTTTTTAAAAATCATGATCAAAGAATTACACCGTAATCCCATTTATCGGGAAAACCCAACATCAGTCGTTTTTAGTGCGTCTTTTAGTGCGTTGTTAATATTGCAAAATAAAATTGAAATTAATTTGTTCTAAATAATCACGCCATGGACGTCATAGCGCGAATAGCCTATTTTGCCGAAACTCTCAGGTTTCGTTAAATTTAATAACCGCGCGTGACAAAACTGATAATGTATTTTCCCTTCTTAAAAGTAAAATTAATAAATACAATCGATTACTTTTTAAATTGTTAATAAAACACACACACATTTTTGCTTTTTATATTTCATATATTGTGTATACTTTTACATTTAAAAAAGTTTGCCTTTTTTTATTCCAAAAATATACTTTTGTTAAAATTATAACGTAATAAAAACTAATCTTTAAATATAATTCTAATAAGAAATTTCGGTTTAAGTCAATGAGTGCAGCGCAACTCCATAGCTAAATAGCATTCACTGATACACGAATGCATCATACAAATAAGAACGAACCATATGAAGTGAAAAATATGTTAGTTTGAGTATGGAAGGGAATACCATCAGGTGGAAGATTTTGTAAATGTATTTAAATCTGGGGGGGGGGAAGGGGTTGGTCATTTTCCCCTAAGCACTCAAGATACATGTAACAAAAAAAAAAAAGAAATGCACTTGATAAATAATTAACCTTCTTGAGTATATACAAATCGGAGGTAGGAAATAGGATGTGTACATTTTTACGTGGATGACAACAGAGTTAACTCCTATGGTAATATATTTGTTAAAAAAATAAGATGTTACATTCTCATTTCACAAATATTTGGTGCTGTTCATTTTGCCCAAGGCAATACAACTTACGTCCCAAAATAAAGGAAATACGTTTATTAATAAATAACATTCTTGGGTACATACATATCGGAGATAGGAAAAAGGATGTGTACATTTTTACGTGGATGACAATATATTTAAATCCTATGGTATAACATTTGTGAAAAAAAGAGATTATAAATTCTCTTTTCACAAATAAACATAATTTTACCAATTAATAAAATCAATGGCGTAAACAAAGCTTGGGTACATTAATATAAGTATATCCATACATATCAAAACCCAATCATTTTACGCACTTGAAAATTAAATTTTGACAAATGAAGATGGGTAAATATATTCTTTAAAAACAAATGAAAATATATGTTTATTGTTACTTTGCAAAAAGTTAAGAGGTGTGTATTTTTATGAGATTAACCATTTAATTTTTTAAAAATCTGATATAGGTGTGAAAAACAGTTGCGAGTTTTTTCTTAGATAAAAGAATTCTTTGGCCGCGACCTACAGGTTGATAACCGCTGCTTTAGCTCCACGTGGTTTTACCGACAGATGTTGCTAAATCTCTTGGTGAAAATTGTGATAGGTGTGCTTACATTCAGATAGGAAAATATAGTGACAGTTACAATGATATGCGTTTTAAATGTGATTTCTATGTAACACTCTTAACACCAAGTTTAAGAAATTTTCAAGTTAGAATTACACCACTTTGCGTCCTAGTTTATTCGGGCTGTACAAGGTAAACACATTGAGTGAAATGAAGGAACCAAGCTATCACCTTGTTATTGATGGATTCGAGAACAATTTTAAAAAATAAAGTCCATGTTTTCATAGCAATTTAAATGAACTTATTTTTTGTCTCCCCCCCCCCCCCCCAAAAAAAAAAGAATGAAAAAATGAACTGTGGCACTGGGTGGTCATAGACCTCCAGCCCCACCCTTCTCATTCTTACCTTGAAAAGATATATTGTCTGGAAAATGTTCATCTAGTCTTACATCTTACGAAAAATCTTCTCCTACTGCGCCCCTCATCTCCCTCGCCCCAACTCACCGCCCCGTACTAAAGCCCCAGGCCAGCAATACCAAAAATGAACAATGGATTGAACTGTGGTGAGATCCGGTACAAATCCCATGAAAGTATTTTCCGTCCTCATTGGCGCGTCTCTTGTCACGTGATCAAGGGTGCTGGGAGTGACTGTAGGCAAACACAAAGACGTGAAGAACCGTCCGAGGAGATACATCCGGGGACTGTAATGACGATTCAAGATGGCGACAGGAGCACGAAATGACAGCAATTATTTGTTTTGTGAATGGAATCCAGATTTAGAATTTGCATTTGATTTATGTCACGTTGTCACAATTTTCCTATAGAAATATGACACATGTTTTTGTGTTTTAGTTTCATCTACTTATTTAAACTTTAAAAAATGATGAATAGCCATTTAGATAAACCGTGCAGCCCTGTTTAGAAGACTCGTGTTTCTTTAGCAATGAAGAATTATTTTATTAGAAGGGCAATGTTATATGAAACTTCTTTTGAGTAAAGTTTGTATAGACAGTTTGAAGAGGAACGTTTGTATAGACTGTTTGAAATGTAAAGTCTGTATAGATTGTTTGAAATGTAAAGTCTGTATAGATTGTTTGAAATGTAAAGTCTGTATAGATTGTTAGAAATGTAAAGTCTGTATAGATTGTTTGAAATGTAAAGTCTGTATAGATTGTTTGAAATGTAAAGTCTGTATAGATTGTTTGAAATGTAAAGTCTGTATAGATTGTTTGAAGCGTAAAGATTGTATAGGATGTTTGGATAATGTTTGAATAGAATGTTTGAGGTTTAGATTTAAAGAGAAATGTTATGTTTACAATCCAATTTCTCTTAAACAGTTGTTTAACTTTTACTTGAGATTAGTCTTACTTTATATCATTATTAATTGATATTCGTGTTAGTTTATATCAGTATTATTTTTATAAAAGTATGATTAAATATCAGTATCACTTTATACCAGTATTACATTATACCAGTATCCCTTTATTCCAGTATTACATTATATCAATATCACTTTATTTCAGTATTACATTATATCAGTATCACTTTATTTCAGTATTACATTATAACAGTATCACTTTATTTCAGTATTACATTATATCAGTATCACTTTATTTCAGTATTACATTATATCAATATCATTTTATTTCAGTATTACATTATATCAATATCACTTTATTTCAGTATTACATTATATCAATATCACTTTATTTCAGTATTACATTATATCAATATCACTTTATTTCAGTATTACATTATATCAATATCACTTTATTTCAATATTACATTATATCAATATCACTTTATTTCAGTATTACATTATACCAGTATCACTTTATTTCAGTATTACATTATATCAGTATCACTTTATTTCAGTATTACATTATATCAATATCACTTCATTTCAATATTACATTATATCAATATCACTTTATTTCAATATTACATTATATCAGTATCACTTTATTTCAGTATTACATTATATCAATATCACTTTATTTCAATATTACATTATATCAGTATCACTTTATTACAGTATTACATTATATCAATATCACTTTATTTCAGTATTACATTATATCAGTATCACTTAATTTCAGTATTACATTATATCAATATCACTTTATTTCAGTATTACATTATATCAGTATCACTTTATTTCAGTATTACATTATATCAGTATCACTTTATTTCAGTATTACATTATATCAATATCACTTTATTTCAGTATTACATTATATCAGTATCACTTTATTTCAGTATTACATTATATCAGTATCACTTTATTTCAGTATTACATTATATCAATATCACTTTATTTCAATATTACATTATATCAATATCACTTTATTTCAGTATTACATTATATCACTATCACTTTATTTCAGTATTACATTATATCAATATCACTTTATTTTAGTATTACATTATATCAATATCACTTTATTTCAATATTACATTATATCAATATCACTTTATTTCAGTATTACATTATATCAATATCACTTTATTTCAGTATTACATTATATCAGTATCACTTTATTTCAGTATTACATTATATCAGTATCACTTTATTTAAGTATTACATTATATCAGTATCACTTTATTTCAGTATTACATTATATCAATATCACTTTATTTCAATATTACAATATATCAATATCACTTTATTTCAATATTACATTATATCAGTATCACTTTATTTCAGTATTACATTATATCAGTATCACTTTATTTCAGTATTACATTATATCAATATCACTTTATTTCAATATTACATTATATCAATATCACTTTATTTCAGTATTACATTATATCACTATCACTTTATTTCAGTATTACATTATATCAATATCACTTTATTTTAGTATTACATTATATCAATATCACTTTATTTCAATATTACATTATATCAATATCACTTTATTTCAGTATTACATTATATCAATATCACTTTATTTCAGTATTACATTATATCAGTATCACTTTATTTCAGTATTACATTATATCAGTATCACTTTATTTAAGTATTACATTATATCAGTATCATTTTGTTCATTAACTAATTTAGGTTTAACTTACTTAAAACACACAAATCGTTTTTTTTTTTAAAATTGCCAGTCCTCGATTTAAAACAAATTCAACAAGTTACAGATCAATAGAAATGTAATCTATCAGTCTGGACTGATATAGGCATCATGATGTAACAAGTCTTAGTGGTTTGCATGGTTTCAAACATTATCTACTGGAATTTTTTTAGGTGTCCATTGTCTAGAGCATCATCGAGCCATTGATCTACGTATCCATTTGCTTGTCCAGAAAAAGACTTTTGTCTTCGTAAGTGGCAACGGTAGACAGCCACCATAGTTTTACAAATAAAATGTTGGTCACAGCGTGTCCCAAATGTCATGTCAAGAGCTGTACCGGTACCGGGCAGTGAAAGCAAAAGATGAAAACAGGGTCTCGGAAATTATTCTAGAAAACATAGATCTGCTTTTGTGTTGAGATTTACGTTTGTTTTGAGGTTTTCGTTGAATTACGTCATTGTAAGTTTTTAAAAAAATTGTCTGTAAAATGTCTACACAGACACATTTATTGAGAAATTGAAAGCAATATTCCCCACAATTAAACTAGATGGGTAAGAGAGAAATTCCCCTCAATTAAGCCAGATGGGTAAGAGAGAAATTCCCCACAATTAAGCCAGAGAGGTAAGTGAGAAATTCCCCATAATTAGCCAGATTGGTTATCGAGAACTTCCCACAATTAGCAAATGGTTTATATAGAAATTAGGAGAAGAGACTAATAATTTGCATCTGAGAATAAAGCTGCCATCTTTTTCTCCCAAACCGGAAATTTCTTGTTAACAAAAAAACGGCATCATGGTTCTTTTGAAAAAAAATTATTGAACAGGTTTGTTTTCAATTTCTTGACATTTTCATAAGAGTGAATGGCTTTTTAAATAAAATATCTAACAATAGTTTGGACATTTACATCAGTTTTGTTACGAAGAGTTCAGCATGAGCGATGCAGAGTTTAGTGGTCACGAAGAAGCACAAAAAGATCTTGTTCACGAACATACCATTGTGGAAATCCTTGTCTATGGCATTCCGGCACGATGTGACAGGGATGTGGGAGGTCAGGAAGTACTGTGAAATGGAACCCCTACCAGGGTCAAAATTGTTTAAGTTTTATCAAGCTGAAAAGCACAGCTGGGTGCTAGGTGGCTGAATGGTCTAAACTGAGTCAATGGTATGGAGTTCTAGCCCCACCAATGCTCAGTCAAGCAAAAACATGATCAACGCCATCAGGATGGGACTCGCTAACCTTGGATGGCAACTCATCTAAGAGAAGGTAACTCTGAATTCAAATCCGGAGATAAATCCCCTTAGTCTGATAACATCGAAACAATGAACATTCCCTTGGTTCAATGTCGTAGCTAGGGAGTGCAGACTGCACCCGGTGACACCATCTCATGTTCATGGTCGTAGTTAGGGAGTGCAGACTGCACCCGGTGACACCATCTCATGTTCAATGTCGTAGCTAGGGAGTGCAGACTGCACCCGGTGACACCATCTCATGTTCAATGTCGTAGTTAGGGAGTGCAGACTGCACCCGGTGACACCATCTCATGTTCAATGTCGTAGCTAGGGAGTGCAGACTGCACCCGGTGACACCATCTTATGGGTGACACCAAATTGAAAAGTTGCATAATCTACAGGCCATTAAAGAATAGCTGATCACACGTACATTGTCCACACATGTCACCAATCCAAGTGTGTGTTTTATTAGAAGTTTAAATGTTTCCACTAAACTTAGGTCAGAAAACAATGTGTTGATTATGATCAACACCGAATGAAGTGTTCTTTAAATGCCTTAAGTCACAGGAAGTCATATTTATCTAAATTTTGAATAACAACGCTTTACATTAATAGAAAATACGATGTGGTCGAACGATTTTAAGTACATGAATCGAATCGGTAAAAATTAAAACATCACAAAAATGATATTTTACCCTTTTTATATCAATGAAAAAAATGATACTTTATTTTCTAACGTCTTTTAACAATAATTTTAATTTTTTTTTATTTTAAAAATATTTTTTGAAATTAATAATAGACAAATCAAGAAATACCCAGTAAATCTTTTCGCCGATTCGCCACTAGCATCGCCCCTTAACATTTTAACACGATTGTAATACAGCACAAGGTTTGTACGTGCTGTCTGCGATTTCATGTTTATCTGCTACCTTAAACTTTGGGCTGATCTACTTGAGGAAGTTAACCATACACATCAGTATCTGCTTTACTCTTGACCAAGTGGTTGACCAATATAGAGGCCTAAAGTTCACTTTTAAAATCTGACCAATGTAGAATTTCGGTAGAGAGAAGATTAAGGTTTAAGAAGAGAAATGCAGGAGAACAAGTAATAGATGCTGGGCTCTCTCTGTGAGAAAAAAGTAGTAAGAAGATGCTGAAGTGTATTGCTCACTTTGATTCTGAACTTCAGATCTGATCATCAGCGCTAAAGGAAGCAAGTAGCAGGTATGTTTGGGGATGTTCAACCCAAGAGTCTAGTATTAGCAAGTGAAGAAGAGTTATTGGTGTCCGTTCCAAAATTAACCTCTTTCTATGATGAGTTATCAGTAGATTAACTTTTAAAAGAAATTTCAAGGCTTAGAAGACACCTAAGAGGCACCTCATATTGACTCTCACTGAGTCGTGAACTTGTCAGAACTTGATATTTTGAAATTCATAACTAAATGGAACTTCCTAAATTTTTTTCCAAAACTTTCGCTAAGCCTTGCATTGTTTCTTACGAATCGTGTGTCTATGGCTACATGTGAGCGGTGTTATAGAGAGCTTGTTTACATAATTTTTCTCGTGCGTGCCCTATGATTGACCCCACATGAGACGCCTTTGATGTATTCTTGTTTATGCCGCCAGCTACTAAAAATAATTAATCTGTTCCAAGTAGTATTTTGTAGAATTAATCTGATGGTTCTAGAAATGTCATGTAGCTTATCGAAGGCAGGGCTTAGGCGTCGGTAGACCCACCTATATAAGGGATTGACAGGCACGGACGAGGACGGAGATTTTCAGATAGATTTTCTTATCATTACGAGGCGTGTTTTATTCTTTGTGTATTTGTGTGCTCATATGTGTTTATTTCGCATTATTTATTGGCACATTATTCTAACTGTGTTAACTGTGCACCGGTACAAGATCTACCATACTGTAAGTTGAAGATTGTAATTATATTTTTCTTTTCTTTTGTAATTATCTTAAGACATAATAAATCTTATTAATTGTAACTAGAAACTGTTTTGGGTCGTATCTTTAATATTGTTCTTCTTCTTTATTTTAAGGGCCCACGATCAATGAATTGATCATTCTAGCTCCTATGTTTCAGAGGGGTTTGCGATGTTACTGTCCATGGGTTTCAATGGGATACTTCACTGGTTGCAAGGGCGACTCAGCAGTGGTGTTAGGAACTGGGGGTTGGAATACAGGAGGCAATAGACACAAATGTCTCGAGTGTAGCCGCCTCAACTGTTGCTTTTGGAAGCTTGTTCCAGTCCCCTATAGTCTTCGGCAGGAATGAGGAGCTTCTGTACTTTGTTCTTGTTTTTACCAGCCGGAACTGTTTGTCGTGACTTCGTCGCAGTCTGGGGGGAAGATGAACGAGTTTCTGTTTGATTCCGGAGCAGTGCACCAGCCCATTTGTTATCTTGTACAACATGGTGAGCCTGGATAGTCGTCGTCGTTCTTCCAATGTCGACCAGCCCAGTGTTTCCAGCATGCTGCCAACACTCGAGGTGCTTCTGTAGCGGTTCATGACAAAGCGTGCTGCCCGTCGCTGGACCGCCTCCAACCTGTCTATGCTTTTCTGGGTAAATGGGTCCCAGACTGTAGAAGCATACTCTAAAATAGGTCGGACAAAGGCTTTATAGGCTTTTTCTTTCACGCTTGAGTTGCCGATCTTCAGATTGCGCCTTAGGAACCCCAGGGTCTTGTTTGCCCGGTTGCACACACTGTTAATGTGCTCGTCCCAGCGGACCTCTCTTTGGATGGTAACACCCAAGTACTTTACGGAGGAAACTGGCTCAAGAATATGGCCATGCAGTTCGTAAGAGTTGTTTAGAGGGGACCTGCTTCTGGACACTGACAGGGTCTGGCACTTGACGGGATGAAATTCCATGTCCCAGCTCATATCCCACTCAGCTAACCGATTGAGGTCTTGTTGAAGCTGGCTCTGGTCAGAGCTGTTGACGATTGTTCTATATACCGCCGTGTCGTCTGCGAACAGTCTTGCTTGAGAGGTCAGCTTCTCGGGCAGATCATTGATATATGCTAGGAACAAACAAGGGCCTAGCACTGAGCCCTGGGGGACCCCTGACTTAACACCGACAAAGGAGGAGGTTTTGCCATCTACCTTTACTGCCTGGCATCGGTCGCTGAGGAAGCTAGAGATCCATGTTTTGGTAGTGCCTTGGATCCCATATCTATGCAGTTTGTGTAATAGCAAGCTATGGTTGACACGGTCAAACGTTTTTGAAAAGTCCATGGTTCGTCTATGGTATCGTCCTTTGTTAGGCACTATTTACAACGAGCCAATTAAAATTAAAATAGGAGATTAATTTCTCCCAATATAAGTCAGTGCGTAACAAATTGGGGGCATCGTCCGGGATAACCGAATCCATATTTTATTCTCATTAGTCCCAAATTGTAACAAATTGTGGGCTCTTCCGGGGATAACGGAATCCACATTTTATTCTCATTAGTCCCCAATTTTAACAAATTTCGTTGCTCGTCCCAGATATAGCGGACACCATATCATTTTTTCTCTCAAGACCCCAATTTTAACAAATTGTGGGCTTTTCCGAGGATAATTTTAATCCATAATTTTTATTACACCAATAATAAATTGAGTGTTTTTCTGTGGATTTTGACCCACCTTAATACACTCAGACTAATTTTGAGTTCACGATACCATTTTACGATACCAACAACAGAGCTAGTTACATTTTTTTAAAATTCATTTAGATTAGTGTGTGCACTAAGCTTAAATTTTTATAAAAATCTGTGTTGTTTTTGCCTGTGTAAAAATGGATTTTTATGTTGAAAACCCATCAGTTGAGGCATTAGACAAATTTTCTATGAAGGAGCTATTTTCCATTGCTAAAGATTTAGGAATGAGTGTAACTCATTCATCAGTTAAAAAGACCATACGAGACATGATCATCGTTCACTTAGTGGATGAAGACATGTTATCTGAGGATGAACTGGCCTCAGTCACACAACCGACTGATCCAAGTATGGAGCTCCAACTAAAGCTCAAACGAATGGAGCTAGATAAAGAACGAGAGCTCAAACAAATGGAGTTAGAAGCACAGAAAGAGCTACAAATCAAATTAAAAGAAATGGAAATAAAAGCCAATTTGGGAGCAATAAAAAATAGACTCAAGCCTCCAGCCGGCCAAGGTTACGATGCAATTAAATTTGCAAAACTAATCCCTAAATTTTCAGAAAAAGAGATTACCAATATTTTGCGCAGTTTGAGATAACTGCCCAAAATTTTAAAATTCCTGAAACTATGTGGTCCACCTTACTTCAACCAGCTTTGACCGGAAGGGCATCCGAAGTCTTTGTGTCCTTGAATGCAGAACAGCGCGGGGACTATAACCTAGTAAAATCATTAATATTAAGGCTTATGAATGTGTCCCCGAAGCCTACCGTAAAAGGTTTTGGGAACTGTGGAAACGTGATGGCCAGACTCATGTTGAATTCCTCCGGGAAAAGGAACGGCTCCTGGACAAGTGGCTGCACGCAACCAACACCGAGACAGACTTCAAAAAATTCAAGAACCTCATTCTGATGGAGGAGTTCAAGAACTGTGTTCGTACTGAGGTGCGAATACATATTGCAGACCGTGGCGAAGGTGACGCACATACGGCAGCAGTGTTAGCCGACGACTTCACTATCTCACATCAACTTTCCAAGAATCCATCTGACACCAAAAATGAAAGGCACAATAGGACAACAACATCAACTTACAGTAAACCTCCACAAAAACCATTCAAGCCCGGTACGAAAGAAATTGGTGCAAAAGACACATGTGCCTACTGTAAAAAAGAAGGACATACGAGGGATGATTGCTGGAAACTCAAGAAGAAAACTGAGAAGACCACACATCCTGGTACACAACACAAAGTCTCAGCTTGTACGTCTCGTCATACATCTGGAAACACATTTTCAAAATTCAAGAGTTTTTGCTCTCCAGATGTCCATACAAACTTCAAAGAGGTTTGTCACGACTCATCAAAGAGTTTCAAAATGAACAATAAGGCTAGTTTTACTGACTCCAGCCAAGTTCCTGCTTCGACTGCGAGTTTTATGAGCTTGTCGCCAAGATCCTTTTGCTCCAAGAAGAGGTCTACCTCCAGAGGGCGTTTTACTGAGGACTTGTGTGCAAGTTTTGACGACTCTACCCAGAGTTTTACTTCCTCTACCCTAGCCGAATATTCTCAAGACTCCAACAAGAGTTTACCTACCAAGGTCCAAAATTCTACATCAGAAACTACTGATGTCATACAAGACTTCATGCCTTTCATATCGGAAGGATTTGTATAACTGCCAGGTGATTTCTCCAGTCTATAACCAATCAAAATTTTACGAGATACAGGTGCTTCACAGTCCTTGTTACTTGAGGGTATACTTCCCTTATCTGAATCTACTGCTAATGGGAGCAATATCCTATTACGAAGTATAGAGCTGGGATGCATAGATGTACCTTTACATCTCATCAACCTAAAATATGAATTAGTCTCCGGACCTGTGGTTGTGGGTATCCGACCAACATTACCATAGGACGGCATCTCGTTGCTTCTAGGCAATGACTTAGATGGTGGGAATGTAATAGCCGAACCCATCGTTACTCATGAACCTTGTTTAAATGAAAATCAGGAAGAAGATCAAGAATTGTATCCATCATGTGCCGTGACAAGGGCCATGAGTTCCAAGATCTCTACAAAAGAAATTTCACAAAAAAGCAATAAAATTCTTCCTGAAACTGACCTGGGAAAAACATTTTTTGCAAGTTTAAATGAACAGGCTAGTAATTACAAGACTACAACTCGAATGCAACTTATTGAAGAACAGAAGAGTGATCCAGAAATGGTCAAACTTCGAGAGAACGCTTTTACCCAAGAAGAAGCTGAACAATTCCATGTATGTTATTACATTCAAGATGACATACTTTTGAGAAAATGGTGACCTCCAGACGCAAATGCTGACGAAGAATGGAGGATAGTTCATCAAAGAGTAGTTCCTACCCCATTCCGGAACGAATTCCTGAACTTAGCCCATGACTCACCACTTGCAGGCCATTTGGGAGTAAAGAAGACATATCACAAAATCACGTCGCACTTCTTTTGGCCCAAAATCAAGAAAGATGTGGTTGACTACTGCAGATCATGTCATACTTGTCGGGTGGTAGGGAAACCAAATCAGAAGATACCAGCAGTTCCTCTTCAACCCATTCCAGCACTCGAAGAACCTTTCAGTCGCGTTATTATAGACTGTGTTGGACCTCTACCAAAGACAAAATCAGTTCACCAATACTTGCTGACAATCATGTGTGCGTCAACAAGGTTCCCAGAAGCTATTCCTCTTCGTAATATCAAGACTCCGAACATCGTCAAAGCCTTGACGAAGTTTTTTTTACATCGTTTGGTCTTCCGAAATCTGTACAGTCTGACCAAGGAACCAACTTCAAGGCTGGAATATTCAAACAAGTGATGAACCAGTTGGGCATAGAACACTGCTTGTCGAGTGCATGTCATCCTGAGTCACAGGGAGCACTGGAGCGATTCCATCAGACATTGAAGAACATGATAAGAACCTACTGCCTAGAACAAGAGAAAGACTGGGATGAAGGCATCAACATGCTACTGTTCGCCGCAAGAGAAGCAGTTCAAGAATCACTTGGATTCAGCCCCTTCGAACTGGTGTTAGGCCACACGGTTCGCTGTGCCCTTAAACTTTTAAAAAACACATGGATGCCATCGACACCCACGGAAGGACTTCTTGACTATGTCCACAAATTTAAAACTAAACCTTTTAATGCCGTTAATTTGGCTAAAACACGTTTAAAAGATTCACAATCTAAAATAGAAGTTTGGTATGACAAAAAGTCAAAATTCAGACAGTTTGTTTCAGGGGACAAAGTGCTTGTGCTTTTGCCGATACCAGGGCAAGCACTACAAGCTAGATATTTTGGTCCTTATGTTGTTGAGTCCAAAATCAATGATTTAAATTACATTGTGTTAACACCAGATCGTAAAAGAAAGAAACAGTTAAGTCACATTAATATGTTAAAAGAATATGTTGATAGAAAATGTGATGATCATTGTCCATCCTCAGAAACTAATGTTAACACAATTTCAACTGTAGCTTCAGTACTTAAAGAAAATGTTACTGAAACCTTTGATAGTGTCCCAGAAAAAGTTGGTAATTACAAACATAAAAATTCAGAAGTATTGGCCAACTTAGATAAGAAACTAAGGACATTTGTCATTGTCAGAAAAGGATGTTGTTAAGTCTGTTATTGCAGATTTTGTTTTACTCTTCCCAGATGTGCCTAATAAAACCAACATTGCTGTACATGATGTTGACATTGGCAATGCAGTTCCAGTCAAGAAATACCCCTATAGGGTCAATCCGGAAAAAAACTTGAAATAATCCGGCCTCAAATAAAATACATGCTTGAAAATGATATAATTGAACCAATTTCTAGTAAATGGAGTTCACCATGCATTTTAGTCCCAAAGCCTAAAAAAAGTTACAGGTTTTGTACTGACTTCAGGAAAGTGAATGCATTTACCAAGACTGATTCCTTTCCGATTCCAAGGATAGACGATCTTATAGATCGTATAGGTGATGCCAAATATGTGACCAAGATAGACTTACTATCAGGTTATTGGCAGGTTCCTCTATCTGACAGAGCAAAAGAAATCTCTGCTTTTTGTACTCCAGATGGTTTATACCAATATAAAGTAATGCCGTTTGGAATGAAAAATGCCCCAGCTACATTCCAACGTCTTGTTAATAACATTATTGCTGACCAGGAAAATTGCAGCGCCTATATTGATGATGTAATTATTTACAGCCAAGATTTTTCAACTCATGTAAATCAATTAAGATCTCTGTTTACAAATTTTTTGCAGGCCAATGTAACTGTACATTTAAATAAATGTGAATTTTGTCATGCAACTGTGGAATATTTAGGTCACATAGTGGGTCCAGGCCATGTAAAGCCTGTTCAAGCAAAGATAAATGCTATTGTATCACTTCCACCACCCACTACTAGAAAACAGTTAATGAGATTTTTGGGGATGGCAGGTTATTATAGAAAATTTTGCAAAATGTCTCAGTTATTGCTTCTCTTTTAAGTAATATGTTAAAGAAAAATGCAAAATTTCATTGGTCAGATGCTTGTCAGGAAGCATTCGAAAACATTAAAAATATACTTGCTAATGCTCCTGTTCTCATTGCACCAGACTTTAACAAACAGTTTAAATTAGCTGTAGATGCCAGTGACGTTGGCATTGGTGCAGTTCTTTTTCAAGAAGATGACCACAATGTAGATCATCCTGTCTCTTATTTCTCAAAGAAATTTAACTCACATCAGAAAAACTATTCCACTGTAGAAAAAGAATGTTTAGGTTTAATTCTTGCTCTCCAACAATTTGATTTTTATGTCAGTTGTTCTTTACATTCAGTACTTGTTTTTTCTGATCACAATCCTTTACCATTTTTCAATAGGATGGTCTCCAAAGATCAAAGATTGTTAAGATGGAGCCTATTTTTACAAGAAATTATTTTGGACATCAAACATATTAAAGGCAAAGATAATGTCATTGCAGATACTTTGTCCAGAAAAGTTATTGTTTATAAGCTGTTAAGAAGCTTTTTGTCTAATATTTTGAGATTAAGAAATGTACTTTCTTCAATTTTAATGGAAAAAGAATTCCATTTTTGAAAAATGATTTTTTTTTCTTTTAAGAGGGGAGGTGTTATAGAGAGCTTGTTTACATAATTTTTCTCGTGCGTGCCCTCTGATTGACCCCACATGAGACGCTGAGTTCACAAAGGGGGGTGGCTTAGGCCTTTGATGTATTCTTGTTTATGCCGCCAGCTACTAAAAATAATTAATCTGTTCTAAGTAGTATTTTGTAGAATGAATCTGATGGTTCTAGAAATGCCATGTAGCTTATCGAAGGCAGGGCTTAGGCCTCGGTAGACCCACCTATATAAGGGATTGACAGGCACGGACGAGGACGGAGATTTTCAGATAGATTTTCTTAACATTACGAGGCGTGTTTTATTCTTTGTGTATTTGTGTGCTCATATGTGTTTATTTCGCATTATTTATTGGCACATTATTCTAACTGTGTTAACTGTGCACCGGTACAAGATCTACCATACTGTAAGTTGAAGATTGTAATGATATTTTTCTTTTCTTTTGTAATTATCTTAAGACATAATAAATCTTATTAATTGTAATTAGAAACTGTTTTGGGTCGTATCTTTAATATTGTTGATTCTATGGTATCGTCCTTTGGTAGGCACTGTTTACAACGAGCCAATTAAAATTAAAATAGGTGATTAATTTCTCCCAATATAAGTCAGTGCGTAACAGCATAGCTTTTGAAAACTGAGGCTTAACAAGAGCTATTCACAATCCACCAGTGAAGGCTTTCTTATATGGCACTACGATCAATTGAAATTGATACGAGGAAGGATATTGATTTTAATCAAGTGATTGACAGGTTTACAGCTTTGATGAGAGAAAAGAAAAGAAAATTAAGTAAAAGTAATTTAAAAATAACTTTAACTTAACGTTGTTACAGTTCTCAATATATTTACCTCCCAGCCTTCAATTACTTTGTTTTTTTTTCTTGTCATTGTTATACTGTGGACCTATTTTAACAAAAAAGAAATTCATTGTGGAAGTCTCGGATGTGGGTGACACCTTGAGTTTACCGTACCGAGTGACACCAAAGCTAGCTGCTCAACTGCCTTCAGTTATCCAGGTGCCTGGAAAGAGGCAACCTGCTGTGTGGGAAACCAGCTTATACTCATTAAAAAATTATCCCAAAACTTGTGATTTCGTCCTACGATGTCTACACCATCATCATAAAGTGACGGACAGATGCAAGAAAGCATATTGTGCTCAAATGATGGCTAAGGTTGGAACCCTCCACTGTCAAATGATGGCTAAGGTTGGAACCCCCACTGTCAAATGATGGCTAAGGTTGGACGCCTCCACTGTCAAATGATGGCTAATGTTGGACCCCTCCCCTGTCAAATGATGGCTAAGGTTGGACCTCTCCCCTGTCAAATGATGGCTAAGGTTGGACCCCTCCACTGTCAAAGGATGGCTAAGGTTGGACCCCTCCACTGTCAAAGGTTGCTAAGGTTGGACCCCTCCCCTGCCAAATGATGGCTAAGGGTGGACCCCTCCACGG
>CAXITT010000280.1:631503-676585 GCA_964033795.1 Lymnaea stagnalis
CTGTCAAATGATGGCTAAGGTTGGAACCCTCCACTGTCAAATGATGGCTAAGGTTGGACCCCTCCACTGTCAAATGATGGCTAAGGTTGGATCCCTCCACTGTCAAATGATGGCTAAGGTTGGACCCCTCCACTGTCAAATGATGGCTAAGGTTGGACCCCTCCACTGTCGAATGATGGCTAAGGTTGGATCCCTCCACTGTCAAATGATGGCTAAGGTTGGACCGCTCCCCTGACAAATAATGGCTAACGTTGAACCCTTCACCTGTCAAAAATGGCTAAGGTTAGAACCCTCCCCTGTCAAATGATTCTAATGTTGGACCCCTCCCTATCAATGATGGCTAAGGTTGGACCCTCCCCTGTCAAATGATGGCTCAGGTTGGACCCCTCGCCTGTCAAATGATTGCTAAGGTTGGACCCCTTTCCTATCAAATAATGTCTAATATTGGACCCCTTCCCCTGTCAAATAATGGCTAAGGTTGGACCCCTCCCCAGTCGAAGAATGGCAAAGCTTGGACCCCTTCTCTGTCAAATATTGTCAAAGGTTGGACCCCTCCCGTGGCAAATGATGGCTAAGGTTGGACCCCTTCCATGTCAATCGATGGTTAAGGTTAGACCCCTTTCCTGTCAAATGTGGCTAGGTTGCACCCCTTACTTTGTCAAAAATGGCTAAGTTTGAACCCTTTACCTGTCAAATGATGATTAAGGTCAGACCCCTTCCCTGTCAAAAGGATAGCTGAGATTGGACCCCTCCCCGTCAAATGATGGTTTAGGATGGACTACAACACCCTTTTCAAATAACTCATCAACGCCCCTGGATGCACCCACCCCTGATAGCATTGAAACAAATCATGGCGATTCTGTCAAAGAAAACACTCGTCTACCGGATGGCACTTCGTCAATAGTTTTAAAGTTACTCCTCTATAACCACAATGATACAATTAATGAAGCATATTACTTTATATTATAACTAGAGATAACCCAGAAGAACAGGTGAACTTCCCATCTACTAAAGTTACTTGATAAACATGCAGGCAAGTAACGCACTTTATAACAATCCCAATTTATTCTGACTTCTGGGAATTGTATTTAGCGCGCCTAGTGAACACATCTTTACAGCCATAGGCTACATACAAACCTAGAGAATGATCATTTGTGATCAATGAGTCAACTAACAAAATATCTCCCTTAAACACTCAGCGTTTGATGGTGTGTCCCTGAAGTCAACAAGCGCTATAGTTCCCGTGTTTAAATCACTTGTCAAGACACGGTTCTATTTCGGACCGTAAAATACCGTATGACGACATTCGCCCACACAACATCGACAAATTGTGTTATGGTCAAATCTCCGGACAGCTGCTGCTGGTGTGAAGTAGGGGCTCTTGATTGGTCCGGGTGTCAGAAGTTGAAGGTTACGGTTACACGCGATGTAACCGAAAATAACCGTGAGTTCCTTCAGGACACACGGTGGTGTGAGCACTTGACTTATAAGACAGCACGTTGTGGTCAGCTCTGAGCTCAGGAATTAGTTTTTTTAAGCGGGGTGGGGGTGGGGGAGGGGGCGAGAGAGTCGTAGACCGGGTAACACATGATGTCATCATCAGAGAGGAGAGGGCCGAGAGTCGGAGGAAGGAGGGCCGAGAGTCGGAGGAAGTAGGGCTGAGAGTCGGAGGAAGGAGGGCTGAGAGTCGGAGGAAGGAGGGCCGATATTTGGAGGAAGGAGGGCCGATATTTGGAGGAAGGAGGGCCGATATTTGGAGGAAGGAGGGCCGATATTTGGAGGAAGGAGGGCCGATATTTGGAGGAAGGAGGGCCGAGAGTTGGACGTGTTACGGTCATGAGTTGGATGATCGGTGTTGAAGTAAACGGCAACTATTTGTGAAGGATATGGAATCGGGGTTGTTTCAGTGTTATTGCCATGACAGGCAATTCAGGCTCATACCAGCAAGAAGCCAGTATAGGAGCTGCTCATTCCTGCCCAAGACAATCAGGGACTGGAACAATCTTTCAAAAGGAACGGTTGAGGCGACAACACTAGACACATTTGTGTCTATTGCCTCAAGCCTTCAAATCTGTGAAATTTCCTCATCAACACCAGGAACAGAAACATTGCAAATCCCATCTACATGCATAGGAGCCAAAATGATCAATAAATTGATCGTGGGCCCTTAAGATATAGAAGAAGAAGAAGAAGAAATTGTGAATGTAGACGCATGGATACAATCCAGGGAGAACATAGACCCCTATTCACAAAGTTGAGCGGTGTTAGTGACAATCAGGAAACACATAGAACAAGGTTGTGGAAAACCTGAAAGAAATGATTAACAAAACAACAGACGTGTCGGCGAGAAGCCTTCTCCAGCGAATAGTAGTAGGAGATAGTAAAAAATATGAAAATAAAAACTTAGCTCAAACGTATCTTAGAGACAAGCAAGAGGAATGTGGTGAACAGTTAGTAGGCAAAACAGTTGCAGTCTTACCTCTTAATATCATAACAAAAATAAGTTGAACTGAATAAGGTGGTGAAAGTAAGATGGGAACGTAATGTAGTGACGTTGGGAACTTATTGGTAAGTGTGTGAGCAAGTTAGATATTCGTGCCACTTCTCAGAGATCAAAACATAGAGGCTTATTCTGATCTTTAAATTTTTTTTGTTGATGTTTTGGTTTTTTGGTGCAACATTTCTTAACGTAATATTGCAATTACAAATCACACCAATAGCTAAATAAATATATTCAAGTTCAATCAATGTAAAACATTTGTGTACAAAAATATATTTTAAAAAACTACTACAACCTTTAGAATAATGCAATATCTAAACTAATGTTTTTCATTTTAATAATTTGATTATTAAAACAATAAAATTATTTTGTGTACCGGTGACAATTTTATTTCTATGCAGAGTAATTCGTTTTAACGCTAAGGACTGTCCATTGTTACACACATTCAAACTAATTGTAGAAGATGATCCAAAAGACTTAACTCATTGTACAGATATATTTCAAACTTAATCTGTTAGATGAAGAATATGGTTTTTATTTTTCAAATCTTTTTTTTTAATCGTGAGCAGTTTTAAAGCCCTCATCTGCAGCCGGTGCACCGTGAACAACTGTATTATGACCCAGTTTAAAGCAGTCAGCTGCAGCCGGTGCACCGTGAACAACTGTATTATGACCCAGTTTAAAGCAGTCAGCTGCAGCCAGTGCACCGTGAACAACTGTATTATGACCCAGTTTAAAGCAGTCAGCTGCAGCCGGTGCACCCTTGAACAACTGTATTATGACCCAGTTTAAAGCAGTCAGCTGCAGCCGGTGCACCATGAACAACTGTATTATGACCCAGTTTAAACCAGTCAGCTGCTGCCGGTGCACCGTGAACAACTGTATTATGACCCAGTTTAAAGCAGTCATCTGCAGCCGGTGCACCGTGAACAACTGTATTATGACCCAGTTTAAAGCCCTCATCTGCAGCCGGTGCACAGTGAACAACTGTATTATGACCCAGTTTAAAGCAGTCATCTGCAGCCGGTGCACCGTGAACAACTGTATTATGACCCAGTTTAAAGCCCTCATCTGCAGCCGGTGCACAGTGAACACCTGTATTATGACCCCGTTTAAAGCCCTCATCTGCAGCCGGTGCACCGTGAACAAGTGTATTATGACCCACTTTAAACCACTCATCTGCTGTCGGTGCACAGTGAACAACTGTATTATGACCCACTTTAAAGAACTCAGCTGCTGTCGGTGCACAGTGAACAACTGTATAAAGATATGGCCTAGATGACCCCCGTGAACCTCCTCGTATTGACCTATTGATCTGATTATCGTTAATCAAACCGTGGGACATTTTGAATCTCCCTATTGCACATTTCCTGTCTACAGCCCCAGTCCGCTTTATTCATCCCCCTGATTTAGTGCTTTACCATTCAAAACATCTTCCCAATCACGTGACGACAACTCATTCTTTTAACGTTTTTTTCCTGTGAAGTTTGTTTCAATAAAGAATGAGTTGCGTTATTTACTTTTTTTTTCACTATTAATTACCGTTTAATTATTAATAATTTATTTCAGCCTTGACCCTGTGGTTCAAGGTCTCATTGTTTATCTATTTCTCTCCAACATGGCGAACTCTAGACATTGAAGTATTTAATTCATTTCTATTTCGTCGTTGTTTCTCGTTTTGTCTGCTGAAGAAGTCTTTTAGCCGTAATATTCTGTTCTTATTGTCCAGTTCTTTCACTTAAAGCTTTGTTCCACTACCATCCAGCTGTACAGAGTTACACTGGTGCTGTGATTGATTGATTGATCGGATACTTATGTCGCGCTTGTATCTATGCCACTTTAGCATGCTCACTGCGCTGGTATCCATGCTACTTTAGCATGCTCACTGGGCTGGTATTCATGCTACTTTAGCATGCTCACTGCGCTGGTATCCATGCCACTTTAGCATGCTCACTGCGCTGGTATCCATGCCACTTTAGCATGCTCACTGCGCTGGTATCCATGCTACTTTAGCATGCTCACTGCGCTGGTATCCATGCTACTTTAGCATGCTCACTGCGCTGGTATCCATGCTACTTTAGCATGCTCACTGCGCTGGTATCCATGCTACGTTAGCATGCTCACTGCGCTGGTATCCATGCTACTTTAGCATGCTCACTGCGCTGGTATCCATGCTACTTTAGCATGCTCACTGCGCTGGTATCCATGCTACTTTAGCATCCTCACTGCGCTGATATCCATGCTACTTTAGCATGCTCACTGCGCTGGTATCCATGCTACTTTAGCATGCTCACTGCGCTGGTATCCATGCTACTTTAGCATGCTCACTGCGCTGGTATCCATGCTACTTTAGCATGCTCACTGCGCTGGTATCCATGCTACTTTAGCATGCTCACTGCGCTGGTATCCATGCTACTTTAGCATGCTCACTGCGCTGGTATCCATGCTACTTTAGCATGCTCACTGCGCTGGTATCCATGCTACTTTAGTATGCCCACTGCGCTGGTATCCATGCTACTTTAGCATGCTCACTGCGCTGGTATCCATGCTACGTTAGCATGCTCACTGCGCTGGTTTCCATGCTACTTTAGTATGCCCACTGCGCTGGTATCCATGCTACGTTAGCATGCTCACTGCACTGGTATCCATGCTACTTTAGCATGCTCACTGCACTGGTATCCATGCTACGTTAGCATGCTCACTGCGCTGGTTTCCATGCTACTTTAGTATGCCCACTGCACTGGTATCCATGCTACTTTAGCATGCTCACTGCACTGGTATCCATGCTACGTTAGCATGCTCACTGTGCTGGTTTCCATGCTACTTTAGTATGCCCACTGCACTGGTATCCATGCTACGTTAGCATGCTCACTGCACTGGTATCCATGCTACTTTAGCATGCTCACTGCACTGTTATCCATGCTACGTTAGCATGCTCACTGCGCTGGTTTCCATGCTACTTTAGTATGCCCACTGCACTGGTATCCATGCTACTTTAGCATGCTCACTGCACTGGTATCCATGCTACGTTAGCATGCTCACTGTGCTGGTTTCCATGCTACTTTAGTATGCCCACTGCACTGGTATCCATGCTACGTTAGCATGCTCACTGCACTGGTATCCATGCTACTTTAGCATGCTCACTGCACTGTTATCCATGCTACGTTAGCATGCTCACTGCGCTGGTTTCCATGCTACTTTAGTATGCCCACTGCACTGGTATCCATGCTACTTTAGCATGCTCACTGCACTGGTATCCATGCTACGTTAGCATGCTCCCTGCGCTCTGGTTTTCTTAAATATATTTTAACAAAATTGTTTTAAAATGTTTCTTAAATGATTTTTTATCATTTTCAATTCCCCTTAAAGATTGAGGCAAACTGTTCCATAATTTTTCGGCTATCACTTCGAAAGAGCGCACTCCGTAAGACTTTTTTCTGTGTTCATCCACACTGGGAATTTTCAGTAAGGACTGTGTTGAAGGCCGCAGATTCTTTGAGGATACATGTTTGTAAATCAGTTCTTTAAGATATTCCAGTGCGGCGCCTTCTATGCAGCTGTACGCCAGGGACAGAATTTTGTGGTCAATGAGTTCACTCACCGGAACCCAATGGAGATCTCGTACATCTGGGGTGATGTGACCAGATTTCTTTATCCGCGATACAATGCGTGCAGCAGTATTTTGTACATTCTGTGACAATACATCAGCCATTCCCTACTTGGCCCACAACTTATAATCGATACCTACTACTTGGCTCACAACTCAATACCTACTATTTGCCCACAACTTGATATCGATACCTACTACGCGGCTCACAACACAATATCGATACCTTCTACTTTCCCCACAACTCAATATCGATACTACTATTTAGTACACAACAAGACATCAATACATGCTACCAGACACACAACAAAAGATCAATACTGGTTACTTGACAACAATAAAAGATCAAAACTGGCACCCAAACAAAACATCAATATCTACTAATCGATCTAAAAAAAAAGACGACAATACTACTTGGCCCACACAAAAAAAAAACACCATCAATACAGTTTTGTTCATGGAATGAACGTCAAAACTTGTGTCCCGCCCAGAGCGGCACCAACCTAACTACGCCACTGCATAGATCTAACTGGGCATTGCACGAGAATATCAAATGAAAGAAATTGTCCTGCTCTTTGAAGTTTATTCAATGCTATAAAAAGATTTGTTCATTCCCTCCTAATTGAATCATTGGATAATGACATTTTTTATACTTAGTCATGCAATTTGTTTCCACAAAAATATATCAGCGTCTGGAAATTGGCGACATTTCTAAACGGGTTTTCAGGGAGCGATACATTTTTTCCCCTTATATCCGATGCGTAATTATCGAAAGGTAAAAGCTGTTGTTGGAGCAAGGCTTAACAGTAAATCTGATAAGGAACATCGTAATGCTAGAAACTGCATTCTGAAAATGCGTTCGACGTTAAACACAACTAATTTTAACAGCTAAATATTAATGAAGGCAAACAAAATTTGGATGAAGATATTAACCAATTTTTCATAGTTCAATGTATTCGGCAGGCACGCAGGCAACAATTGGTTGACTTTTCAATAAATAAATTCATTGCTTTCTGAAGATGACAGTAGGTTGAGACAATGTGTTCAGTTGTTTTTGTTTACGAGACAAGTAACGTTCACCCTAAGATCAACCATCACATCCATGTGGCACACTTTGAAAACAGAAAGGGCCTATATTTTAGAACTAGAAAAGATGAAGTGTAATACACGACATACAATGAATATAAATGTATATTATGTTTCTTTAAATTTTGAGGAAAAACATCCCAGCAAACGGGCATCTCATTAACATAAACACAATCTCTAATTTTGAATAAATCTGCCATTAAAATAAAATCTTGAAAGTTGATATTCTCATAGGTTTTAGGCCAAAATAGTATCATAGGTTTTAGGCCAAAATAGTATCAAAGGTTTTAGTCTATAATATTATCATAGGTTTTAGTCTATAATATTATCATAGGTTTTAGTCCATAATATTATCAAAGGTTTTAGTCCAAAAATATTATCATAGGTTTTAGGCCATAATAGTATCAAAGGTTTTAGTCTATAATATTATCATAGGTTTTAGTCTATAATATTATCATAGGTTTTAGGCCAAAATAGTATCATAGGTTTTAGGCCATACTAGTATCAAAGGTTTTAGTCTATAATATTATCATAGGTTTTAGTCTATAATATTATCATAGGTTTTAGTCCATAATATTATCATAGGTTTTAGTCCAAAAATATTATCATAGGTTTTAGGCCATAATAGTATCAAAGGTTTTAGTCTATAATATTATCATAGGTTTTAGTTTATAATATTATCATAGGTTTTAGTCCATAATATTATCATAGGTTTTAGGCCAAAAATATTATCATAGGTTTTAGGCCATAATAGTATCAAAGGTTTTAGTCTATAATATTATCATAGGTTTTAGGCCATAATATAATCATAGGTTTTAGGCCATAATAATATCATAGGTTTTAGTCCATAATAGTCTCATAGGTTTTAGGCCATAATATTATCATAGGTTTTAGTCCATAATATTATCATAGGTTTTAAGCCATAATAGTCTCATAGGTTTTAGTCCATAATATTATCATAGGTTTAAGTCCATAATATTATCATAGGTTTCAGGCCATAATGTTATCATAGGTTTTAGGCCATAATAGTATCATATGTTTTAGTCTATAATAGTATCAAAGGCTTTAGTCTATAATATTATCATAGGTTTTAGTCCATAATAGTATCACAGGATCTAGTCCATAATAGTATCATAGGTTTTAGTCCATAATAGTCTCATAGGTTTTAGTCCATAATATTATCATAGGTTTTAGTCCATAATATTATCATAGGTTTTAGGCCATAAAAGTCTCATAGGTTTTAGTCCATAATATTATCATAGGTTTAAGTCCATAATATTATCATAGGTTTCAGGCCATAATATTATCATAGGTTTTAGTCCATAATATTATCATAGGTTTTAGTCCATAATAGTCTCATAGGATTTTAGTCCATAATAGTATCATAGGTTTTAGTCCAAAATAGTCTCATAGGTTTTAGTCCATAAAAGTCTCATAGGTTTTAGTCCATAATATTATCAAAAGTTTTAGTCCATAATAGTAATTTACACATGACTCAAACTGAGGGGCACTCGAATCCCCTCCTCCCCTGCAGATCGGTGACGGGGCTCAGGCCAACTGTAGGCTTTTGTGCTACTGGGGGCAATATGCAAGGTGCCGCTGGTCACCTCCCTAAGAACCTAGTAGTTATGCAGCTTAACTGCAACGGGGTCAGAGGGAAAATAACTGAACTCACCAAATTACTCCACAACCGGGATGTGGACGTGGCTTTACTACAAGAGACCCTTTTGAAGAAGCACCCATTGCACATCACGGGCTTCTCGGTCTACCGCTGCACCTGCGTAAGGTGCCGAGGTCTGGTAACTCTAGTGAAAAACCAGCTCACAGCGGAGCTTGTAGAAAGCAAAAACATTGGTGGGACAGATACTCTGACCCTGAAGGTAATTTTAGGTGATAAATCATTTACTATAAGCAATATTTATAACACTCCTAGGAATACTCTGTGCCTGCCACTGCAGGGCACAACTACCTTTAGTGATAGGATCATAGCTGGTGATTTTAACGCCTATATGGTGGATATGGGCTACCCTGATACTAACGCCTCTGGGCGCTATTTAGAGGAGGTTGAGCTCACAACCAATCTTATCAGACTTCAGAACGGTGACAGTGAACCCACATTGCTCCACACGGGCAAAAGTGCCCTGTCACGGCCCGACATTACACTGGTCTCTGCTGAGCTCGAGGCGAAGACCCAGTGTGAAGTACTAGATGAGATTGGCAGTGACCACAAACCTACCCTCATTACAATCTGTCTTTCACTTATAAGACCTAGATTTGCTAGGAGACACTGGTTGTTTGGCAAAGCCAAGTGGTCCCTGTTCCAGGAGCGAACAGAACGCATGATTGCGGAGTCAACTGAGACTCCCAATACATCCAAAAGCATTGACGATGCATATAACGACTTTGTGAGTGGTATCCTCACTGTGGCAAAACAAACAATCCCGAGAACAAACGGGAACCGCAAGTTCCGTCCTTTTTGGAATAAGAATTTGGCAAAGTTAGTCCGTGAACGAAAGAGAGCCCGGACCAAAGCCGGTAAGTTGAAGACGGCCGCTGCTCGAGCGGCTTACAATAAACTGACGGCAGAGGTCCGGCGGGAGGTCGATAGGGCAAAAAAGGAAAAATGGGTTAGTTCATGTGGAAAACTCGACCTGAAAGACGGCAAAAAGGTCTGGCGATTGATGGACTCATTATCCTGCACGGGAAAAATCAGGAATCTGCGACCGTTGCAAACGACGACAGGCACGGCTACCACAGATGCCAAAAGTGCCGATGCCTTAAACAAGCATTTTGCAAAGATAAACCGGAAGCAGAAAGAGACCAGAGAGAGCCAGAACCTTAACCGTCTCCGGCGAAATGGAGAAGTGGCCCAGAAGTGGGGGCCGCATGCTGAGGTTTTCACCGCACCTTTCACTTTGGCCGAATTGCAAACCGCCATTAACAAGTGTGACGCCGCCAAGGCACCAGGTCAGGACAAAATCTGCAATGAAATGATAAAAAACCTTGGCCCAATAGCAAGGAAAACGCTATTGGAAATTATCAACAGAACATGGGTAACGGGAATCCTACCCAAAGCTTGGCTAAGTGCTACCATCGTCCCTATTCCCAAAGAAGGGAAGAAACTCGATAAACCTGATGGCTACAGGCCGATCTCCCTGACATCGATGTTAGGGAAGGTGGCCGAGAGAATGGTCAACCAGAGACTCTACTGGCACTTGGAGAGCACTAAGAGTCTCAGCCCAATACAGGCGGGCTTCCGCAAGGGAATGCAGCCAGTGGACCAAGTGCTCCGTCTTCTCCAGTCCATAACAGATGGGCTCCAAAAGAAATCCCATACAGTGGCAGTATTTTTCGACCTCAAACAAGCCTACGACCGAGTTTGGAGGTCCGGTCTATTGTTGAAATTGCAGGCGTTGGGAGTAACCGCGAACATGTACAGGTGGATCTCCGGTTTCCTCACAAACCGGACGATAAACACGAAATTCGGCGGTGAAACCTCCAGGAAGAGGACACTTGAGGAAGGACTCCCGCAAGGGTCTGCCCTCAGTTGCACCCTCTTCCTTGCCTACATCAATGACCTGCCACAGGTGCTAACGACTAGCTCTGCCATGTATGTGGACGATTTGGTAATTTGGAGCACCGGGAAGGATGTCCACCGCCTGCAGACGCTATTACAGCAGGACCTTTCTGCTATCAACAGGTACATGCGGCGGTGGCACCAGGAAATTAACACCGAGAAGACGGTCTACTCACTCTTCACAAATGGGCGGACCATTCTCAAACAGGAGATCGAGCTCAAGGTGGGCGATGTAGCGCTAAAGTGGGACAAACAACCGGTCGACTTGGGAGTTAAGCTGGACCAAAAGGTACAAATGCACAATTTTGTACAGGACCTCTGCTCCCAGGCGACCGCCAAACTCAACCTGGTGAAGAAATTGGCTTGCACAAGTTGGGGCGCGAACGCAAGTACGCTTAGAGCTCTCTTTCTAAGCAGTGTAAGGTCGGTGATGGACTACAGTATGCCGGTCCAATCCTTTGCAAGCAAGACTGCACTGGAAAAACTGGGCCGAATCCAGAATCAGGCACTGAGATTCATCTGTGGCGCATACAGGACTACTCCCACAGCTGCTGTAGAAGTCTTGGCCAATGTAGAACCGCTACAAATTAGGAGGGAAAAATCCATCTTAAATACCGTAGAGAGGTACCGACGGCTTGGTGTAAACGAACCAGCCTTTCAAATGCAAAATAACTGGGTGGGTGGCAGGAGACTAAAGAGGTCCTCATTCATGCACCAGGTCGTGGAGCTGGAGAGGACAGTTCCCCTGCCCCCAAATAGAGAACGGCTGACCCAAATCCCAGTTAATCCGCCTTATGCGGAACCCTCACGCCCCTCCATACATTTGGCCTTGACAGATGCAGCAGTGACGAAGAGAAGCCCTGAACATGTACAGAGAGTGGCTGACCTTGAGACCATTGATGTGTTCAAGCACATACCTGTGAAAGTGTTCACGGACGGCTCTGCTGACTTCAGGAGAAAAACTGCTGGGTACGGTGCGCTTATTCAGTACCCAGTAGGTGGACCACCCAATGAAAAACTCTCCGGGCCTTGTGGGACTACAGCGTCAAACTTTGATGCGGAGCTCATAGCTATGCACAAGGCCTTGGAGAGAGTCCATATCACTCTGGAAGGGACGGAACATGCGGGGCTCGATATTGTTGTCTTCTCAGACTCAAGATCTGCTCTTGAGATCTTGGAGAAGCGACAGGGTACCACAAGCTTGGTCGACGTCATTCACAACGACATATGCAGACTCGGTGAAATAGGGTGCAAGGTTGAAATGCAATGGATACCAGGGCATGTCAACATCAGTGGCAATGAGATAGCTGACACTCTGGCGAAAACCGGGGCAGCCCAGCCTCAGCCAGAAGTACCAATGACTTTCTTGGGAGTCAAAAACTGGCTGGCGGATCACTTCAGGCAGAAGTGGTACAGGCAATGGGCTGACAACACGACCGCCAGAGGCGTCTATTCGAACTTGCCTACTCCTAGCAAACAAGACCCATGGTGGGGGTTAGGTCGTAGAGTGCAGAGTCTAGTAACGCAGATGCGCACCGAGCACTGCCCCCTGCGCACATATTTCTGGAGGTTGGACAACAACAGAGATCCTACCTGCCGGCACTGCACGGCACTGCAGCCTGGCCCCAGAGACCTTAGAACATCTGTTGACGGAGTGTCCCGCACTAGATCTCCCGGGGGAAGCCAGGGCGGTTGGAGGATCCTTTGTGAGGGAAATGTTGTATGGCTCAGCTCAACAGATGGAGTTGATAGCCAATTTACTAGCCGGGGTCATAAGAGAGTAATCTCAGACCTTCACCAGAATAAGTGCGTTAGTTAGTCCATAATAGTCTCATAGGTTTTAGTCCATAAAAGTCTCATAGGTTTTAGTCCATAATAGTATCATAGGTTTTAGGCCATAGTAGTCTCATAGGTTTTAGTCCATAATATTATCATAGGTTTTAGTCCATAAAAGTATCATAGGTTTTAGTCCATAATATTATCATAGGTTTTAGGCCATAATATTATCATAGGTTTTAGGCCATAATATTATCATAGGTTTTAGGCCATAATAGTATCATAGGTTTTAGTCCATAATATTATCATACGTTTTAGTCCATAATAGTATCATAGGTTTTAGTCCATAGTAGTATCATAGGTTTTAGTCCATAATATTATCATAGGTTTTAGGCCATAATATTATCATAGGTTTTAGGCCATAATAGTCTCATAGGTTTTACGCCATAATAGTCTCATAGGTTTTAGGCCATATTATTTAACAAACAACTAACACAAATATTTTAAAACAAAAACGTTTGTCCAAAAATGTTCTAAGAATTATAGCTGTTAAAGTCATGTGACTGAAAAAGTGAGGTTGTATTGACATGGGGGGGGGGGTTTAGTGTAGAAAGTTTTAGCTCATTTGGAGATATGGAAGTGGGTCAAGACATGCAAGATCTGACGCATAGAGGTCACTCAAGGGGCAGTTGTTGTTGTCAAGGGCATGAGAATCACTGAAGATATGTTTAGATCGCTGTAGTCATGTTTGGTAGGGAAAAGATGTTTCGTTTAGATATTTCTATATAGCTGTATCGAGGGTGTGAGTGTTGTGACGTATTAGGGTAAAGGGAAATGACTCAGGAGTTTTAGTTATTGTAGATAGAATGCATAGATGGCCGTTGTGTGATATTCACGGCGTGGCTTGTTTTGTGTGGGGTAGATTCGGCTGGATGTATCGTTGAAGTAGAACGTTGATTGGTTTACGAGTCGGATGGTTGGTGTACATCGATCCGTCAGGTTAGGACGAGATATAATAAACTTATAGCAAGATATTCAGTGTTTGCTATGTTGATGTCGGTTGCACTGGTCTGTGTGAAGAAGTAAGAGACTAGGATGTCCCACGGGTGAGCGTCTGGCTTCGAGAGGTGGATGAGCACAGGACACTAAGATCTACATTTCGACATTGGGGACCCGTCCGGGATAGAATCATCCTGTCTGAAGCTGTGAAGTATCATCCTGTCTGAAGCTGTGAAGTATCATCCTGTCTGAAGCTGTGAAGTGTCATTCTTTCTGAAGTTGTGAAGTATCATCCTGTCTGAAGCTGTGAAGTTTTATCGTCGTCCAAACTAGTCAAAAGCAGTGAAGTATTATCCTCGTCCGAACTAATAAAAAGTTGTGAAGCATTAAGCTCGTCCAAATTAATCAAAAGCTGTGAAGTATCATCCCCGTCCAAAGCTGTGTATCGCCCGTTAAAATTTGTTGCTTAAATTAAAGAACAATTTTATTTTTTGAAGAAAAAAACATCAGATTCCTGAAAATGCGTGGGCTAGGCATTCACTATATTGCAAATAAATATTTCTCAAAAAGAAATGATTTTAGAAACATAAACATCCCTACATAGATACTTCTTTTAAAACCAGAAGAGTTGGATTAATTATTTCCTAAATATGCATTTCAAGGATCTGCAATAATGTTGTCATTATTGTTCAGTTATATACGTAAGAAATTGATGGCTGTTATGACTTTGCACTGGAAGTTTTCAAGTATTGCAAATTGCCTTCCATTTGTATCCCGGTAACATGGGGTCATCGCTTTCTAGGAAGTAGATAGTGAAGCTAGTGAATGCTGTATGTTTTAGAAAGTACTTACTCAAAGTATGCGTGGAAATATAGAATCTAGTTGACAAGTGATGTCACCAGCACTCGGCCGTGTCAGAACGTGCCTTGCAGGCGACACTACGTGACACAATGTTGAACTTATCTTGAGTTTTGAACAAAGAGAAATTCCCCCCCCCCACCCCACTACCAACGCAGGTTGAAGATTACTATGCACACGCAATTATTCCATTGTTGACTTTATGTCAACCTATCAAAATTATGAGCATCTTTTAAACACGTCTTATAATGTGTGCTCACAACCCAGAAAATTATGGCAACACTCGCCTGGACCATATTAATGTAACCAAAAATCAACCTTAATTGATGGCTTTTTCATCATTCAACAAACCAAATAGATTTATTTTCAAATTTGTTTTACATTGTGTAATATTACCCTCTAAACTTATTAGAGATGAATACTACGACCTATTTCAAATGACATTGATTAAAACTGCTCTCTAATTTAACAAATAAGGAGAGCCCTACGAGTCATGCGTACTATTTTCCCATTCTAAAAATAGCTCTTGTATTTTTTTCTTTGTAAGTCCTTGCACTCGCAGATCGTTGTTCCCCACCCTCACATTTCTCACTTAAGCTTTGCTAGTAACTCCGCAGTCAACTTGTCCTTGACCTAGGCAATCAATCACGTTTATAATTCACGTCATTGGCGTCAGATAATGACGTCATTTGATTTCGATCACAAGTCCTCAAATCTATGCCTGATTTTTATTTTTTATCTTGATTCTATTGTCCTGTGTGTTTTGAACCGATTCTGGCTGAGTTGATAACGAATCCATGGTTAAGCTAAGGAGATATTGCTCCTTTCTTCCATGTTCAGTGGGGAAAGAAGGAAAGATAATGTATTTGGAAGGATGACGCCAGGAAGAATAAACCCCATGAAAAGATAACAAGTAGAATTTGGGAATTCACACAGGAGGATTATTAAAATTAAAATAATAAAACCTAAAGAAGATACTGTAACGGACTATGTTTTCACATGAAAACAGAGAGGTAGTATGAGTGAACAGTGAATTGTGTTGACCATGTTTTTTCCACGAAGAGAGACAATCAATGGATTGTATTTTGAGATGCAAATGTGAACTCCACGTTTTTGGAGAGTAAAATTATGTTTTTGTCAGAGCGGTTGTTTTCCACGCTTTGCTGGTAATAAAGTATGAGTTGACTGAGATAAGGAGAGTCAGAGTTAGTCGGAGTTGAGTTAGAGTTGAGATGAGTTATAGCAGTGTGAGGACGTGTCTTTCTGAGTGATGGAATATTATATATATATATATGTGAAATGATTACATTCATGCAAGGATTATTATTAATATTATCTGTGTAAACTGTGATTTAATAAAGTACTGTCAGTTTAACCAGGATTCAGTATTCTTATTTGCGTGCCTGGATAATACGAGGAAGAACGATGAAGTCTTAGCCGGCATTCTGAATTACTAACTTAAAACAAGTAACCGTGCTACTGACATAACCCACAGCCTAAGAAATAAGTTACAATGATAATGATGTCAGAGCATGTGTGTTACAAATGGTGTCAGAAGTGGTGTAACGACGATGCGTTACAAATATTGTCAAGAAGTGTCAGAAATGTGTTACAGAACATTGAGTAACAACGATATATTTTAAAATTCGAGCGGAAGAATACAGCGAACGCCATTACGACCGTGTATCAATCAAGTCTGAGACGAGTTTACTACACACAGAAAGCATGGCAAAGGAGGACGTTCATCAATTACAACTGTAGCCGAAAATTATTCTCATAAGCCTACAAGTAAACTTATAACAATTATTTTAATGTGTTACAAATCGAACTATGTAACATATCAAAGTGTGTACAAAAATAACAATTGAAATAAATACTACAAGTAACAGAGCTAGCCGACGACAACCAATTTAGGTCAGTCACGGGAGTCAAGAGTTCAAACAAATGGTACACTGTATGCAATATTTAACCTACTTAGAGGAGTAAACATACCCCGTTGGAGAAACACAGCAGCAAGAAATCTATTTTAGTACTAATTTCGAAGGGAATAACATTAAAGAAGTAAATAATACAGTTGATGTCAAATAGACTGAACAATCAGCATAAAGGAAAATTTTCAAGTTATCTACAACTGTAGCAAAGATTTACTGTAAGCCTACATATTCAAATGGTGAAATTACATCAAGTAGATACCAATTGACAATTATTAGTCAACGCAAGAAAGAGATGATCCACTACACAAGACCAACAGAAGTCCGACGTTATTACAGATGACATGTGTGTATCAAGACATGGAAAGTAAGATTTCCACAGCAGAATCTTTACTTTATATAAGCCGCACATAGCCTAGTGCGCAATTCAAGTCAAGTAATTCTTTAATTACTCACAAGTTCAACAGAATCGGAGAGAAAGTACACAATTTTCAATTGGATTATTACACTATTACTTATATTACGCAAGGTACTTGCATTGGATTATTGAAGCAGTTTGTGTTGTAACTTTTTCATTGGATTATATAACTTTTGCATTGGAGTATTTACCCAAGTACACTTTCTACATAGAAGGATTATCGACTACACAGAGATCATAGCGTCACAGAGGAGCAGAGGTGACCAACTACAGATTTCTTTTGGACACTTTCACTTGGTATTTATGTATATTATGTGTTATGTATTGTATATAATTTAAGACTTTAAAAATCTACTTATATCATTCTTAATTAGATTAAGTAAATTTTTTTACTTTTTCTGTATATTATAAGTTTAATTTTAGAGTATACTTTAGGAATATCCACGGTGTTATCTTTCCTAGGGAAGTTTTTTTATTAAAACGGTAAAGGTTTCTTCTGGCCCTATTTATAACACTGTAGGATAATTTTGTGTTAGCTGTGAAGTCTAGTTTGTACATTGTCATAACTGTTGTTTTTTAGTAGATCTTGTCATATTTGTGCTATTTGTCTTGTCATTGTTATACATATTGTCAACCTACTGTCATATTTTCTACTATCTTGTGGTCCATAAACTAAACAGTACTTTTGTATTTGTTGTCTCATTTGTATTCATGTAAACGTCTACATATCTGTATTTATGTTGTGAAGTAGACAATTTAATTATTTTAAATTTTTCTTACACTTATTTATAACTTATAATTCATGTATCAACTTGCATTTGTGTATACATTCATTAACATGTAAATATATGTAATATTGTAAACTATTTTAATTGATAACTAAAGAATAAGGAGATAACTGATATACTGATACATACCAATATAATTTTAGTTACTCACATTATAACTAAAAATGGCAGAGTACTTAGAATTATTAGAAGTAGGTGAGAAGCTTGGCTTAAAGCAGGAGAAATTAGCTGACTTCGTAACTCGAGAAATGGACAAAATACGAGACAAACAGGAAAAAGACAAAGACCGACAAGACAAAGACAAAGACCGAGAAGCTAGACTGTTAGAGAGTAGCGAACTTAAACAAATAGAGGAAATAAAATTAAAAGGACAAAAAGAAATAGATGAACTAAATTTAAAAGGACAAAAAGAAATAGAAGAACTTAAAATAAGAGAGGAAGAGCTAAAACTAGAAAGAGCTAGAATAGAATCAGGACAGCATACACCATCAACAAGCAATAGAGAAACCAATAGCACATACAAACCCAAATTTAGGGAATTCAATGAACATAAAGAAGAAATTATTAGTTATTTGTCACAATTTGAGGGCATCTGTCAGTCTTACAATTATAGAGAAGAGACTTGGGCAAATATTTTATTGAGCAGATTATCAGGGAAAAGCCTAAGTATTATTAATTCACTCAGTGAAGAACAAAAGAATAATTATACCTATATAAAGAAAGTTTTGTTAAAGTTCTATGGAAACACAGAAGACATTTATAGAAAAAATTTCCATAACATAAGACTAGAGAGAGAAGTAGACCCTAACACCACCATATTCAATATTAGAGACAATCTTGTCAAATGGCTTGAATTAACTGAAATTGACCTAAATGATCCCAAAGCATTACTGGATATGTTTATTATAGACAAAATATTAAGAAATGCATCAGTCTCTTTATTTTCATTCCTTAAAGAGAGAAAGATTAAAAATGAGCGTGAGTTAGTTGACTCAATCACAACATTTAAAGATGCTCACCCCAATGAAGAGCTAGATAATAGAAATAGCACACTAGCTTCTATTAGAAACACACCCAGTGATAGGGACAGTCAAAAACAAAACACATATCAAATAACAACAAATGTTTCTACTGTGGCATTCCACGTCACAAAAAATTTGAGTGTAGAAAATTACATAGAGATTTAGGACATTCACAACAATACTATCAGAGAACATCACCCAACAGTAGTCCAATTAGATACAACAGTACAAATAGGAGTAGACAACAATATAGAAATCAACCAAGTGATCACCAGAGACACAACACCAATCAAACAAATAGTAGACACAATCAGAATACACCTCATGAAACATCAGCTAGTATTTATCACACTGATGGAACACTCAAATTTTCACCAGCAATTGTAAACAATAAAGTAGTTAAATGTCTCAGAGACACTGGTTGTACAACAATAATTGTAGACAGAAAATTAGTAAATGACAACTACTACACAAATGAAAAAGCCATAGTTATCCTAACCAACAATAATAGAATAGTATGTCAAAAAGCTAGAATCAAAGTTGATTGTCCATGGATCACAGGATCTGTAACAGCTGTTGTAATGGATAATCCAGTTTGTCCATTAATTATTGGCAATATTAAAGAACTAGGCAATAACAATAAGGATCTAATAACAGAAGGGATAAGAGGAAGACATTTAAACATTAATCCAATACATAACATATCAAGACAACATAATAAAGGAATTCTTAATAAAACATATACAGAGCAAAACTTAGACAGGACAAAACACATTTTTAGACTAAATTCAAGTAATATTCATCAACAATATAGACAGGCTGAAAAATTCAAACATGAAATCAAAGACAGAGAAAACAAGTTTCAAGAAGAACATTACACAACTGCATATAACAATTTTATGGGAAGAGATAGACAAAGAGATTATAACAGATCACAATTATCATTTTCTTCAGTGCGGAGAAATACTTAACATTCCACTTTAGCTAACCTAGCATAACACTTTCTGCTAAATCAATTATTAGCTTTTAAGAGCAAATTTTTGTCAAATATGGTAATTGTCTACACAGAACTATTTTTTAAATTGTTTACATTCTTGGTCATAAACTTTTTCTTAAGATTGTATAAGACAATAACATTAAGGTTAAATTGAGCATGAAGAGCATTAAAGACATTCAATCAGTTTTTTGAAAATACACTTGTACATATCAATTTTTTAATTGAATATCCGATTTTAACCAATTGTAAATTTTCTAATGCAAAATTTAAGGTTGTTACATTCATTTTGCAGTGTTTATTATTCATTAAGATGTCAATGTCACTTCACATTATCATACATAAGGATTTTAAGAGGTTGTCATTAATGATTTTGTAATTTTTTGCCAGGGTAAATTATGCACTATTATGTGTGATATTAACAGTAAAAGGCTCTGTATTTCTTAATGATGAAATGTTAATGTTGTTACACTGATTTGATTGTTAGATGTGGGATTGAAAATTTCTAAGAGACATTATCATTATCTCAGCATATAATTTTTTGCCAAAAATATTGTTGCACAAAATTTTTTCAGATGGGTGGGGCATGTAACGGACTATGTTTTCACATGAAAACAGAGAGGTAGCATGAGTGAACAGTGAATTGTTTTGACCATGTTTTTTCCACGAAGAGAGACAATCAATGGACTGTATTTTGAGATGCAAATGTGAACTCCACGTTTTTGGAGAGTAAAATTATGTTTTTGTCAGAGCGGTTGTTTTCCACGCTTTGCTGGTAATAAAGTATGAGTTGACTGAGATAAGGAGAGTCAGAGTTAGTCAGAGTTGAGTTAGAGTTGAGATGTAGTACAGTTGAGCTGAGTTATAGCAGTGTGAGGACGTGTCTTTCTGAGTGATGGAATATTATATATATATATGTGAAATGATTACATTCATGCAAGGATTATTATTAATATTATCTGTGTAAACTGTGATTTAATAAAGTACTGTCAGTTTAACCAGGATTCAGTATTCTTATTTGCGTGCCTGGATAATACGAGGAAGAACGATGAAGTCTTAGCCGGCATTCTGAATTACTAACTTAAAACAAGTAACCGTGCTACTGACATAACCCACAGCCTAAGAAATAAGTTACAATGATAATGATGTCAGAGCATGTGTGTTACAGATACCAGTTAAATATCAATTTTTAAACCAGTGAGTCTCAACCTAACATTTTGACTCGAGGAGCCTTTTTTTTGTAAAAGAATCAATTTTACCATTGATGCCCAACTATACGTCATACCATGGTGTTTATGAGTTGGGTGATGGAGGAAGGAGAAGTCGCTGAGCCCTTGGAAAAAATGGTTGGGAGCCAGAGGTTTAAAGGTAAGAGATGTAACATTGTCAACTGTGTTCATTGTACGTTCTAGAACATTTGTTGAGTATGAGTAGATTAGATGAGAAACCAAGGGATTCTCAACGTGTCAAGCCAGACGTCCTGTTGGTTATCACAAGCAGTTGTTGCACACAGTGTCGTAAGAACGGGGTGCAGAGGAGCGGTATCTTTTTTTCTTAATTTGGAGGGACGGCATTTTCGGCAAAGTGCAAAGATTTTTTCTTGGCAGGGGTTGTCATTGGTTGTAAGGTGTGTGGCTGCCGTGGAGATGGCTCTATTTTGATGATATTATAGTTCATGAATCTTGTTGAAAAATTCAAGTTTTTCGAAACATATTTTGGAACATTTTATTATTTCATTTGTCTAGCTTCCGTTCCTTGATGTAACAGAGTCCATGTGTATCGTCTATTAAACTCTTTGATATAAAAGATCTACATTTGATACTGGTAGCAAAAATACAAAAAGTAATGTTGATCAATACAGACAGATCTAAAACTATTTTTTGTTACTTTGTTGCCAGGCAGTTGTTCGAATGTGCCTTTGGTCAAACAAACCAAAAGGGAGTTTGGGAGAGATTGTCAGAGATTTAAAAGAGCAGCGATTGGTGAAGAGATTGGTGAAGAGATTGGTGAAGAGATTGGTGACGAGATTGGTGAAGAGATTGGTGAAGAGATTGGTGAAGAGATTGTAATAGTCTCGAAATGCCGCCATACAAAACTGATTGTCAGTTCGTTATGTTCTATTTCATTCTTTTAAGTGTCTTTGAAAGTTTGAGGAGAATGTTACAGCCATAGAATGGACCGTTCTAAACATCAGCTTACACACGCACATACATAACAGACACACATATACGTAAAACACACACCATATACAAAACATACACACTACATAGATAACATACACATAACATACACACAACATACACACAACATACATAACATACACATAACATATACACAACATATACACAACATATACACAACATATACATAACATACATACAACATACACAACATATTCACAACATACACACAACATACACAAAACATACACATAACATACACACAAGATATACACAACATATACACACACACCATACACACAACATATACACAAAATAAATATAACATGCACACCACTTACCAAAGAAGATGAGAAGTAGATCCGACACGGCCAGGCTAAACAGGTAGTAATTGGTAGTGGTCTGCATCGAGTTGGTCCGGACGATGACCAGGCACGTGCAGATGTTGCCGACCATCCCCGACAAAAAGATGACCGAATACACGATGGTCAGTGTGATGGCCGATACAAAATCCTTTCTCTTGGGTCCGAACATGTTAATGAGCAACTGACCTACATCCGTGGTGTTGTTGCCGATGCTGTGGGTCTGGTTGCTCTCCAGCAATGAAAATTCAAGGGTTTCCATGGCTTTAAGTTCCATGCTTTTCAGCAAATCATCTCACAAATATACAATCGAGAAACGAAAAGCGATTTTAGACATTTCTGTCAAAAATATCCAACTGCTAACCCGAAATGGAGTTTTAGAAAGGTCTGTCACACAAATGTCAAAGTATTGGACTGTGTTAAAGCTTTCAGACAGATTAATGACATTACCTATATCATTTTATTTTCAGAAATAATGTCTCAAAAATCACACACATATCCAACCACTAAACCAAATATGGTATTTCTAGAAAGTTAGTTATTTCACAAATATCCATCAGCTAATCCATACGTGGTATTTTAGAAGTTCAGTCACCAGAATCCACGCCACGTTTCCCAAGCGAAATGTTTAGAAAGTTTCCTAAATATCCAGCCGTTGGTCCAACTTGTTATGGCTATAAAGTCTTTTCGTGAATGTCTCACATGCATCACGTTCACCATTTTGTGTTACAATCATGATATCAGTGTAATCCTTGTGTTGTTAGCGCGTTTACATGAAATGTCTATTTCGTTGTTCATGAACTGATCTCCCATGTCCCATCTGGTTGCCGTGCACTTCACATTGATAGACATTTTGAGACGAGCATCGACAGGACATTTCAGGATATTTCTTACGTTTAGAATTTATTTTTTAATGTAAATAGTGAGCATTGATATCGATCTGATTGTCTCTCAAAGATTCGATAGTTGATAGCAACCAGTGCTTACTTCAGAGCTTTGATTTTGTATGTTAGTCTTTTCATTGCGACTCTGAACATAAACTCATTTCTTTACCAACGGTTCTCACCTTGTTAATGAATGCTTATAGTAAATAGATTCATTTTAAAACCAGAAATTTTCTAAGGTATGGCTACTTCCTAAAAGACTGAGTTCATTATAAAGTTTTCTTTATGAAATAAGAACATTTCATGGAGGTCAGGTGAAATCTCCATGGAGGTCAGGTGAAATCTCCATGGAGGTCAGCTGAAATCTCCATGGTGGTCAGCTGAAATCTTCATGGGGGTCAGCTGAAATATTTATTTGGGTCAGCTGAAATTTTCATGTGGGTCAGCTGAAATCTTCATAGGGGTCAGCTAAAGTGTATTGAAAACAAAGCACGTGTCAGTGACCACGAATTATTTCCAGGCTCTGACTGAACTGTTTATAGTGGAGTTCTGTCTTGACATGTCAAAGGTCAGTTAGGCTTTTGTTCTTGTATTATCTGAAAAACAAAGAGATAATATGATATAAATAATTATGTTTCATATCGACATGATGAGTAACAGATATGCCAGGAAAGGTAACATGACCTACTAAAGGAATGCCATAATTATAACATTAGTTAACAAAGCAAGGAAGCTCAGTATGCAGATCTTCAAAATAAATGCCAAGGGGAAAAAAATGATTTACATTCCATTTGGAATGAGTCTGTTCATTCTGCGACACTATATAATGCAATAGAGCTCTATATAGAGCTCTGAACTTTCTGTTGCTAACTAAGCTAAACTCATGTAACACATTCATTTAGATGTGCCTGTACAAATGATGCAGTGACCCATTTATTTAGATGTGCCAGTAAAGATGATGCAGTGACACATTCATTTAGATGTGGCAGTACATATTTTGCAGTGACACATTCATTTAGATGTGGCAGTACAGAATGATGATGCATTGACACATTCATTTAGATGTGGCAGTACAGATGATGCAGTGACACATTCATTTAGATGTGCCAGTAAAGATGATGCAGTGACACATTCATTTAGATGTGGCAGTACATATTTTGCAGTGACACATTCATTTAGATGTGGCAGTACAGAATGATGATGCATTGACACATTCATTTAGATGTGGCAGTACAGAATGATGATGCATTGACACATTCATTTAGATGTGCCAGTACAGAATGATGATGCAGTGACACAGGATGGGGGTGCTAATGGTGTGCTCCGCCCCAGGAGAACTTTGTTCCATTAAAGGATAGGTGGCATTTTCGGTCAACGGGAGAGTTCCTTTTCGTTGAAAGGGCGTCAAAATTCTTGGCCAGCCCTGGGCGGAACAAACCTTAGCTAAAGCATTGAGATGATGTCCTCTACAATGCATTAACATGCTAGTGTTTTATAGGTCATCTAATTGCTACTGTCATCTCTTGGGTTAGACAAGTTCTCATCTAATTGCTACTGTCTTCTCTTGGGTTAGACTAGTTCTCAACTTATTGCTTCTGTACTCTCTTGTTCTAGGCTTCTTTTCATCTAATTGCTACTGTACTCTCTTGGGTTAGACAAGTTCTCATCTAATTGCTACTGTCTTCTCTTGGGTTAGACAAGTTCTCATCTAATTGCTACTGTCTTCTCTTGGGTTAGAAAAGTTCTCATCTAATTGCTACTGTCTTCTCTTGGGTTAGACAAGTTCTCATCTAATTGCTACTGTCTTCTCTTGGGTTAGACAAGTTCTCATCTAATTGTTACTGTCTTCTCTTGGTTAGACAAGTTCTCATCTAATTGCTACTGTCTTCTCTTGGGTTAGACAAGTTCTCATCTAATTGCTACTGTCTTCTCTTGGGTTAGACTAGTTCTCATCTAATTGCTACTGTCTTCTCTTGGGTTAGACAAGTTCTCATCTAATTGCTACTGTACTCTCTTGGGTTAGACTAGTTCTCATCTAATTGCTACTGTCTTCTCTTGGGTTAGACAAGTTCTCATCTAATTGCTACTGTCTTCTCTTGGGTTAGACTAGTTCTCATCTAATTGCTACTGTCTTCTCATGGGTTAGACAAGTTCTCATCTAATTGCTACTGTCTTCTCTTGGGTTAGACAAGTTCTCATCTAATTGCTACTGTCTTCTCTTGGGTTAGACAAGTTCTCATCTAATTGCTACTGTCTTCTCTTGGGTTAGACTAGTTCTCATCTAATTGCTACTGTCTTCTCTTGGGTTAGACAAGTTTTCATCTAATTGCTACTGTACTCTCTTGGGTTAGACTAGTTCTCATCTAATTGCTACTGTCTTCTCTTGGGTTAGACAAGTTCTCATCTAATTACTTAAGTCTTCTCTTGGGCTAGGCTAGTTTTCATCTAATTGCTACTGTATTCTCTTGGGCTAGAGTAGTTCTCATCTAATTGCTACTGTATTCTCTTGGGCTAGAGTAGTTCTCAGCTAATTTGGCTCTTCAGCCCTCCTGCAGTCTTTTATTCTTCCAACTGATTACTTGAATATCATATAACAATGTTGCATAACTATCACCCGAGCGTCCAAAAATTGCCCATATTTTTTCTACACAAACATTTAAGTATGTGGCGTAAAATTAGGGGGGGGGATGTAGGGAGCGTTCCCTTGATCGATACTTCTTGGAAGCGGAGTCTTCGGTTCATGATATAATACTAAATATGGTTTACATTGGATGCTCTCTACTACTCTAGCTAATGCTCCGCAAGATTCTAGCTATTGCTACGCCATAGACTCTAGCTACTTCTCGGCCACAGACCCTACGAACTCTATTGACTTCAGTTCATTTTTATCAGATACTTCTTGTAGTTTATTCCCTCATGGCTTATTTTGGATTGTTGTTGACATTCATATTACTTCTATCTTCTAGTAGAGAAGAAGTGGCAGTGGCATAGGTTGAAGGTGGTAAATTTGGTTCAAGACTCAAAATAGAGTCTTCTAATGTAGAAAACTGTGTCTTAAGTAAAGCCAGGTTGCGTAATATAAATTTGGAGATAAACAATCTCTGGAGTGAGTTTCAGCTTATTTACATCAAATATGGATTAGTCGCAACCAAGATATGTTTTAGCAATGCTTTCGACCTCTAATGTGATGAGGGCACATTTAATCAAAGTCGCAAACAGTGATTGAGACCGGGAAAAACATTTGAACCGGTCGGGTCAAGGATTCATAACCAGTACGAAGCCGTTCAAACCAGGAAAAACCTTGTCAACCGGGACGATCCAGGTCAAATGTGTTCAAACTGGGATGATCCCATTGTCACGCGTGTGATACCGGTCAAAATGAAACGTCAGGTTGACCTAAATATAAAGACCTTTGACCTGTCCAAACCAAACAAAATATTTAGTCAATTCTATCAAAACAAAACTATAAATAAAGAAAAACATAAAATATAGTCTACAACCGTGGCCGGATTTAGACTTGCTGAGGCCCTAAGCAATGCATTGTCCAGAGGTCCTCAGCCTTACGATGTCTAGAGGCCCTAAGCTTTTACAATGTGCAGAGGCCCTAAGCTTCACAACGTCTAGAGTTTCTAAGCTATGCACAGTCCTGAGGCTCTAAGCTATTCAAAGTCATGATGCAATACGCTATTCAATGTCCATATAGCCTACAACAAGAGCCAGGCTTATACTTTCTAAGGCCCTAAGCTATACAATGTCCATATAACCTACAACCAGAGCCGGGCTTATACTTTCTGAGGCCCTAAGCTATACAATGTCCATATAGCCTACAACCAGAGCCGGGCTTATACTTTCTGAGGCCCTAAGCTATACAATGTCCATATAGCCTACAACCAGAGCCGGGCCTATACTTTCTGAGGCCCTAAGCTATACAATGTCCATATAGCCTACAACCAGAGCCAGGCTTATACTTTCTGAGGCCCTAAGCTATACAATGTCCATAGAGCCTACAACCAGAGCCGGGTTTATACTTTCTGAGGCCCTAAGGTATACAATGTCCATATAGCCTACAACCAGAGCCGGGCTTATACTTTCTGAGGCCCTAAGCTATACAATGTCCATAGAGCCTACAACCAGAGCCGGGCTTATACTTTCTGAGGCCCTAAGCTATACAATGTCCATAGAGCCTACAACCAGAGCCAGGCTTATACTTTCTGAGGCCCTAAGCTATACAATGTCCATAGAGCCTACAACCAGAGCCGGGCTTATACTTTCTGAGGCCCTAAGCTATACCATGTCCAGAGGTCCTTAACCATTTTAAATGGCGAAGCTTGTCAAAGAAAAATTAAAAATATGTAGCCGGCAGATAGTAAGGCCTTAAGTTGTAAGCTTATTTTTCTTATAACAAAATCCCGAACCGTAAACATCTAATCTTGGGACAGGACCTAACTTTTTAAAAATGATTTAGTTGTTTGGGGGGATACTATCAACATAACATTTATGACAAAGTGTATTCCGTGCAATGTCCATATACCAGCTGAACAGTTTTGGGATAATGTCGCTCTGGTTATCTCTTTTAATTGTTAAATGTCCTCTCTTGAGACACGCCTAACACCATCACGTCCTCTCGACTGAAATAGTTGAGGGGTTGACCTAGATATTGCCAGAAGAACATCCGGTCAAAATAAACCATGTTTACTGGTTTTGTTAAGACAAGTTCTATAAGGTTTGGGTGCCCTACTTGTACATTGTATCTAGGGAGTACCAAGCAAAACCTTCCAGGGGGGAAAGCTGAATTTAGGGGACCAATTACATTCCACCCTAATCCTCATAACCATAAATTAATAAATAAACCTAATTTTCAAGAAAATGACGATTTTAGTGTTCTCCGAAGATGGCGACCGGTTTAGTTCCTCTTCCACTCATCTTCGCACTGCCATCATCGCATCATATACTAAGCACAACTGACGTAGGTTTACTGCGAACTTTCAGGAAATATTATCAAGTAATTTTTAAGAGAATTAAACTTATTTCGTACTACTAAAATGCACAGATTTACTCATTACCATAGAAGACACATATATTTAGTTAGTACTAACAGAACAAGTCACCCCAAGAACTCACCATCTTTTGATTGTTTAGTGGGCCACCACTACTTCTCCTTCAAGACTTCGTATGCTAAGTGAGTACCACTAATGGCAGCTCAAATCTCCCGGGGCCCGAGTTTATCGCGATGCTGAAACGGCTTAAATCAAAAGCCGGTCCTCTTTTCGCCCGGGTCGCAAGTCTGAGTCCGACACATCCTTTCATTGGACGAGCCGATGCCACGTGCATTCAGAGATATGGCCTTTCATGGGCTGGATGTTGGCGATAAAGTTGGGACCACGACAATCTGTCAGTTCTTTGGCTCTGCTAACGGAAGTCGAGTGAGCGATTTTCCATATGTTTGGGTGTTTTATTTTAAAGGGTATTTTTTACATATATTTTTCCAAAGAAATTAAGTGCTATCACATCAGTGCAGAATTTATTGTTAAGAGATTTCCTAACTAGGTTACGATGGCATAGTTCAATTGTGTTTGTAACAATGCAGCGGTTTATTGATGGTCATATACAATGTAAAAAAAAATAGTATTTGAAACATTAAATACATACAATTTATTTTAGAGGCTGACGGAATTTCGGCTTCGGTTTCGATTCCCCTTTGATCACTTTCGGCGTATTTTCAGAAAAGTTAAGTTTCGGTTTATTTTCGGTTTCGGAAGAAAGGTATTGAGGCTTTCGGTTGGCTACCCTGCCTGCTGGCCGGCCATCCGATATTCATTACTGCTCGACGTCTTGCTCTCGTGCTATGATATATGACTAATCCTCAGCGAACACTGCTCACAGCTGATTGATGTCCTACTTGTCCAATATTTCCAGTGTCAAAGCTATGTTTAGTGCCACCCGGGGCAGGCCATGTTTTTACCGCCTCCTTTACCGAAAAAAACAACTTTGCAGTTGACCAAAATTAGAGCCCATCAATAAAAATTTTTTTATTTATAGTGCCTTCTGCAACCTCCTTCTGCTAACTAAACCTAAGAGTCAGTCCTTCTTGAAAGTAAGTAGAATAGCGGGGGGGGGGGGGTAAAAATAGTATCTTAATGTTATTTGTTTTAGACTTACTGCTGTAGGGTTTTTCTTTTTCGTTTGAGTGTGGCTGGTAAAATATTTATGTAAATTTACTTGAAGAAAACAGTTACAATAGAATAGCGGGGGGGGGGGGTAAAAATAGTATCTTAATGTTATTTGTATTAGACTTACTGCTGTAGGGTTATTCTTTTTCGATTGAGTGTGGCTAGTAAAATATTTATGTAAATTTACTTGAAGAAAACAGTTACAGTATGTCACCCACTTAACTTAATTTTTGAGGTCAAGGCCACAGCACGCAAATGAAGTTTCTTTTATTATTTACACCCCAGAATTATTCTCGGACTCCTCCAGTTGTCTTATTTTGCCTCCTTTAATCTCGCGTTCAAAAAGATCAAATAAAACTAAATCTTAAACCTTTATTTCCGGCTGAGCCAATTGTCCCGTTATTATTGGTGGCTTAATTAAGAGAGGCCGGGTTTGTAGCGAGCAGTCTTCAGGGCCACCGCGACAGTTCTACAAGTTGATTGAATAGTGGTGTTGGCCCTGTTGTTAGTTCAAAGCCGCTTCAGGTGGAGAGTTGTCTTTTCTTCCCGTGAAAGCTGTGTACCTCGACGGCTGTGTCAGGGGCGAACAAAAGACACAGGGGCGATGGCGGGTGGGGGTAGGGGAGTAACGCCGCGCGATCCAAACACCACATTACATCGATGAGGGAAATCATTCTAACCGAAGAGACAGTTTAAATAAGGTCAGTGCTATAGAAGCTTCAGTCTTTGAAAGAGAAGAAGATGGTGTGAGAGATGTTAAGCTTTTGAGATAAATGAAATCGATAAGAAAGAATTGCTGCTGGCAAAAAAAGCGCACGATCACACATGCACGCCCGCTCACATACACACACGTGCAGACACATAGACACACGGGCAGACACATAGACAACGGACAGACACATAGACACACGGGCAGACACATAGATAAACGGACAGACACATAGACACACGGGCAGACACATAGACACACACTTGTGCTCACACACACACCAGCTCAAATTGCTACGTACAAATAATGCGTAACATATTACTTTTAGTAGCGGGTGAAACAATTGGATGACTCTACATTATATAACACTCGAGTTTCTAAAGTCTGCGAGGAAAATGTCACGAAAAAAAATGACTTTTTTTTTGGTGGGCTGAGGTTCTTCACTAATTACTGTAGCTTCCTTCATAACAGGTCAGTATTTATTCAAAAACACTCAGGCTGAACTGAAAGCTAAGTGTTGTGTCGTGTCATCATTTAAAGACGTTCATTAAAAATTCAGGGACATTTCAAACAAGAACTCGACTTCCTTCTCAATCTGGACATTTTCCTCAAGTATTGGATTCATTCCAAATTAACTGGTCATTAAAGTCATCGTCGACATTTCCTTTAAATTATGATTATTCCCAAATGAACTCTTCGTCCTTTTGATGGTGGACATTGTCTTCTAAACCTCATCCATCCCTAATAAACAGACCTTAGTAGTCACGATTGATATTTCCAATTTAAGAACTGTCGTTCAATAATATCCCATATGAACCCTTCTCTGGTATAAAACATCAAACATTAAGACGCACAACAAACAAGAAGCTGTAAACCAATAGTTGTCAAGTATCAAGACCAGGTTACATATTGCAAATTAACGGATGTCTTTGTGTCCACACCCTCTCCGTTCCAAAATCGTTAAAAAAGAAAAATCTCCAATTTCGAACTGCAGCTGGCAACCATAGTCAGAGATCAGCTTCAATGAGAAAGGGGGGGGGTGGTGGACGTTGGTGAGTGGAGGGGATATTGAGACGGAAAAAGTCTTTCAAGAAGAGAGGGGAAAATGGGAACCATAATATAGAGGAAAGGACATTTTTGTACACATATATTACACCTATTACTAGGTGATGGGGAGATTACTGCTAAGAAATCGGTAGATGTATGTTGGGAAATGTTTAGTGGCCCTTACTACGGCATTGTTGTTGCTGTTTTTGTTGTTGCTGTTGTTCTTTATAAGAATTTCAATTATAAACACGTGATGTTAAATGATAAACGTGGGATCTTTTAGTGTTAAAATTTAATTAATTTTTAAAGAATCAAATATTTAAAATCTACATTTAAGTGCTGCACAAGTCTTATTTGTGGCTGGAAACCTCCCCGTGATATAGGACACAAGTGTTTTGGGGTCCAAGCGGTATTTCGATTGATTCTGTTTTTTACTTGCTGTGCACTTTATTTGCGGGTGCGCGATGTGTTTACTTTCTGAGGTAAGTGCTCAAACTGTGAGTCTGCCTCCAACAGTGAGTCTGCCTCCAACAGTGAGTCTGCCTCCAACAGTGAGTCTGCCTCAAACAGTCAGTCTGCCTCAAACTGTGAGTCTGCCTCCAACAGTGAGTCTGCCTCAAACAGTCAGTCTGCCTCAAACAGTGAGTCTGCCTCAAACAGTGAGTCTGCATCCAACAGTGAGCCTGCCTCCAACAACGAGTCTGCCTCCAAAAGCATTTCTGCCTCCAACAGTCTGTGTGATCTAATAGATATATTTCCAAGTAGAGACCGACCGAAAGTGATTTTCGGAAAATAGGTCGAAAGTTTAAAATGACATTCGGCCGAAACCAAAACCAAAGCCGAAACCGAAAATGAAATAATTAAATATTTTGAAATTCGTTCCCGTATACATTCTGCATACATCGAAAATGATGGGGGAAAGTATAAATATTTACATTCTTTTGATAAAAAATGAGATAATCGTGAATATTAATAAATAAACATCTAATATAACATCTTGTTGTTAAAGATCGTTTATCTTTTTCTTAAAGATCGCTTAGTTTGTTGTTAAAGATCATTCAGTTTTTTGTTAATGATCGCTTTATTTGTTCTTAAAGATCGGTTAGTTTGTTCATAAAGCTCGCTTAGTTTGTTGTTAAAAATCGTTTATTTTGTTTTTTAAGATCGCTTAGTTTGTTCTTAAAAATCGCTTAGTTTTTGTTTAAAGATCTTTTAGTTTTTTTATTAAAGATCATTTAGTTTGTTCAAAAAAGATCGCAAAGTTTTTTCTTAAAGATCGCTTAGTTTGTGTTATTAAAAGATCGATTAATTTGTTCTTAAAGATCATTGATTTTTTTCTTAAATATCGTTTAGTTGCTCTTAAAGATCATTCAGTTTGTTCTTTCAGATCATTTAGTTTGTTTGTATAGATCTTTTTTTTTTAAATTGCTTAGTTTTTTCATAAGGATCGCTTAGTTTGTTATAGATAATTGATTTTGTTCCTTAAGATCGATTAGTTTGTTCTTAAAGATCTTTTAGTTCGTTCCTAAAGAACATTTAGTTTTCTTTTAAAGATTGCTTAGATTATTCTTGCAAATCATTTAGTTTACTATTAAAGATCATTTCTTTTATTCTTAGAGATCATTTAGTTCATTCTTAAAAATCGCTTAATTTGTTCTTTAAGATCGTTTAGTTTGTTTTAAAGATCATTCAGTTTGTTCTCAATGTCGCTTAGTTTATTGTTGAATATCGTTTAGTTTGTTCTTAAAGATCGCTTAATTTGTTCTTAAAGATCGTTTAGTTGTTCTTAAATGTCGCTTAACTTGTTGTTACATATCGCTTTTGCTGAGAATTAGATGACCGAAAACCTCAGTCACTTTCGGCCGAAACCGAAAAAAACGAAAGTTAACTTTTCTCTTTCGGCTGAAACCGAAATAAAGCCGAAAGTTAAATCTCAGTTTCTGCCGAAACAGAAACTTGGCCGAAAGTGATAAAATGGCTACGAAACCGAAGCCGAAGCCGAAATTCGAAAATTGAGGGAAACATGGTCCCATCGAGGAATTGGATCCTAATGGAGGGAAACATGGTCCCACCGAGGAATTGGATCCTAATTAGAGACCGACCGAAAGTGATTTTCTGATTTCGGCCGAAGCCGAAAATATGCCGAAAGATTAAAATGACTTTCGGCCGAAACCGAAAAAAAGCCGAAAGTTTAAAAATGACTTTCGGCCGAAACCGAAGCCGAAACCGAAAATGAAATATTAAGATATTTTGAAATTCGTTCCCGCATACATTCTGCATACATCGAAAATGATGTGGGGAAATTATAAATATTTACATTCTTTTTATAAAAAATGAGATAATCGTGAATATTAATAAATAAACTTCTTATATAGGGGTCTCAAACTCGCGGCCCGCAAACTCATTTGTGACCCGCAAGACGATATTTTGCGGCCCGCTACATGACAGAAAAGTTTAGCGTTAATGCGCCGGCCCGTTTCCCCCATTCTCATATCTATAACGTGACTCCACGACGGTTTCAGTCGAATCTCACCAACTAGTCTAATTCTGATTTTTTTTTTTTTAATGTTTTTATATATTTTTGTATACAACAGTGAGTAGGTGGATGAAAGTGAATCCTAGTTCTTGAGAACCCTTAATGATTTTATTGTTATTTATAAAGGTTGAGCAGATTGTAACAGTTGTGATCGCTTTTTTGTGGATTACTTGATGCGGCCCACTCTCATTCAGACACTAACTCCTGCGCCCCCCTGATGTTTTGAGTTTGAGACCCTTGATCTAATGAATACTTTGGATTTTACCATTTTAATGTAAAAGTAATTTTAAATTGCTTTACAATTTTTTAAAATTAGTATGGTAAGAGAAAATTTGGCCAAAAAATGGGGGGGGTGGGGGCAAATTAATGAAAAAATATGATTTTTTTAAACGGGTCTCTAAAAATTGTTGTTCTGATATGGTTCTAAAAGATCGCTTAATTGGTTCTGAAAGGTCGCTTTATTTGTTTTTAAAGATGGTTTAGTTTTTTGTTAAATATCGTTAGTTGCTTGCTATTGATCGGTTAGTTTGTTCTTAAAGATCGTGAGTTTGTTCTTAAAGATCACTTAGTTTTTTGTTAAAGTTCGTCCAGTTTTTGATAATGATCGCTATATTTTACTTAAAGATTGGTTAGTTTGTTCATAAAGATCGCCTAGTTTGTTGTTAAAGATCCTTTAGTTTTTTCTTAAAGATCGCTTAGTTTGTTGTTAAAGATCGTCCAGTTTTTGTTAATGATCGCTTTATTTGTTCTTAAAGATCGTTTAGTTAGTTCATAAAAATTGCTTAGTTTGTTGTTAAAGATCGATTAGTTTGTTGTTAAAGATCGCTTAGTTTGTTCATAAAGATCCCATAGTTTGTTGTTAAAGATAATTGATTTTTTCCTTAAGATCAATTAGTTTGTTCTTTAAGATCTTTTAGTTTGTTCCTAAAGAGCATTTAGTTTTCTGTTAAAGATCGCTTAGTTTATTCTTATAAATCATTTAGTTTACTATTAAAGATCATTTGTTTTGTTCTTAAAGATAATTTAGTTCGGTCTTAAAAATCGTTTATTTTGTTCTTTGAGGTCGTTTAGTTTGTTATTAAAGATCGCTTAGATGTTCTTAAAGATCACTTAGTTTGTTTTAAAGATCGTTTAGTTTGTTCTTAAATGTCGCTTAGTTTGTTGTTAAATATCGCTTTCACTGAGTATTAGATGACCAAAAACCTGAGTCACTTTCGGCCGGATGGCCGAAAGTCTAAGTCAATTTCGGCCGAAACCGAAGAAAAACCGAAAGTTAACTTTTCTCTTTCGGCCGAAACCGAAATTAAGCCGAAAGTTAACTTTTCAGTTTCGGCCGAAACCGAAACTTGGCCGAAAGTGATAAAATGGCCATTTTCGGCGCCGAAACCGAAGCCGAAGCCGAAATTCGGTCGGCCTCTAATCCTAATGGAGGGAAACATGGTCCCACCGAGGAATTGGATCCTAATGGAGGGAAACATGGTCCCACCGAGGAATTGGATCCTAATGGAGGGAAACATGGTCCCACCGAGGAATTGGATCCTAATGGAGGGAAACGGATACCACAGAGAGCGGGATCCTAAAGAAATCGGGGTCCCACCTGCAATCGGGATCCTAACGAAACGGGGTCCCACTGGGATCAGGATTCACCGGTATCGGGATCCCACCGGGATCGTGATCTCGCATAGTCCGTATTAAAATTAAGGGTGATTGTAAAATTAACAATATCCAATCCATTCAGGGCTGATATACAATTTTATAGCAAGTTTTATTATTTAAAAAGACTAGATCTTTGGCATTTTTAAACAAATTTATTTGGAAAAATGTTAAATTTTAACTCCATTTTTTACTTGTGGCATGACTACAACGGTACACTATTGGGAAGGGCTCCACTTTAAAACTGACTGAAAAAATGGTAATAGTTATGGTCTTTAGTTGTAGAGTTTTTCGTATTCCAATATGTTCACGTAGAAAAGGCATTTTCACACGTTTCGAGTAGATTATTAAATTTATTCTAGAATGTTCCAGAATGTTCTATATTGTTACACAGGGATATATATTGTAATCTAATATTGAGGTTTATTGAAGTGTTAATTTAGTTCTATTCATTTTCATATTCATTCACTTTCCTAGGGATTATCTCGGTATTGTTGTTATCTTTACTTACGGGATCCCACCGGGATCTTTATTGAATGGGGTCAAGATTCCATCTGGTACAGGATCATATCAGGAGATGGTGTCCCATTTGGAAACGGAATCTCATCTGGATCGCAGTGGAGGCTGGGATGACATCGGGAAAGGGATCCCAACGGGAAAGGGATCCCATCGGGAATGGAATTTTATCTGGAGAGGGGACTCCTTCGAGACCCCAAAGGGTCGGGATCCTATCGGGCACGAGATTCAACCAGAAAAGGGAACCCATCAAGATTTGGGATCCAATTTAGAAATGTGATATCGTCAATATTCCATCGAGATCCCAATTGGGTCGGAATCCCGACGGGAAAGGGAATACTTCTGGTTCGGGATATGAGATCCTATTTGGAAATGGGAGCATATCGGGATATGATTTACCTATTTGAATTGGGATCAGGATCCATCGGGATATGGCATTCCAATTGGAACCGGGATCCCATTTTGATCGGGATAATATCGGTGTCGAGTTTCGGATCCCATATGGCTCGGGATCTCATCGGGATTCGGATCACAACAAGGAAATGATCCACTGGGGACCAGGATTGGAACGGGAAATGAGATCCCTGCAGGATCTAATTTTATAAAAGTAGTTTTTACAGGCCCATTAATTTCGATGGTAACTAAATGCTGTTGAAGTTTTTTTTTTTCGAATGCAATCCCGGGCAACGCCGGGTATATTTGCTAGTAATATTTCAATCAGGGTTTTCAATCGGCGATAGATTTGCATATAAGGCCTCAGGTATTACTTGAAGACCTCTCCTGGGATTTGTAAAGTATGTTTAAAATTATATTATTATATTTAAAAAATCAATAGGATACATAGCAAGTCACTTATGCTAATTTCCATGATCAAGCTACATAACCACTGGCCTAAATAAACAAACTAGGCTCGTTTCACTAAATGGTAAAAGGCATGCTACTGAAAATTCCGTTTTCTGCCTTCAGAATGAACACTTAAGAAAACGGTTTGTGGCCTGACCCCATTTGTGAAGGGGTGTGTGATACCAGGTACTTTTAATTCTGGTTCATAGACATAGAATTTTGTTTGTTTTTATGAACCAAAGTTTGTGCCGAGACAAGAGACGTCTTCCTGTTTCTCTGGCGGTAGTCCAATATTTATTTGAAAAGTGAGTAAGACCACTCCACCATCACGACCGGCGACTAACGTTTTGATGACTACCAGGTCTCACATAAAAGTTATATTACCTTTACCTTCAGGAAAGATTTTTAATGAGAGATTTTTTAAACAAAATAATCTCGCCTTCCCTAACCACAGTTTTTTTTTTCATTTCGTTCGTTCTGATCTTTGGCCAGGCTGATTGCGAGCTGAGGGTCCCCATAAAACTGTCGTTAGGGAACACAATGTTAGGCATCGCTCAAATAGCTTTGTAAGTTGAGTGCGCTGCTGAGATGGTTTCTTCTTGAATGGACAGATATAACGGCGTAGAGGGGAAGGGGCAAAAGAGAATCAGAGAGAGGAGGAGAGGAGTGGGGGTGAAGAGATGGAGTGGAAAGAGAGAGTTAGAGAGGAAGAGATGAAGAGAAGGGATTGAGTTGATAGGGTGGAAGGGGGGGGGGATGGCCCAATGAGAGTTACGCCACTAGAACAAGTGAACCACTTTGTTTACAATTAACTAAAAGCGGTTTTGATATACGTGAAATAAAATATTGTGATAAACTAGATCCCTATTTCTACATCCACTATTTCTATATGCCATATTTCTAGATACGTTATTTCTAGATACCCTATTTCTAATGACCTTATTTCTCTATACCCTATTTCTGTATCCTCTATTTCTATATCTCCTATTCCTTATTGTTTTATTGATAGAAAAGGTCAATCATATCAAATAAGATTGTTAAGAGTAGTTACGAAATGTTCCTTAGTTTACAAGACTAAGGTATGAAAAGACAGCTGGTTGGAAACTGACAATAATAAAAATGCGACAGGCAAGAGAGAGAAAGAGAGAAAGTTATAGACAGAGAAAAAGAGAGGGAGAGGGGGGATATAGAGAGAGAGTTAGAGAGAAATAGAGATAAAGATAGAGAGAGAGAGAGTGAGGGGTGGAGAGAGAGAAGCCAATCAAATGGTGAGAAAACCAGACCACCTGAAAGCTGGACATTAGAATTCTATCGAGTTGTTGATTCGTTTAGACATTGAGATAATGGAAAGGAAAATGGCGGAAGGGGGAGGAGACTGCGGAGGTGGCTGTTAACGATGAGGAGTGGGGTCGATGTCCAGGTCCCGCCATGTATCTCAAAGTTTGTCTCAGGAGGGTATTGCGAGATGAGATGCACCCAGGGTCACGGAGATAATGTCAAGAAACAGTGAAATATTTAAGGACGCCCCTCACCCCACAGGTTATTTAAAGTTCTGTGAGAACAATGGCGGTATAATTTTATAATGTAGGAGCAGTCTGACTGATGTTGGTCTGGCTGCTATATGACTGATGGTTGTCTGGCGGTTATTTGACTGCCAATGGTCTGGTAACGCTTTTACAAGTGTGGTCAGGCGTCTACCTTGGTCCTCTCCTGTAACTCAAATGTCACCTGCTCATCCACGCAGCTGTCAGCATGCAACAGCTGCCGTATCCTGGACAACGGCTTACACTAGCCGGGTAAACCAGGCGCTCGGTGATTTAGGTCAGCCTACCTAATGCATGCAAAGACTGGACGTCAGCGTATCCTGCGGAAGATACCAATTAGGTTCAACGGAGGTGAAGGCGATTACAGCAACGCACCTTGGAGTGCGTAGAGCAAGATGAGGCACGTAGAACATCTTGGTCATCTACTGCACTGGTACCCATTTCCGGTCGTCTTGACATAGTCTTGGCACTGGACACGGTGGGTCCGGACGAGAGACTGATGTTGATTCTGCGCAACTCTTCCTGACTTTAAACAGTCACCGGCGCAAGTCATCAGTCACCCATCCCCTTCTCTAGATCTGTCGTCATGGATGATGAAATGAATGGCATACTCGCAAAAGCTAGTGCCCTATTTGGCAGGCTCCGCAGCACTGTTTGGGACAGAAGAGGTATCAGACGAGAAACAAAGCTCAAGTTTATAGCGCAGCAGATCTCCATACACTGTACTATGGATGTGAAACGTGGACAGTCTACCAGCGTCACGGCAAGAAACTGAATCATTTTCACACTACCTGCCTCAGGAAACTCTTCGACATCAGGTGGCAAGACAAAGTCCCCGACACCGAGGTCCTCGCTAGAGCGAACCTAACTAGTATCTTCACCACTCTGATGCAGTCTCAGCTCCTTTGGATGTGACACGTAGTCCGTATGGAAGACCACCGGCTCCCAAAACAATTATTCTTCCTAGAACTCAAGATACGCAAGCGCTCCCAAGGAGGCAAAAAAAGCGTTACAAAGACTCACTGGAAGTGGCACTAAAGGCCTTCACCATCATTCCTACTCAATGGGTGCATACAGCCCAAAACAGAGACAGGTGGAGAGCTGTTGTCAAGAAGGGGGCTAAATCCCATGAAGATAATAGAATAACCACAGATGAGACACGCAGGCTTGTCCGAAAGAGCAACATTAGGTCACCGTCTGAAGCAACTATTCCATGCCCACGGTGTCATAGATTATTCCGAGCAAGGATTGGTCTAGCAAGCCACCTACGAGCTCATCGTAATCCCACCCTCTCCCTAACCGGATGATTCGATGGTCCTAGTCGACTTCGACGGATGAACAACATGTGAACGATAGTGTCATCAGCTCGATCAGGGCTCATTTGTTCACTACAAGAAGAAAACAAAAGTGATCGAATTTGACTTTTTCCCCAATCTGTCAGAACTCAGCTGCGAGTGCCTTGGCTGTTATAATATCAAATAATCGCTCTTAAAATCCATGTTGTCATGATAGAAGTGATGTCTTTTATCCTTCTGGTTTGTGCTCTGGTGAAATGCTTTAATAAATGTCTTTCCTTTGTTTTTAGTTGTTAAACTGTGTTAGCTTAATCAGAATGTTTATCTATATCCTTTAAACGAATCTATAAAATGTCATCAAAATACACAGATCCATTTTTGCATCAATAAAAGAATCTTATCCAATATTATTAGCGACTGCGTGATAGCGGGGCTATACGCTTTGGATGACTGAATGATTGTAAAATGACATAGAGTGGGATATATAGCTGTATATATTTGAATGAGTGCATAGTGACAACGTGATATATATCGCTATCCCTATTAACAGCGTGGAAGACACGGCAACCTAGATGTAGTGATACACTAATTGTCTATTGACAGCGTGGTTGGTATTGTATGGCATTTCTAATTGTTCAACGACTTGAATGGTGTCTACGCGTGGGAGTGTCGGTGCCCTGACAGCGTGAGTGGTGTCTACGCGTGAGAGTGTTGGTGCCCTGACAGCGTATTGACTTGCGTTTGAGTGGAAGGAGTCAATATAGAAAGTTGATACTGACCGGGAGAGCTGACACTGACCAGGTAGGTTAATACTGATTGGGAGAGCTGATACTGACCAGGTAGGTTGATTTTGATTGGGAGAGCTAATACTGACTGAGTACGTTGATGCACTCCGAGTAAGTTAATACACCATTTGACAGCTAGAAATGGGAGTTCAGTAATCTTTTACATTTACACACACTGCTATTACTGACGATTCACAAATGTGTATTAAAATAAGAGACGATCTAATGATGCTTTAGCAAAACTAATAATAAGAATACACATTTGTAAAAATAAAAATGTACATCTATATTTAGAATGTTACACTAGCAAAGCAATTTTGTGTATTCCTCTGAAAGTACACCCGATTCGTCTGAACTGCTGGTGAGGTCCACCACCATCACCTAATGAGGAGATGTCGTGTAGCCGAACACTGAACGGGTTAATCAATTTCCACATGACTTCTCCGCGGTGGTTTTACTACTGAAAATTGTTTTATTAATTACTTTTTGCTTCATCTGAACAAAAAAAAAAAAAAAAAAAAAAAAAAAAAAAAAAAAAAAAAAAAAAAAAAAAAAAAAAAAAAAAAAAAAAAAAAAACAAAAAAAAAAAAAAAAAAAATAAAAAAAAAAAAAAAAAAAAATTTTGATTAAACAAAAAAAAAAAAAAAAAAAAAAAAAAAGGAAAGAAAGAAAGAAAGAAAGAAAGAAATAGCTTATAATGGTGATCTTCTAGTTCAGTATTTGAGGAAATAGATTTTTGTTGGTGAATGTTTCACCGTCGGGTCTTTTGTCTTATACAAGTTGGCACGTCAGAGCAAACTATAAACAAAAGTAGTCACAAATTCAAACATGAGCTCACCAAAATAGAGGCATGGCTCTGACTTAAGCAAAGAAAATTATGACGACGGTTCTCATGCGTACAGGCCTCCACACGAAATTTATAGCAATGGTTCTCGTGCATAATGACAACTTAAAACAAAGGTTCTCATTTACTCGTTGACATAATAGAGAGAGTGTTGTCGAATACTAGACAACATATTATGAGAGTCTCTGTTACGATGGTTCTAAAACATGTTTAGACATAAAATTGGTTCCTACACACAAAAACACATGTGACATTGGTTCCTACACACAAAGACACAAAAAACATTGGTTCCTACACACAAAGACACAAGTAACATTGGTTCCTACACACAAGGACACAACTAACATTGGTTCCTACACACAAGGACACAAGTAACATTGGTTCCTAAACACAAGGACACAACTAACATTGGTTTCTACACACCAGGACACAAGTAACATTGGTTCCTACACACAAGGACACAAGTAGCATTGGTTCCTAAACACAAGGACACAAAGTAACATTGGTTCCTACACACAAGGACACAAGTAGCATTGGTTCCTAAACACAAGGACACAACTAACATTGGTTCCTACACACCAGGACACAAGTAACATTGGTTTCTACACACAAGGACACAAGTAGCATTGGTTCCTAAACACAAGGACACAAAGTACGTGTTCAGACGTGCACCAAAAGACCGTGGACTCCTAATAAAACCGTTTGCTGCAAGTGTGTGCAACATTTCCTCTGACATCATGATTCATTGAATCACAAAATATGTAGAACTTTTAGTTTTACATTTAATTATTGATATTTTTGTTGGGTATGTTCAAGTTTTAGGACACGACAATTTTGCCCTAAAATGAAAACCCAAGTCTCAAAACGAGACAGTCTGTTCGCAATGAGCTACACGTTCAATGCATCCAAAACCGTTGTTGAGCCCGGTCCATAAGTCCAGACAGACCTCGCCACGGGTCTCTAATCCAACGGAAATATGTGGTTATAAAATGATCTTGAACTGGATTAGGCAAAGGAAATTAAAGGGGAATTCCAATAAGCATTTGCAATGTCTTTTGGGAAATGGAAACACTTCTTTAACTTCCAAACTGATGTTAGTGGTTCCATAAAGGTCAAAACACAAAAAAAAAAATCTGACATTTATCACAGGCAGTTCTTAGAATGACCGAAAGCAGTGATTGGCTACCCGTGGATCCAGAGCCACAAGCGGATACCTGAAGAAATACATGTGTCAAAATTTTTGTGTATCAATAAAGTATAACATGCAACTATCAAAAAAATTTCTGAGCAGACATAAACCAACAATCGGCTCTTCACACAAAAAAGTCTCCACTTATGTTCTAAAAGCCATACTGTCAAACATGATCACGCTTTGAACTTGTAGAGTGTCTCTCTGTGTACGTCTAAACATAGCACACTGATTTTGCACACCTTAACTATGACTTTCAGATTTTTTTATATTAGATTCCATAGGAATCGTTCATGACCTTGTGATACTCTCCACCTTGGTTGATCTATAAGTAAACAAACCCGAAAAACAAAGCTTTTCTGATAAATCCATGTATAAAAAATGTTATATTGAGCAATGGGGGCGGGACTGAATATATGACAAATCATACATAAAAGTAACGCAATTTATAAGAATCCTAATTAGTGCCCCCCCCCACCCAAAGGATCGCAACCACACATTGTTCACGCCCCTGAACTCTACTAACATTCCATCCACCCATCCGCTTAGACACAGCGGATTGATTTCAACAAATTTCAGAAAAAAAAAATAAAATATTGCGCACCAAAAGCTAGTGCCATATTTATTTATTTTTTAAATTTTATTTAGCGCAGTTATCCGGAAATTTATTTGATAGTCTCATTTGTAAGAGAGGACAAACGAATTTTTGGTGGTTGGGGTTGTGGGTTGGAGCTGCACATTTGAAATAAAGGGTTGTCATTGGCAACGAGTCTATGGGCCAAGGTTCAGCTCGATAGCTTGACGGGATGTTGGACAATTAGCCATCCGAAGATTTGGCCACATAGTCAGTCAGTCAGCCAGTCACCCACAAACAAAAGTGGAGTTAAAAAGAGTGACCAATGTACACATGGCTCATATAGTGTCATCTAGTCTTCACGGGAACTCGTGTTTAAATAGTTAGCTATAGGATTTAAGATTTATTGTAAGACAAGAAATAAATCTTAATTAATGCTATGTTCCTTGAGTTTTTTTTTAATGTTAACCTTCCTTGTAAAGAGCTTTTCGTGTAATTAAGTGTAGAATTGTGTGGCAAAAAAAAGACCTTTAAACAAAAAATACCAACAAATGATAACATTTGTAAAAATGATCAAAGACTTTCTATCAAAGCCAAGTCATAACGCACTTAAAAGTTGATCATAATTGAGATTTTTTTAAAAATGCATATCGGAAAAAAAGGATTGTGCAGGTATGAAGATGGGCACTCTCTGTGGCCAAAGGATTCGAGCTGAATGTGGACATGAAGATGAGCACTCTCTGTGGACAAAGGATTCGAGCTGAATGTGGACATGAAGATGGGCACGCTCTGGGGCCAAAGGATTCGAGCTAAATGTAGACATGAAGATGGGCACTCTCTGTGCCCAAAAGATTCGAGCTGAATGTGGACACAATTTAAATTTAAATTTAAATGTCTTTCATTTGTATTATTCTTTAAAAATATTTTCTGCACAGACTTATATTTTCTACTTTTAGTGCTTTTTAAACTCGCCTTTGATAGAAAGTCTTTTTTTTTTTTTTTTAATAGTTTGTATTTCCTACTTTTTAGGATTAAAAATGTAATCTTTAAAATATAGACACAAGTAGAAGTATTCAACTCTTAATCTATTCAACCATCCAACTGTTTTCTTAACATTTAAATTTAAATTTAAATGTCTTTTATTTGTTTTATTCTTTAAAAATATTTTCTGCACAGACTTATATTTTCTATTTTTAGTGCTTTTTAAACTCGCCTTTGATAGAAAGTTTTTTTTTTTTTTTTTTAATAGTTTGTATTTCCTACTTTTTAGGATTAAAAATGTAATCTTTAAAATATAGACACAAGTAGAAGTATTCAACTCTTCATCTATTCAACCATCCAACTGTTTTCTTAACAACGAAGGTTTACAAAATTTCGGATGAAGTGACTTGACTCTCTGGCTAGGTATACAACTTTTGAAACAGTAGATCTGAGCTCACCCACCTATCCGTGCACTCAACTGTGCAACAGATGCGCTCAACCACGATAATTTGAGCGACAGTGTTATATCTCCTCTATTGACACAGTTTTCCAGCCGTTTACCAGGTTAACACCGCACGAAACATTCCAAAAATGTAACGTGTTTTAAAAAAAAAACATATACATTACTCTCGACACAGTAGATTACGCACTACAAAAATGAAACTGCGAGTAGAGATAAAGTTTTTTTAAAAAAATAATAACATTAAAAGCCAGTCCATGTTCTGGTCAATGTGTGTTTTGAATGTGAGCGGTAAGATGTATATTGGCCTGTATGGTTTATGGTTGCAAGGTATGAAAGACTTAGAACGGGTATTCTGTAATGCTGCTTTTTGTATTTCAATGTGGTATAGTATAATTTTTTCATTTCTCTTTTAATATGTTTGACTTTGTACCTCGCTTCGAGCTTTTGTGATGAAGTGTGATTTTCAAATAAACTTTATTAATATTATATTTAATGTGTGTTTTAAATGTAAGCGGTAAGCACAATGTGTAATGGCACCTGCCTTTATACATGTTCACATACAAACTTTAAGGTAGTTACAGAGCCCTAATGAGAGCGGTAGATGCCCTAACAACAATGCAATTAACGTCCACACACAAGGCAGGACCTTGATGGGAGACAACTCCATATCAAACTATTGAGCTAGAGTGCCCCCCCCCCCACCCGGGTTGATTTTTGTTTGGTGAGCAATTGATGATGGTGACGCGAATTAGAACCGGACAATGTCCAGTTTGAACATTTGAATGGTCACGATAGGAGTGACTCACTGAACATCCCAACACTAGCCCCACCCCCCATCTTAAAAAGTCCCTACTTGAATGGTGTCGTTACGAAGAATCAAAATGTAGACTTAATAAATTTAAATAATTTTTAAACGACGCAATAAAAGCCATTTGAAATGAGACTCGCCCC
>CAXITT010000280.1:683916-703138 GCA_964033795.1 Lymnaea stagnalis
CCCCGACGGTACTTGAGTCTTTGCCTTAACTAATTTATTTTTTTATTTTTTTTTTTATTTTTTTTTAAATTTTTTTTTTTTTTTTTTGGGGGGGGGGGGTCCTTTTAAATGTTTTTTTTTCTTTAATCAAGCTTTTTTATATCATGATTTTAAAATATTTATCTACACTTAGATTATGCTATAAATATGTATATTACGTAATCGTGTGTTATTTTGGTATTATTTTTGTAGTAAGCTTTATTCTATTTTTATGCCAACTTGAATAATATAAAAAATTGCACAACAAAAAACAACAATGCACTTTAGTGTCCATTATCTTGTTTACAATCGAACAAGTTTAAACTTTTTACATAAGATTAAAAAAAATTTAATCCCACGTTAGAGACAAGCAGATTACCTTGTAAAGACGTCAAAGTTTGATTTCAATGCAGGATGTAAATGTCTGATGTTAATGTATGATGTTAATGTATGATGTCTATGTATTATTAAAGACCAAGATATATCTGACTAGCTGTATCATAACAACAAAGACGGAAGCATTTTATTCAATCACGACAGGCTCCAAAACCAAGACATGTCATTCAATCACGCCTTGCTCCCCACACAAGACATTTCATTCCGTCACCTCTTTCTCCAACACAAGAAATGTCATTCAATTCACCTGGCTCCAAACACAAAACATGTTATTCAATCCCACCTGGCTTTAAATACAAGATAGTTCATCCAATCACGTTTGGCTCCAAAAACAAGACATTTCATTTAATGTGACTTGGCTTCAACCACAAGACCATTCATTAAATCACACCCAGCTCCATACACAAGAAATGTCTTTCCATCACACCTGGCTCCATACACATTAAATTTTATTCAGTCACAGCTGGCACCAAGCACAAGATATTTCATTCATTCTCTCCTGGCTCCAAACCCAGGATATGTCATTCAATCCCACTTGGCTGAAAACTCAAGACACGTCATTCACATGGATCAAAATACAAGACATTTCATTATACAACACATGGCTACAAACACATGACATTCCATTCAATCAAGCCTAGCTTCAAATACAAGACATTTTATTCAATCACGCCTTACTTCAAAAACAATACATTTTATTCAATCACGACTAGCTCCAAACACAAGACATTTCATTCATTTACGCCTGGCTCCAAACAGAAGACATTTCATTCAATCACATCTAGTTTCAAACACAAGATATGTCATTCATTCACGCCTAGCTTCAAACACAAGACATGGCATTCAATCACGCCTAGCTTCAAACACAAGACATGTCATTCAATCACGCCTAGCTTCAAACACAAGACATGTCATTCAATCACGCCTAGCTTCAACCACAAGACATGTCATTCAAACAACGCCTAGCTTAAAACACAAGACATGTCATTCAATAACGCCTAGCTTCAAAACACAAGATATGTCATTCATTCACGCCTAGCTTCAAACACAAGACATGTCATTCAAACACGCCTAGCTTCAAACACAAGACATGTCATTCAAACAACGCCTAGCTTAAAACACAAGACATTTCATTCAATCATGTCTGGCTCCAAACACAAGACATTTTATTCAATCATGCCTTGCTCCCTACAAAAGACAATTCATTTAATCATGTCTGGCTCCAAGCACAAGACATTTTATTCAATCACGCCTATATTCAAACACAATAAATTTCATTAAATCACGCCTAGCTTCAAACACAAGACATTTTATTCAATCTCGCCTAGCTCCAAACACAAGACTTTCATTCAATCACGCCTAGCTTCAAAAAAAGAAATTTTATTAAATAAAGCCTAGCTCCAAAGACAAGACATTTTATTCAAACATGCCTAGGTTCAAACAAAAGACATTTCATTCAATCATGCCTAGCTTCAAACGCAAGACATTTAATAACAACTATCTTCAAACACAAAATATTTCATTCAATCATGCCTAGTTCCAAATACAAGACATTTCAATCAATCATGCCTGGCTCCAAACACAAGATATTTCATTAAATCATGCCTAGCTCCCTAAACAAGACATTTCATTCAATGGTGCCTAGCTCCAAACACAAGACTTCATTCAATCACGCCTGGCTCCCTACACAAGACATTCCATTCAATCATGCCTTGCTTCAATAACAAGACATTTTATTCAATCATGTCTAGCTGAAAACACAATATATTTTATTCAATCATGGCTAGCTTCAAAAAAAGATATTTCATTCAAACATGCCTAGCTTCAAAAACAAGACATGTCATTTAATCACATCTGGCTCCAAACACAAGACATTTTATTGAATCATGCCTGGCTCCCTAAACAAGACATTTTATTTAATAATGCCTTGCTCCTAAACAAGACATTTCATTCAATCATACCTGGCTCCAAGCACAGGACATTTGATTCAAACATGCCTTGCTCCAAACACAAAACATTTCATTCAAATACGCCTAGCTCCAAGAACAACACATTTTAAACAATGACGCCTAGCTCCAAACACAAAACGTTTCATTCAATCACGCTCAGCTTCACACACAGGACATGTCACTCAATCAACGCCTAGCTTAAACACAAGACATGTCATTCAATCACTTCTGGCTCCAAACACAAGACATTTCATTCAATCATGCCTAGCTCCAAGCACAGGACATTTGATTCAAACATGCCTTGCTCCAAACACAAAACATTTCATTCAATCACGCCTAGCTCAAAACACAAAAAATTTAATTCAATCACGCCTAGCTTCAAACACAGGACATGTCACTCAATCAACGCCTAGCTTAAAACACAAGACATGTCATTCAATCATTTCTGGCTCCAAACACAAGACATTTCATTCAATCATGCCTAGCTCCAAGCACAGGAAATCTGATTCACAAATGCATTGCTCCAAACACAAAACATTTCATTCAATCACGCCTAGCTCCAAACACAAAACATTTCATTCAATCACGCCTAGCTCCAAACGCAAAACATTTCATTCAATCACGCTTAGCTCCAAACACAAAACGTTTCATTCAATCACGCCTAGCTTCAAACACAGGACATGTCACTCAATCAACGTTTAGCTTCACAAGACATGTCATTCAATCACTTCTGGCTCCAAACACAAGACACTTCATTCAATCATGCCTAGCTCTCTAAACAAGACATTTTATTCAATCAGGCCTAACTCCATACACAAGATTTCATTCAATCACGCCTGGCTCCCTACACAAGACATTCCATTCAATCACGCCTTGCTTCAATAACAAGACATTTTATTCAATCACGCCTAGCTCCAAACACATGTCGTTTCATTCAATCATGCCTAGCTTCAAACAAAAAACATTTCATTCAATCACGCCTAGCTTCAAACACAAGATATTGCATTCAATCATGCCTAGCTTCAAACACAAGAAATTTTATTCAATCATGCCTAGCTGAAAACACAAGATATTTCATTCAATCATGCCTAGCTTCAACAAAAGACATTTCATTCAAACATGCCTAGCTTCAAACACAAGACATGTCATTCAATCACATCTGGCTCCAAACACAAGACATTTTATTGAATCATGCATGGCTCCCTAAACAAGACATTTTATTCAATCATGCCTTGCTCCTAAACAAGACATTTCATTCAATCACGCCTAGCTCCAAGAACAAGACATTTTATTCAATCACCCCTTGCTCCAAACACAAAACATTTCATTCAATCGCGCCTAGCTCCAAACACAAGACGTTTCATTCAATCACGCCTAGCTTCAAACACAGGACATGTCACTCAATCAACCCCTTAGTTAAAAACACAAGACATGTCATTCAATCACGCCTGGCTCCAAACACAAGACATTTTATTAAATCATGCCTTGTACCCTACACAAGATATTTCATTCAATCATGCCTGGCTCCAAACACAAGATATTTCATTCAATCACGCTTAGCTCCAAATACAAGACATTTTTATTCAATCCCGCTTAGCTCCAAACACAAAACGTTTCATTCAATCACGCCTAGCTTCAAACAAAAGACATTTCATTCAATCACGCCTAGCTACAAACACAAGACATTTTATTCAATCACGCCTATCTTCAAACACAAGACATTTCATTCAATCACGCATAGCTTCAAACACAAGACATTTAATTCAATCACTCCTAGCTCCAAACAGAAGACGTTTCATTCAATCATGCCTAGCTTAAAAACACAAGACATTTTATTCAATCATGCCTAGATTCAAACACAAAACATGTCATTCTATCACGCCTAACTTCAAACAAAAGACATGCCATTCAATTACGCCTAGCTTTAAACACAAGACATTTTATTCAATCATGCCTAGATTCAAACACAAAACATGTCATTCTATCACGCCTAACTTCAAACACAAGACATGTCATTCAATCATGCCTGGCTCCCTACACAAGACGATTTATTCAATCATGCCTGGCTCCTTACACAAGACATTTCATTCAATCATGCCTGGCTCCAAACACAAGACATTTCATTCAATCACACCTAGCTCCAAACTTGAATAATTTCATTCAATCATGCCTGGCTCCCTACACAAGACATTTCATTCAATTATGCCTAGCTCCGAACACAAGACATTTCATTCAATCAAGCCTAGCTTTAAACACAAGACATTTTATTTAATCATTCCTGGCTTCCTACACAAGACATTACCAACAACGCTTTCTACGAATACGAGTGGAAAGGCATTGTAATCAGCTCAATACCAAATTTGATCCGACGCTGGGGGGAACAACTTCAGAAGCGGTCTAGAGATAGAGACACAGAGCTAGTCCCTAATGTATACTGACGAGATCTATAGGACTCAAGAGATAAGTGGAAAAGTTTTATCTCCGGCCCCTCCACAATACTAACCCTTAACACTTAAACATAATCCTTCAGTCTCCCTGTTAATGTTAACTATCTCACTGTCAATGTTAACTGTCTCCTTGTTAATGTTATTGTCTCCTTGTTAATGTTAACTGTCTCACTGTCAATGTTAACTGTCTCACTGCCAATGTTAACTGTCTCACTTTGCATATTAACAGTCTCACAATAAATGTTAACTGTCTCACTGTCAATGTTAACAGTCTCATTTTAAATGTTAACAGTCTCATTTTCAATGTTAACTGTCTCACTGTCAATGTTAACTGTCTCACTGTTAGTGTTAACTGTCTCACTGTTAGTGTTAACTGTCTCATTTTTAATGGTAAATGTCTCACTGTTAATGTTAACTGTCTCACTGTCAATGTTATCTGTCTTATTGTTATTGTTAACTGTCTCGCTGTCAATGTTAACTGTCTTACTGTCAATGTTAACTGTCTCACTGTTAATGTTAACTGTCTCACTGTTAATGTTAACTGTCTCATTGTTAATGTTAACTGTCTAATTGTTAATGTTAACTGTCTCACTGTCAATGTTAACTGTCTCAACGTCAATGTTAACTTTCTCACTGTTAATATTTACTGTCTCACTGTTAATGTTACCTGTCTCATATTTAATGTTAACTGTCTCACTTTCAATGTTAACTGTCTCATTGTCAATGTTAACTATCTCACTGTAAATGTAAACTGTCTCACAGTTAATGTTAACTGTCTCATTGTTAATGTTAACTGTCCCACTGTCAATGTTAACTGTCTCATTGTTAATGTTAACTGTCTCAATTTCAATGTTAACTGTCTCACTGTCAATGTTAACTGTCTCACTGCCAATGTTAACTGTCTCACTGTCAATGTTAACTGTCTCACTATCAATGTTAACTGTCTCACTGTTAATGTTAACTGTCTCACTGTTAATGTTAACTGTCTCACTGTTAATGTTAACTGTCTCATTGCCAATGTTAACTGTCTCACTGTCAACGTCCAGTTCGTTCCGTAGGACGGTATGTGGTGATGGCGCTCAACGGAATAATGTCTTTTGGTTGGGATTGGGTGGGTTATAGGTTGGGAGTGGGTGGGTTAAAGGTTGGTAGTGGGTGGGTTATGGGTTGTGAGTGGTAGGGTTATAGGTTGGGAGTGGGTGGGTTATATGTTGGGATTGGGTGGGTTATATTTTGGGAGTGGGTGGGTTATATGTTGGGAGTGGGTGGGTTATAGGTTGGGAGTGGGTGGGTTATAGGTTAGGAGTGGGTGGGTTACAGGTTGGGAGTGGGTGGGTTATAGGTTAGGAGTGGGTGGGTTACAGGTTGGGAGTGGATGGGTTATAGGTTGGAAGTGGGTGGGTTATAGGTTGGGAGTGGGTGGGTTATAGGTTAGGAGTGGGTGGGTTACAGGTTGGGAGTGGGTGGGTTATAGGTTGGAAGTGGGTGGGTTATATGTGTTGCATACAATTAAATGTCTTTGTGACAGGTGCAGATACATAGTTTAGTATCATACGATTGTCTACCATACGATTTTAATACCCTTAAATTTGATATTTTTAAGTTGCATTTATTAAACTGCAAATATTGACATGGATTTTAATCCACAAATAAAGATGTTGCTAAAAGGATCGAGATCCGTGTGCCAAGACACACCGGAGAAAAAACGCGAGATGAAAAAGTGACGTTGGATTGCGAGGCGAGTTGTCACCTTACGACACACCATTGGCTGATTTCTTGAAGCCACTTTTATGTTGCCACCTTTACGACGCAATCTTTTTCACTTCCGGTAAGAAATCACCTACACTTACACAGATTATCGAAAAAATTCGCTGATAATCGTGAGAGCTTAAAGATCTATTATTTGAGAGCTTAAAGATCTATTATTTGAGAGCTTAAAGATCTATTATTTGAGAGCTTAAAGATCTATTATTTGAGAGCTTAAAGATCTATTATTTGAGAGCTTAAAGATCTATTATGTGAGAGCTTATAGTTGACATATTTCAGTTCAGTAGAAAGCCTACATAGCGATAGAAAGTACGTTCATTTTTTTTAATGAACCCAAATCTTTATATGTTAAGAGAGATCCACCAAATGAAGTATACCAGCATCTAAAGAAAGATCCCTCAAATAAAGTATACCAGCGTCTAAAGAAAGATCCCCCAAAATGAAGTATACCAGTGTCTTAAGAGAGAACCCCCAATGAAGTATACCAGTGTCTTAAGAGAGATCCCCCAAATGAAGTATACCAGTGTCTTAAGAGTGATCCCCCAAATGAAGTATACCAGTGTCTTAAGAGAGATCCCACAAATGAAGTATACCAGTGTCTTAAGAGAGATCCCACAAATGAAATATACCAGTGTCTTAAGAGAGATCCCCCAATGAAGTATACGATTGTCTTAAGAGAGATCCCCCAAATGAAGTATACCAGTGTCTTAAGAGAGATCCCTCAAATGAAGTATACCAGTGTCTTAAGAGAGATCCTCCAAATGAAGTATACAAGTGTCTTAAAAGAGATCCCCCATTGAAGTATACCAGAGTCTTAAGAGAGATCCCCCAAATGAAGTATACCAGTGTCTTAAGAAGGATCCCACAAATGAAGTATACCAGTGTCTTAAGAGAGATCCCCCAAATGAAGTATACCAGTGTCTTAAGAGAGATCCCTCAAATGAAGTATACCAGTGTCTTAAGAGAGATCCCCCAAATGAAGTATACCAGTGTCTTAAGAGAGATCCCCAAAATGAAGTATATCAGTGTCTTAAGAGAGATCCCCCAAATGAAGTATACAAGTGTCTTAAGAGAGATCCCCCAAATGAAGTATACCAGTGTCTTAAGAGAGATCCTCCAAATGAAGTATATCAGTGTCTTAAGAGAGATCCCTCAAATGAAGTATACCAGTGTCTTAAGAGAGATCCCCCAAATGAAGTATACAAGTGTCTTAAAAGAGATCCCCCATTGAAGTATACCAGAGTCTTAAGAGAGATCCCCCAAATGAACTATACCAGTGTCTTAAGAAGGATCCCACAAATGAAGTATACCAGTGTCTTAAGAGAGATCCCCCAAATGAAGTATACCAGTGTCTTAAGAGAGATCCCTCAAATGAAGTATACCAGTGTCTTAAGAGAGATCCCCCAAATGAAGTATACCAGTGTCTTAAGAGAGATCCCCAAAATGAAGTATATCAGTGTCTTAAGAGAGATCCCCCAAATGAAGTATACAAGTGTCTTAAGAGAGATCCCCCAAATGAAGTATACCAGTGTCTTAAGAGAGATCCTCCAATGAAGTATACAAGAGTCTAAAGAGAGATCCCCAAATGAAGTATACCAGTGTCTTAAGAGAGATCCTCCAAATGAAGTATACCAGTGTCTTAAGAGAGATCCTAAAAATGAAGCATACCAGTGTCTGAACTAAGAACATCTACGAGCCACAAGAACATTACATGACTAAAATTGTAAGAGAAAAAAATTAAAATACATCAATAAATCTACATTCCGATATTTACCCCCCCCCCCCAGTAGGAAATGCCCAGGTGAACATTTTGAGAAGGCAACTCGTCAGCGCCCCACGGTGCACACCATTAGGGCGGCAAGTATGTGGGCACGCAATGACCAGTGTTGACAAGATCATCTGTTGTGAATCTTTTGGTGTTCTCTCTGGGTCTTCTGTAGTGTGCAGCTCTCAGCCGGGAATATATGTTCATTCCTCAGCCGGGAATATATGTTCATTCCTCAGCCGGGAATATATGTGCATCTCTCAACCGGAAATATATGTGCATTCCTCAGCTGTGAATATATTTGCATTCCTCAGCCGGAAATATATGTGCATTCCTCAGCCGGGAATATATGTGCATACCTCAGCCGGGAATTATGTGCATTCCTCAGCCGGGAATATATTTGTGCATTCCTCAGCCGAGAATATATGTGCATTCCTCAGCCGGGAATATATGTGCATTCCTTAGCCGGGAATATTTGTGCATTCCTCAGCCGGGAATATATGTGCATTCCTCAGCCGTGAATATATGTGCATTCCTCAGCCGAAATATATGTGCATTCCTCAGCTGGGAATATATGTGCATTCCTCAGCCGGGAATATATGTGCATTGATTCCTCAGCCGGGAATATATGTGCATTCCTCAGCCGGGAATATATGTGTATTCCTCAGCCGGGAATATATGTGCATTTCTCAGCCGAGAATATATGTGCATTCCTCACCCGGGAATATATGTGCATTCCTCAGCCGGGAATATATGTGCATTGATTCCTCAGCCGGGAATATAAGTGCATTCCTCAGCCGAGAATATATTGGCATTTTTCAGCCGATAGCCTGCTTTAAAAAAGTGGTGAGCTTGACCTGAAGGGATAATAACCGGGCACGTAGCAGGTCGTGACGTAGCGCACTGGTCAGCAATAAAGCCAGACTTTTCAAAATATAACGCTGTGGCGAGCAGTTAATGTTCCATGAAAAAATTGAAAACAAAATCTGGGTTTTAATATGGAAAAAAAACCAAATAACGAATATCTTTTTAAGTGTACGGAAATTTCCAGCTCTGTAACTGTTCAATTTAGAGATTATACAAGGGTTCTAAAAATCTATTGAGTGCCTGTCTCGGACATACGTGTATAAAGAATCTTTATATTAAATTATAGCCATCTTTAGGTTTACCTATTAACTCTATTAACTAGTGGTTCTCTTGAAGAATGACTTGCTTTATTTCCATCGGGTTCTTAACTCTCCATCTGATGTAACGAGGACTTATAACAGTGACAATCTCTTTCTTTATTGCTTTACTGAGCACTTCTTTCATCAGAAACAATGAGGCTAGATCGAGGGTAGGAACTGTTTTAAAGTCTTTATATTTTATCATTAAAAAAACATTAAAAAATTTAAATCTATTTAGTTTTTCTCATTTGGGCTAATTTTATGAAGATACAGTGATGTCACAATAGTGTCAGTGTCTATGTGTGCACCCACTGGTAGGACAGGATTAGTGTCAACGTCTATGTGTGCACCCACTGGTAGGACGGGATTAGTGTCATCGTCAATGTGTGCACCCACTGGTAGGACGGGATTAGTGTTATCGTCAATGTGTGCACCCACTGGTAGGACGGGATTAGTGTCAGCGTCTATGTGTGCACCCACTGGTAGGACGGGATTAGTGTCAGCGTCAATGTGTGCACCAACTGGTAGTGACGTTATTATCATTTTAATATTTTTACAAGTTTATTACTTAATAAGGATGACCTTACCTAAGTTATGTTTGAATTAATCAATTATTTCTCCTTTGAAGCCAAAATTGTAAAGTCAATATTCTTGATACAATCCAAGACAATCGCACCAAAAACAAAAACATTTTTAAAAAACGCATGTTATCTGTTATTGAAAAGGTTTAAGTATAAAATGCAATAGAAGAAGTACATTTTTATTTTAAGCTTTATTATACCAAGACTTTACACTGACCGTAAATTTACCCTGGAGCTTTACAAATATATGGGAGATACACTGTAAAGAAAACTTTCTATAATTTAAAGTGAGATTCTCTTACGTCTTATTCGTAATGAATGAAGATAGTAATTGTTCTCAATAGCTCGTCATACAGCACAATAGCTCGTCATACAGCACAATAGCTCGTCATACAGCACAATAGCTATAATTATAATTCAAACATGTTGTACAATTTTCACCGGCCTCAAAACCTGTTAAAATGCACCACCTGGGATTAATTTCATCATGTGCTTAGTGTAATGAAAGCAGTGGCGTACCCAGAGTTTGGGGCGCCTGAGGCCAGTCAATATTTTTTGTCGCCTCTTCCAAACGACAACATAACATTCCACTAAGCCGAAAATGCCGCCACTAGAAACATAGAATAAATATTAAAGATGTGTTTACATTAAAAAAAAAAAAAAGAATTTCTATTAAATAGGTGTTTAAACGCATTAGAAAGTAGAAAATAATTAAGAAATACTCACAATGCGTTACGCAAAAAAAAAGTCTGTGCAATGTGAAGAAAGCAATCTAATTATAAAAAAGATTAGAATAAAATGTATGAACAAATTTAAATATGTTTTTTTTTATTTGAATAAATGATTGGAGCTTTTTTTGTCTTCGTTTTGTATTAAAATTGTAATCTTTAAAGTACCAGCAAAACAAGTTTCACGTACTGTATGAAACAACTCGTACTGACAAATGCCAGGTGCACAACTAAAAAGTAGAATGTAAGGGCTGAGGCGGGTGTGACGGTTGCTCCCATTCTAATTTCCGTATGACCTGACCCTGACCCTGACCCCCCCCCCCAAATCACGAAGCAGACGTAATCAACCGAGTGAGAGAATCATGTGAGACATCAAAAATATTATGATGCCCTGTGACAAGGCGCATGGAATTGTGAGTAGAATGAAAGTGGTAACTGCTCTCTTCACTCAACAACCCGGCCTTCGCCATTGTATATGTGACTTTAAGAGAGGAGTCAGATTCAATGACTTCAGTTTTAAGCACACTATATTCCGATCATAAACTGTTCAAAATACAGCTTTGACAGAGTGGCGACAAAAGCGGACCTTTGCTGCTATTAATTCAAGTGGGTCCATCCCCAGGGCGACTAGACAAATCTCCCGATGGCGTGCTGGCGAGATTTGCTTTTTGCAAATGAGACTTTCATGGGTGTTATGGTGATAGACGAGCGTTAGCTGTCAGGTTTGTGGTGGCAGGCGATTGTGAATATCAATATTGAACGATTTAGTATAAAGTCTGAGGTTATTTGTTTGCATGAATATTGTAAGCATTGGTGTTGGAAGGGGATGGTGAGGAGCAGTCTGCCCAAAGAGGCAGGTTTTTCTTTACATTGAAGAGTGTCATCTCCGGCCAACAGTAGATTTGTTTGCTTGGAATGAGCGGCAAAATGTTTGGCCCGCTCCTTATGGCACTAACCCTGGCTACGCCACTGATTGCAAGGCTTAGGATAAAGTCTACGTGACTGGAGCATTCATCACATTCACTAGGGACCAGTTGGACTGTGGAAGGGTGTCAATGCGGAAAATGAGAAGATCCAATTGCTTCTGTTTTCTTGGTTGCATCACCTCATCTTTTCATCGTTCATTTCTTGAATTGGTTTCATCCCTTTTTCAATGCTAGGCCCCCTGTTTGTTCCTAGCATATATCAATGGCAACCCGAGAAGCTGACCTCCCAAGCAAGACTTTTCACAGACGACACCGCAGTGTATAGGACGATCGCCAACAGTTCTGACCAGGACCAGCTTCAACAGGACCTCCATCGGTTAGCCGACTAGGTATTGAGCTGAGACATGAAATTTCATCCCGTCAAGTGTCAGACCCTGTCAGTCTTCAGAAGCAGATCCTTTCTATACCCGCTTACGAACAATAATTGCATGGCCATATTCTTGAGCCATTTTCCTCTGTAAGGTACCTCCGTGTTACCATTCAAAGAGTGGTCAGTTGGGACGAGCATATTAACGATGTGTGCAACCGGGAAAATAAGATCCCAAAGACGAAATCTGAAGATCGGCAACTCAAGCGTGAAACAATAAGTCTATAAAGCCTTTGTGCGGCCGCTCTTAGATGATGCATCTTCAGTCTGGGACGCATTCACACAGAAGAGCATCGACAGGTTGGAGGCGGTCCAGCAACGGGCTCCCCGCTTTGTCCTGAACCGCCACAGAAACACCTCAAGTTTTGACTGCATGCTGGAAACTCTGTGCTGGTCACATTAAAGGAACGACGATGATTATCCAGGCTCTCGATGATGTTCTCATTAAGATGTGTGACTGGTAAATTCGTACAGATTTGGGAACAAAAGAATTTCTATATCTTTCAGTCCTAGCCCTGACGGAAAAAATTCGTCCATAACGGGCTGATTCTAAGTATCTGTGATGAAGATGGTGGGATAAATCATCCAAAATTTGTTTAGTTTTAACAATAACATCTTTCTTCAAATAGTTCTTCAAGTGAAGGATTTTTATTTTGTGTTATGTTCCTAGTTTTCTTGACTAGTCGGTTTATGCGGTGTTAAATATCAGACGTTGAATTCCCACACCAGCAGGTAATACTGAAATTAAGTAGGCTTCCAATTGTTGCACTCTAGAGTAAGTTAACCACTTGCTTGTTTACGCCGAAATTGTACAGTATTTTTACATAGAACAGTCTTTGTTTGAATTTCTTATACAGCATTTGGTCGTGATCATGCTCATTCTAAATAGTGCCACCTAAGTACTTGTACGCCTCTACTTTCTCTACACTTGATTTGTTTATGTTGAGATTTTTAATCTGGTGTTTCCCCCTCCTGAAATCAATAACCATTTCCTTTGTCTTTGAGACATTCATCTGGAGAAAATTTTAATCGCACCAATTGATAAAGCTTGTAAGTAAGTTGCGAGTTGCGGTATAAGTCTTCTCCTTCAGATATTAAGCCTGAACCGTTACAGAAACACCTCAAGTGTTGGCAGCATGCTAGTCACCATTGGAAGAACGACGACGACTATCCAGGCTCACCATGTTGTACAAGATCAAAAACGGGCTGGTCACTGCTCCGACATCAAAAAGAAACTCATCCATCTTCACACCCCCCCCCCCCTAGACAGCGACGAGGCCACGAGAGGCAGTTCCGGCCCATAAAAACAAGAACTCAGTACAGGAGCTCCTCATTCCTGCCAAAGACAATAGGGGACTGGAACAAGCTTCCAAAAACAACTGTTGAGGCGGCTGCACTCGACACATTTTTGTCTATTGCCTCCTGTATTCCAACCCTCAGTTTATAACACCACTGCCCTTGCAACCAGTGGAGCATCCCCTTGAAACCCATGCACAGTAACATTGCAAACCCCTGTGAAACATAGGAGCCAGAATGATCTATTCATTGATCGTGGGTCCTCAAAATAAAGAAAAGAGAAGAAGAACGATCGTGGTATCATCAGCAAATTTTAAGATTGGAACGGTGTCGCTTGAGCTTTGAATATCATTGGTATATATTGTATACAGTACAGGAGAGAGAACGCAGCCTTGTGGTGCCCCGGTGCTTATTTCTCTGGTTAGAGATAATTGGTCATTTACCTTGACATAGTGTGGACGATTTGTTAAAAAGTTCAGTATCCAAGCCTGCATATTTAATTTTACACCAAACGAGGAAGGTTTCTTTATCATAAGGTGTGGTTGGATAGTGTTAAATGCTGATTTATGATACATGATATGAAATAAATAAATTTTATATTTATATATATATATTCAAATGGTGATTAAATCAGAACCATCCAGATAAGAAATCCTAGAAATTATGTCACCTGTGTTCTTTGGAAAAAATAAACAACCTTTTCCCAATCAAGTGAGGGGTGTGTTAAGGAGTGGCAGATCATATTTTATCGGTGACGTTTATATCAAAACAAATGGGATCCAAGCGGTGATGAGTAAAAAATACTTTTAAAAATACCTTAACATATGGTCTCATGTGAGAATTCTGGTGTCATGTAAGAATGGTGCTATCATGTAAGTAATATTGTCTGATGTAGGCAATATGGCCTCATGTAAAAATAAGTTCTAATATAAGAAATATGGTCTTATGTAAGAATGGTGTATCATGTAAGAATGGTAGTATCATTTAAGGATGGTGTTGCAATGTAAGAATTGTGGTGTAATGTGAGAATGAAGATCTCACATCAGAAATCAGGTCTTGTGTAAGAAATATGGTCTGATTTAAGAAAGATGGTCTCAATTAAGAATGTGGTTTCATGTAAGAAATACGGTCCCGTATAAGAATAATGGTGTCTTGTAGGAAATCTGGTCCCCTATAAGAATAATGGTGTCTTGTAAGAAATAGGGCTCCTGTACAAACAACAAAAGATGGTTTTGTCGCTATAGACCGTTCTATTGACCCCACTTAACCTAGATTCCTTTCATTAGTTTGACCTGTATTTTAACACCAACGATATCACGTGTTCGGCATTAATTCAATCTCTGGGATAATTCCCTTGTCTACACAATCATCTCCTATCATGCAATCCGGCTGTACGAAGGAACAACAAAAAAAAACCCATCTAATTACACTTTAATGAAGAAACATAATTCGAGTGAATCCTATGCTTTTAATCTATTTTGCCCTGGACAGAATATGACTCTTTTTTATAAATGTGCAGAAATGTCCCGTTGAAACCTGGGCGCGTGCGCCTTAAGCTCGCAAACATCAATTTAGCCTCGATCTCAGCTTTTTAGAGGCTGTCCGGCTGGATCAACCGTGGCCCCAGGCAGCTCTTACAAGATGGCGCTGGTGTTGCTTCCATTTTTTATTTTTTTTTTATTTTGTATCTTACATTTTGTTTATTTTTTATATTGGGTGAAAAAAAATCCTCTAACGATTATGATACAGCTATGGGTTTATGATACAGCTATGGGTTTATGATACAGCTATGGGTTTATGATACAGATATGGGTTTATGATACAGCTATGGGTTTATGATACAGCTATGGGTTTATGATAAAGCTATGGGTTTATGATACAGCTATGGGTTTATGATACAGCTTTGGGTTTATGATACAGCTATGGGTTTATGATAAAGGTATGGGTTTATGATACAGCTATGGGTTTATGATACAGATATGGGTTTATGATACAACTATGGGTTTATGATACAGCTATGGGTTTATGATACAGCTATGGGTTTATGATACAGCTATGGGTTTATGATACAGATATGGGTTTATGATACAACTTTGGGTTTATGATACAGCTATGGGTTTATGATACAGCTATGGGTTTATGATACAGCTATGGGTTTATGATACAGCTATGGGTTTATGATACAGCTATGGGTTTATGATACAGCTATGGGTTTATGATACAGCTATGGGTTTATGATACAGCTATGGGTTTATGATACAGCTATGGGTTTGTGATACAGCTATGGGTTTATGATAAAGCTATGGGTTTATGATACAGTTATGGGTTTATGATACAGCTATGGGTTTATGATATGGCTATGGGTTTATGATACAGCTATGGGTTTATGATACAGCTATTGGTTTATGATACAGCTATTGGTTTATGATACAGCTATGGGTTTATGATACAGGTATGGGTTTATGATACAGCTTTGGGTTTATGATACAGATATGGGTTTATGATACAACTATGGGTTTATGATACAGCTATGGTTTTATGATACAGCTATGGGTTTATGATACAGCTATGGGTTTATGATACAGCTATGGGTTTATGATACAACTTTGGGTTTATGATACAGCTATGGGTTTATGATACAGCTATGGGTTTATGATACAGCTATGAGTTTATGATACAGCTATGGGTTTATGATACAACTTTGGGTTTATGATACAACTATGGGTTTATGATACAGCTATGGGTTTATGATACAGCTATGGATTTATGATACAGATATGGGTTTTTATACACCTATGGGTTTATGATACAGCTAATGGTTTATGATACAGCTATGGGTTTATGATACAGCTATCGGTTTATGATATAGTTATGGGTTTATGATACAGTTATGGGTTTATGATACAGATATGGGTTTATGATACAACTATGGGTTTATGATACAGCTATGGGTTTATGATAACGTTATGGGTTTATGATACAGCTATGGGTTTATGATAAAGCTATGGGTTTATGATACAGCTATGGGTTTATGATAAAGCTATGGGTTTATGACACAGTTATGGGTTTATGATACAGATATGGGTTTATGATACAGTTATGGGTTTATGATACAGCAATGGGTTTATGATACAACAATGGGTTTATGATACATCTATGAGTTTATGATACAGCTATGGGTTTATAATACAGCTATGGGTTTATGATACAGATATGGGTTTATGATACAGCTATGGGTTTATGATACAACTATGGGTTTATGATACAGCTATGGGTTTATGATACAGTTATGGGTTTATGATACAGTTATGGGTTTATGATACAGCTATGGGTTTATGATACAGCTATGGGTTTATGATACAGTTATGGGTTTATGTTTCAGCTATGGGTTTATGATACAGCTATGGGTTTATGATACAGCTATGGGTTTATGATACAGCTATGGGTTTATGAAACAGCTATCTGTTTATGATACAGCTATGGGTTTATGATACAGCTATGGGTTTATGAAACAGCTATGGGTTTATGATACATTTATGGGTTTATGATACAACTTTGGGTTTATGATACAGATATGGTTTATGATACAGATGTTTATGATACAGCTATGGGTTTATGATACAGCTATGGGTTTATGAAACAGCTATGGGTTTATGATACATTTATGGGTTTATGATACAACTTTGGGTTTATGATACAGATATGGTTTATGATACAGATATGGGTTTATGATACAGATATGGGTTTTTGATACAGCTATGGGTTTATAATACAGCTATTGGTTTATGATACAACTATGGGTTTATGATACAGCTATGGGTTTATGATACAACTATGGGTTTATGATACAGCTATGGGTTTATGATACAGCAATGGGTTTATGATACAGTTATGGGTTTATGATACAGCTATGGGTTTATGATACAAAAATGACTTTATGATACAGTTATGGGTTTATGATACAACTTTCGGTTTATGATACAGCTATGGGTTTATGATACAGCTATTGGTTTATGATACAGTTATGGGTTTATGATACAGATATGGGTTTATGATACAGTTATGGGTTTATGATACAACTTTGGGTTTATGATACAGCTCTGGGTTTATGATACAGCTAAGGGTTTATGATACAGCTATGTGTTTATGATACATCTATGGGTTTATGATACAGCTATGTGTTTATGATACAGCTATGGGTTTATGATACAGCTATGGGTTTATGATACAACTATGGGTTTATGATACAGCTATGGGTTTATGATACAGTTATGGGTTTATGATACAGCTATGGGTTTATGATACAAATATGGGTTTATGATACAGATATGGGTTTATGATACAGATATGGGTTTATGATACAGCTATGGGTTTATGATACAGCTATGGGTTTATGATACAGCATACCCAAATACTATGTCATATGGGTTTATGATACAGATATGGGTTTATGATACAGCTATGGGTTTATGATACAGCTATGGGTTTATGATACAGCTATGGGTTTATGATACAGCTATGTGTTTATGATACAGCTATGGGTTTATGTTACAGCTATGGGTTTATGATACAGCTATGTGTTTATGATACAGCTATGGGTTTATGATACAGTTATGGGTTTATGATACAGCTATGGGTTTATGATACAGCTATGGGCTTATGATACAGCTATGGGTTTATGATTCAGCTATGGGTTTATGATACAGCTATGGGTTTATGATACAACTATGGGTTTATGATACAGCTATGGGTTAATGATACAGCTATGGGTTTATGATACAGTTATGGGTTTATGATACAGCTATGGGTTTATGATACAGATATGGGTTTATGATACAGCTATGGGTTTATGATACAACTATGGGTTTATGATACAGCTATGGGTGTATGATACAACTTTGGGTTTATGATACAACTATGGGCTTATGATACAACAAAGGTTTTTTTTATATAAATATGGTTTATTTGATACATCAATAGGATATGGTAAAACTATGGGTTTATGAAACAACTATCACTTATTATTTTTCTTATTTCAAACTTAAACTTTAGTCAATGTATCTTACATTTGATCAAATACTTAAAATCATATTTACATTTATCCCCCCTTGCATCCATACATGCACCACCACATCCATCTACCACGCATTCATCAATCCTTCAAAAACATCGATCCATCCACAATTCATCCATACATCACTACACACATTCATTTAAATATTAATTCATCCATCCACACTTTCATCGAAATATTCATTCATCCAGCCATCCATCCACACATTCATCCGCTAATCCACATATAGTTCTGTCTGTCTATATCGCAATGTGTGTTTGTTCTTCCATTGATCTATGTTCATTTGGTGATCACAGTTTCTACTTTTGTTCTTTATGGCTCTTCCCCCTCTCTCTCTCTCTGGCACGCTCTCCACTCTACCCCCTCTCTCCCTGGCTGTCTCTGGCTCTCCTCTCTCTCTCTCTCTCTGGCTCTCCCCCTCTCTCTCTCTCTTTCTCTCCTTTTCTCTATCACTCTTCCCTCTTTCTATATTTCTCATAATAATTTAATAATTATAATAATAATAATAAAGTTCATTTCAAAAACACGCTTCATCCCCAAAGGCTCGAAGCCCGGTACAAAGTCAACAAAAAACATATCTATAATTTACCACATTTAAAACAAACGCAACACTACAAAAACTAATTACAAGCATACAATCTCAAAGTCTTTCTAGCCATTTCAACCCGGAGCAACACAGCCA
>CAXITT010000280.1:703612-790129 GCA_964033795.1 Lymnaea stagnalis
AGATTAGTTACCCCTGCTTAGTTCCCTCAACTAGATTAGTTACTCCTGCTTAGTTCCCTCAACTAGATTAGTTACCCCTGCTTAGTTCCCTCAACCAGATTAGTTACCCCTGCTTAGTTCCCTCAACTAGATTAGTTACCCATGCTTAGTTCCCTCAACTAGATTAGTTACCCCTGCTTAGTTCTCTCAACTAGATTAGTTACCCCTGCTTAGTTCCCTCTACTAGTTTAGTGACCCCTACTAGCTTAATTCCTTATACTAGCTTAGTTCCCGCTACTAGTTTAGCTATGACCCCCCCCCCTGCCTACACCCCCCCCCCAGAATCCCCCATCACCCCAGCCTGCACCCCCACCCCAGCCTGCACCCCAACCCCAGAATGCCCCACCGATTCAGCCGGCACCCCCCACCCCCCTCCCCCCAGAATTCCCCACCACCACCTGCTCCTACCACTGGCCGGCTGACAGAGGATTTATTATGAGGTCTAAATTACTTTTGACTGGCTGACGGCAGCCAACATGTGGAGGAAAACAAGTTCAGCGCGTGTCGGCATAATGGAAGAGCTAAGGGGTGGGGGGGAGTGTGCGTGTGTGGGGAGGGGGGGATAGTTGTTGTACAGCTACCGTATTTGTGGATATAAACGCGCCCCCCGATAAACGTCCATGTCATCGTCGCTTGAGATGTGCATCACTGAATGCATGTCACTAGATATGGTTTTGTAGTGTTGGTTTATCTCAGAGACTCTGTCTTCCCTATGTAATAGAGAATGAATGTCACTAGGTATGGTCTTGTAGTGTTATTTTATCTCAGAGACTCTGTCTTCCCTATGTAATAGAGAATGAATGCCACTAGATATGGTCTTGTAGTGTTGGTTTATCTCAGAGACTCTGTCTTCCCTATGTAATAGAGAATGCATGTCACTAGATATGGTCTTGTAGTGTTAGTTTATCTCAGAGCCTCTGTCTTCCCTATGTAATAGAGAATGAATGTCACTAGGTATGGTCTTGTAGTGTTGGTTTATCTCAGATACTCTGTCTTCCCTATGTAATAGAGAATGAATGTCACTAGGTATGGTCTTGTAGTGTTAGTTTATCTCAGAGACTCTGTCTTCCCTATGTAATAGAGAATGAATGTCACTAGGTATGGTCTTGTAGTGTTATTTTATCTCAGAGACTCTGTCTTCCCTATGTAATAGAGAATGAATGTCACTAGGTATGGTCTTGTAGTGTTATTTTATCTCAGAGACTCTGTCTTCCCTATGTAATAGAGAATGAATGTCACTAGATATGGTCTTGTAGTGTTATTTTATCTCAGAGCCTCTGTCTTCCCTATGTAATAGAGAATGAATGTCACTAGATATGGTCTTGTAGTGTTATTTTATCTCAGAGCCTCTGTCTTCCCTATGTAATAGAGAATGAATGTCACTAGATATGGTCTTGTAGTGTTGGTTCATCTCAGAGCCTCTGTCTTCCCTATGCAATAGAGAATGAATGTCACTAGATATGGTCTTGTAGTGTTGGTTCATCTCAGAGCCTCTGTCTTCCCTATGTAATAGAGAATGAATGTCACTAGATATGGTCTTGTAGTGTTGGTTCATCTCAGAGCCTCTGTCTTCCCTATGCAATAGAGAATGAATGTCACTAGATATGGTCTTGTAGTGTTGGTTCATCTCAGAGCCTCTGTCTTCCCTATGTAATAGAGAATGAATGTCACTAGATATGGTCTTGTAGTGTTGGTTCATCTCAGAGCCTCTGTCTTCCCTATGCAATAGAGAATGAATGTCACTAGATATGGTCTTGTAGTGTTGGTTCATCTCAGAGCCTCTGTCTTCCCTATGTAATAGAGAATGAATGTCACTAGATATGGTCTTGTAGTGTTGGTTCATCTCAGAGCCTCTGTCTTCCCTATGCAATAGAGAATGAATGTCACTAGATATGGTCTTGTAGTGTTGGTTCATCTCAGAGCCTCTGTCTTCCCTATGTAATAGAGAATGAATGTCACTAGATATGGTCTTGTAGTGTTGGTTCATCTCAGAGCCTCTGTCTTCCCTATGCAATAGAGAATGAATGTCACTAGATATGGTCTTGTAGTGTTGGTTCATCTCAGAGCCTCTGTCTTCCCTATGTAATAGAGAATGAATGTCACTAGATATGGTCTTGTAGTGTTGGTTCATCTCAGAGCCTCTGTCTTCCCTATGCAATAGAGAATGAATGTCACTAGATATGGTCTTGTAGTGTTGGTTCATCTCAGAGCCTCTGTCTTCCCTATGTAATAGAGAATGAATGTCACTAGATATGGTCTTGTAGTGTTGGTTCATCTCAGAGCCTCTGTCTTCCCTATGCAATAGAGAATGAATGTCACTAGATATGGTCTTGTAGTGTTGGTTCATCTCAGAGCCTCTGTCTTCCCTATGTAATAGAGCAACGTGTTGACATCTTCATCAGCTTTGAGACCCAAGCATGCGCATGGCGCGCTAAGGGCAAACAATAACTTATTATAACAATCCATATGAAAAGACTTGTTGGATCTTTATTAGATTGGTACTAAGCGCAAGTTATGGCTACTGCTCAAGTGAAGGCTATGACTCAAGTCAAAGCTACAACCGATGTCAAGGCTACAACTCAAGTCAAGGCTATTACTCAAGTCAAGGCTACAACTCAAGTCAAGGCTACAACTCAAGTCAAAGCTACAACTCAAGTTAAGGCTACAACTCAAGCCACGGTTCCTACTCAACTCAAGGCTACAACTCAAGTCAAGGCTACTACTAAAGTCAAGGCAACTACTCAAGTCAAAGCTACAACTCAAGTCAAGGCTACAACTCAAGTCAAAGCTACAATTCAAGTCAAGGCTACAACTCAAGTCAAGGTCACAACTCAAGTCAAGACTACAACGAAAGTCAAGGCTACAACTCAAGTCAAGGCTACTAGTCAAGTCAAGACTACAACGCAAGTCAAGGCTACTACTCAATTCAAGGTTACTACTCAAGTCAAGGTTGCTACTCAAGTCAAGGCTACTACTCAAGTCACGGTTACTAATCAAGTCACGGTTACTATTCAAGTCAAGGCTACTACTCAAGTCAAGGTTACTACTCAGGTCAAGGCTACTAATCAAGTCAAGGCTACTCCTCAAGTCAAGGCTACTCCTCAAGTCAAGGCTACTACTCAAGTCACGGTTACTAATCAAGTCACGGTTACTATTCAAGTCAAGGTTACTACTCAAGTCAAGGTTACTACTCAGGTCAAGGCTACTAATCAAGTCAAGGCTACTCCTCAAGTCAAGGCTACTACTTAAGTCACGGTTACTACTCAAGTCAAGGTTACTACTCAAGTCAAGGCTACTACTCAAGTCACGGTGACTACTCAAGTCACGGTGACTACTCAAGTCACGGTTACTATTCAAGTCAACGTTACTACTCAATTCAAGGTTACTACTCAAGTCAAGGCTACTAATCAAGTCAAGGCTACTACTCAAGTCAAGGCTACTACTTAAGTCACGGTTACTACTCAAGTCAAGGTTACTACTCAAGTCAAGGCTACTACTCAAGTCAAGGTTACTACTCAAGTTAAGGCTACTACTCTAGTCAAGGCTACAACTCAAGTCAAGGTTACTACTCAAGTCAACGCTACTACTCAAGTCAAGGTTACTACTCAAGTCAAGGCTACTACTCAAGTCCGGGCTACTACTCAAGTCAAGACTACTACTTAAGTCAAGGTTGCTACTCTAGTCAAGGCTACAACTCAAGTCATGGCTACTACTCAAGTCAAGGTTACTACTCAAGTCAAGGTTACTATTCAAGTCATAGCTACTACTCAAGTCAAGGCTACAACTCAAGTCATGGCTACTACTCAATTCAAGGTTACTACTCAAGTCAAGGTTACTACTCAAGTCCGGGCTACTACTCAAGTCAAGACTACTACTTAAGTCAAGGTTGCTACTCTAGTCAAGGCTACAACTCAAGTCATGGCTACTACTCAAGTCAAGGTTACTACTCAAGTCAAGGTTACTATTCAAGTCATAGCTACTACTCAAGTCAAGGCTACAACTCAAGTCATGGCTACTACTCAATTCAAGGCTACTAATCAAGTCAAGGCTACTAATCAAGTCAAGGCTACTAATAAAGTCAAGGTTACTATTCAAGTCAAGGCTACTAATCAAGTCAAGGCTACTAATCAAGTCAAGGCTACGAATCAAGTCAAGGCTACTAATCAAGTCAAGGCTACTATTCAAGTCAAGGCTACTAATCAAGTCAAGGCTACTAATCAAGTCAAGGCTACGAATCAAGTCAAGGCTACTAATCAAGTCAAGGCTACTAATCAAGTCAAGGCTACTAATAAAGTCAAGGCTACTAATCAAGTCAAGGCTACTACTTAAATCAAAATGCCTTGATCATCTACGATTGCGAAGGGCGACCACCATCGTGGATATATATATATATATATATGTGAATTTGAGTGACGGTATCAATGATACAATCTTGGGAGGTTCAGATATGTATTGCCGGCCGAACCGTCCAAAATACAAAAGCGGGCGTGTCAGCAGAGGCGTGGGAAGGGGGCGGAGGAGAGGGCGCCCCCCCCCCCTCAGCCCTAATAGCACTTTATGGTCTTGTCTGGGGGGTCGGTGTTTTCGTCCGCCGGCAGAATTGTGTCTTTTTATTTATTTTATTTATTTTTGTGGACAAAAAAAGACTCGCCCTGGGCGGCTCATAGCCTAGCTACGCCACTGCGGGTCATAGCCTAGCTACGCCACTGCGGCTCATAGCCTAGCTACGCCACTGCGGCTCATAGCCTAGCTACGCCACTGCGGCTCATAGCCTAGCTACGCCACTGCGGCTCATATGCAAATAAGAGATCAAGCTTGCGCTTACAGTCAATGGCATAGTTAGTATGAAGTCGCGTGCATTGAACACGATGGACACGATGATACATTCTGAGGAGGGAGGGGACAGTATTCAGTTCAGTCAATTTGATACAGAGTTATTGTAGATTTGTGGAGTGGGGGGGGGGACAGGGCGCTTATATAAGGAGAATAACATTGAGGGCGGTGACTTGGCTCCGGGTTAAGCCATCCTCCGGTGAAATAACAAAAGTGGTGGTGGGGGGGGGTTGATAGGTCTATAAGTTATTTGTGAGGTCAGATCAGATGTGAGAGTATGTCTGTAGTGTATCAAGATGTAGACAAGGCTAACTGTACAGAGCGCAACACAACATGAGTGTATGTCTGTTGTGTATAGATACGTAGACAAAGCTAACTGTACAGAACATGTCTGTTGTGTATAGAGACGTAGACAAGGCTAACTGTACAGAACATGTCTGTTGTGTATAGAGACGTAGACAAGGCTGACTGTACAGAACAACCTAAAACCTGTAAGGCTACTCTCGAGGCCAGGAATCAAAACGCCGAGTCAGAGTGGAGAGGACCTGGGACCTGGGGTCTATAATTAACGTTAAGTAACATCTGGGCGGCGGCGAGTCTTTGAAAGATGACACCTTGGCAGGAAATTACATTACGCCCTTGCCCAAACATCAGAAGACGCCACCCCAATGGGGAAGCGTGGAATTTTAAAAAGGAAGCACCCCCCCCTTTTCCTCTTAAAGTGGCATCAAATGCACGTGCATACTTGGTCCCCCCCCCTTCCCAGCTGGATACACCTATGTTGTCGGATGAGTAAACATGTATCCTTATGGATGATTAAAATAGTCTTTTCGTATCACAGCTTGACCATTAGTTTTGCCTCATTTTAGACTTAAGTCAATGTCAAAGTCAATGTCAATGGCAATGTCAAAGTCAATGTCAATGGCAATGTCAATGGCAATGTCAAAGTCAATGGCAATGGCAATGTCAAAGTCAATGTCAATGGCAATGTCAAAGTCAATGGCAATGGCAATGTCAAAGTCAATGTCAAAGTCAATGTCAAAGTCAATGTCAAAGTCAATGTCAAAGTCAATGTCAAAGTCAATGTCAAAGTCAATGTCAAAGTCAATGTCAAAGTCAATGTCAAAGTCAATGTCAAAGTCAATGTCAAAGTCAATGTCAAAGTCAATGTCAAAGTCAATGTCAAAGTCAATGTAAATGGCAATGTCAAAGTCAATGTCAATGAAGAGCTCTGACGTCAAGCGTGAGCCTTCTGGCTTTATGAAGAATACAAAGACAACATTTAGGTTTTGTTGTCTGGTCAAATGTCCACATTTCTAGCAATGGTTTAAGAAAAAAAAACAGAAGGGGAAAAAAGAGAGAAACAAACAACAACAAAAAAAAAGTTGGGGGGAGGGGGGGGGTAAAGAAAAGAGACCAAAAAGACAGAACTTTACAAACTATTTCAGTACTGCTTTATTTTGACAGACTATTTTATTCTTATTTTAAGATTTTAAGCTTACCTACAATTTCTTTAAATGGCCTAAGATAAGTTCTTTTTATAAAGTATAAGGGTGTATGCAGAAAGGAAAAACAAGTTGAGAATTCATATTTTCAGGTGAGTCCTTTGAATGGAAAGGGAAAATTGTGTCAAATTGATTCCAGCTGAGTACGCGGCGGTCGTCGACTGGAGGCGGGGGTTGTAATGGTAGTGGGGCTGGGTGGGGGTATGGTGGACAGCCTGATGTTAAACAGTCTCAATTGATGGTACAGTTCTTAGATACGATGTTTAAAAGCAAGATCCACCAAGTCTAGTGGAAGGCTCGTTAGAAAATGTTTCAACAAAGATTGTAAAGACGTTGAACGATGTTATTTGATTGACGCGGAGTGGTGATGTAGACAATACTGACAGGATTTTTAGATGTATGTCTGTGTTGTTGATTAAACTAATCATAAATTAGACGTCATCAGCCATCATGAAACACTTCAAGCTATCTAAAGTAAACGTCAGGCATATCACATAGCCTCAACAAATAGCACCTTAGTCAGCATATCAAATAGCCTCAACAAATAGCACCTTAGTCAGCATATCAAATAGCCTCAACAAATAGCACCTTAGTCAGCATATCAAATAGCCTCAATAAATAGAACTTTAATCGACATATCAAATAGCCTCAACAACTAGCACCTCCATCAGCATATAAAATAGCCTCAACAAATAGCACTTTAATCAGCGTATCAAATAGCCTCAACAACTAGCACTTTAATCAGCATTTCAAATAGCCTAAACAACTAGCACCTTAATCAGCATATCAAATAGCCTCAACAACTAGCACCTTAATCAGCATATCAAATAGCCTCAACAACTAGCACCTTCATCAGCATATCAAATAGCCTCAACAAATAGCACCTTAATGAGATAATCAAATAGCCTCAACAAATAGCACCTTAATGAGCATATCAAATAGCCTCAACAAATAGCACTTTAATCAGCATATCAAATAGCATCAACAACTAGCACCTTAATCAGCATATCAAATAGCCTCAACAACTAGCACCTTAATCAGCATATCAAATAGCCTCAACAAATAGCACTTTAATCAGCATTTCAAATAGCCTCAACAACTTGCACTTTAATCAGCTTATCAAATAGCCTCAACAATTAGCACCTTAATCAGCATATCAAATAGCCTCAACAACTAGCACCTTAATCAGCATATCAAATAGCCTCAACAAATAGCACTTTAATCAGCATATCAAAAAGCCTCAACAACTAGCACTTTAATCAGCGTATCAAATAGCCTCAACAAATAGCACTTTAATCAGCATATCAAATAGCCTCAACAAATAGCAACTTAATCAGCATATCAAATAGATATCAAAAATAGCACTTTAATCAGCATATCAAATAGCCTCAACAACTAGCACCTTAATCAGCATAACAAATAGCCTCAACAACTAGCACCTCAATCAGCATATCAAATAGCCTCAAAAATAGCACTTTAATCAGCATATCAAATAGCCTCAACAACTAGCACCTTCATCAGCATATCAAATAGCCTCAACAACTAGCACCTTCATCAGCATATCAAATAGCCTCAACAAATAGCACTTTAATCAGCATATCAAATAGCCTAAACAACTAGCACTTTAATCAGCATACCAAACAACCTCAACAAAGTGCACTCTAATCAGCATATCAAATAGCCTCAACCACTAGCACTTTAATGAGCATATCAAATAGCCTCAACAACTAGCACTTTAATCAGCATATCAAATAGCCTCAAAAACTAGCACCTTCATCAGCATATTAAATAGCCTCAACAAATAGCATATTAATCAGCATATCAAATAGCCTCAACAAATAGCATATTTATCAGCATATCAAATAGCCTCAACAACTAGCACTTTAATCAGCATATCAAATAGCCTCAACAACTAGCACCTTAATCAGCATATCAAATAGCCTCAACAACTAGCACTTTAATCAGCATATCAAATAGCCTCAACAACTAGCACCTTAATCAGCATATCAAATAGCCTAAACAACTAGCACTTTAATCAGCATTTCAAAAAGCCTCAACAACTTGCACTTTAATCAGCATATCAAATAGCCTCAACAAAGAGCACTTTAATCAGCATATCAAATAGCCTAAACAACTAGCACTTTAATCAGCATACCAAACAACCTCAACAAAGTGCACTCTAATCAGCATATCAAATAGCCTCAACAACTAGCACTTTAATCAGCATATCAAATAGCCTCAACAACTAGCACTTTAATCAGCATATCAAATAGCCTCAAAAACTAGCACCTTCATCAGCATATCAAATAGCCTCAACAAATAGCATATTAATCAGCATATCAAATAGCCTCAACAACTAGCACCTTAATCAGCATATCAAATAGCCTCAACAACTAGCACTTTAATCAGCATTTCAAATAGCCTCAACAACTTGCACTTTAATCAGCATATCAAATAGCCTCAAAAACTAGCACCTTCATCAGCATATCAATAATAATTAGCCTCAACAAATAGCATATTAATCAGCATATCAAATAGCCTCAACAACTAGCACTTTAATCAGCATATCAAATAGCCTCAACAACTAGCACCTTAATCAGTATATCAAATAGCCTCAACAACTAGCACCTTAATAAGCATATCAAATAGCCTCAACAACTAGCACCTTAATCAGCATATCAAATAGCCTCAACAACTAGCACCTTAATCAGCATATCAAATAGCCTCAACAACTAGCACTTTAATCAGCATTTCAAATAGCCTCAAAATTTGCACTTTAATCAGCATATCACATAGCCTCAACAAAGAGCACTTTAATCAGCATATCAAATAGCCTCAACAACTAGCACCTTCATCAGCATATCAAATAGCCTCAACAACTATTACCTTAATCAGCATATCAAATAGCCTCAACAACTAGCACCTTAATCAGCATATCAAATAGCCTCAACAACTAGCACTTTAATCAGCATTTCAAATAGCCTTAACAAAGAGCACTTTAATCAGCATATCAAATAGCCTCAACAAATAGCACCTTAATGAGCATTCAAATAGCCTCAATAAATAGCACTTTAATCAGCATATCAAAAAGCCTCAACAACTATCACCTTAATGAGCATATCAAATAGCCTCAACAACTAGCACTTTAATCAGCATATCGAATAGCCTCAAGAAATAGCACCTTAATGAGCATATCAAATAGCCTCAACAACTAGCACTTTAATCAGCATATCGAATAGCCTCAACAAATAGCACCTTAATGAGCATATCAAATAGCCTCAACAACTAGCACTTTAATCAGCATATCGAATAGCCTCAACAACTAGCACCTTAATGAGCATAACATTATTGCAGCGTGCAATCTATCACGTATAATGAAATCTGATCACTGACGCCAGTTCCTAAAGATCTCCACTGGCTTCCTGTGAGTGAGCGCATTGACTACTAAATCATGTCCCTGACTCGTAGCTGTGTAGAAGGATCTGCACCTGAATATCTTTAAAAACCGATTGCTAAAAGTGTATCCATACAGAACCTGCACTCTTCAAGACAGTCCATACTGAGAGTATCCAGTGGGAATGCATACAGAAAGAAATCATATGGAGTGCGCTCTTTTGAAGCTATTCCACCTAATTTGTGGAATGTTTTGCCTCAATCTATGAGAGACATTGGAAACGATAAAATGTCATTTAAGAAACATTTAAAGACTTTTTCTTCAAATAGTTTTTAGGACATCAGAGCGTTGTGAGCATGCTAAAATATCATGGACACAAGCGCTATCAAAGTACTCAATCATCATCATTTCTATTCACTGCCAAATCCACATAAGCGCCATCAAAGTACTGAATCATCATCAAATCTATTCACTGCCATATTCACTAACACAACCTCATCGACCAGGACATGGGATTTAGTGTAAACAAAATGGAACGAGTCAAGTCAACATTTACAACAAGAAAACTCGTCTTAAAACATCATACAAACAGCCTGATGAAAACAAGGTATTCGGGTTCCTTACACATAAATTACATCAGATGCTATCGTGGTTAGAATGTACCTGATATAGGGGCAAGGGTAGTACCTACATTCGATAGAATCATAGTTAGCATCATATACTATCACGTTATATTGTAGCACCCAGACTTCCAGCACATCTAACCTCCAAATGCTACTTTTGTCTTAGTTGAACCCCACAAGGTAACTATTTATCACAAGGGTAGGGAGGGGGGTACATGACTGATGCTGACATATATATATATGTCTTCATACGTATTTCTCGGTATTGGAACCACATACCTCTCAAGTGCTGACTACATCAACTAGCCTCAGAATGCCTTGGAACAATGTAGAGAAATTCCGCATTGACATTTTGTTGCATTTCCATCTTTAAACGCCTCGAACCTGTCCTGTCCTTGAAGATCCACAACATGGTGTTAAGAAAGATATTGCCGCCCACGTGACCTTGTGTCTTTGGTGCGAAAAAATTATGGAACAGTTTGCCTCAATCTTTGAGGGGAATTGTAAATGATACAAATCATTCAAGAAAAAATTAAAAACTTTTTTGTTTAAATAGATTTCGGACGACCAGAGCGCAGTGAGCATGTTAAAGTGGCATGGATATCAGTGCGATATAAATATAATATCAATAAAATCAATCAATCAAGACCAGGCATCAATCGAATGAGTCTTATACAATCATTTTCAAATGCAGATTCCCTAATACAATTCTTATTTTCACTCGAGCAATTAATTTGTTACGGTAACTAACATACATAACTGTTGGTAACAATTAATTTGTTACTGTAACATACAAAACTGTTTGTTGGTAACAATTAATGAGTTACCGTAACAAAGAAAACTATTGGTAACAATTAATTTGTTACCGTAACATACAAAACTGTTGGTAACAATTAATCTCCTTCTTTCTACGGCTTACGATGTCCATTACAAATTGGCTGACAAATTTGTTTTGACCATAGTAGTTCAATGATTTTAAGATTTTTTATTATTATTTGCGGTACCCTCCCATCATCTATGTTCTTTTCTGTCTCCATGACTTATTATACCACGACACACTAACATCATGTCACTGTAACCAGTGTGTCGTGGCGTCTATCTTGTCGAGCTCTGTATGAGAGAACGTGTCTACACAGTGAGTGTGTGTGTGTGTGTAAGTGTGTGTGGGGGTGTATGTGAGTGTGTGTGTTTAGGGGGACATTGTTAATTTAGGTACGCGCTAAAATGTACGAATCGTTTGGATTTTATTTATAAAGGACGTAGTCGGAGTAAGCACGTAGTCGGAGTAAGCACGTAGTCGGAGTAAGCACGTAGTCGGAGTAAGCACTTAGTCGGAGTAAGCACGTAGTCAAATGATTTTTTCTTAAATATTTAATAAGATATTTATAGCTCAAAGTTAGCTGAGGAGCTGGGAAGTGACTTTAAAAAAAAATAATTTAAACTAATGATGCACAAGTTTTTGATAGGAAATTATTGTTACATTTCGTGTCATTTACTTCATTTATAGACAAAGATTTCTTTGCTCACTCGTCAGCTAACGAAAAACAATTAAGTGAGCAACACAAAAATGAATACATCACTCTTTAAATACGTGTACATTTGTAAGCTTATAAATCTAATCCATTCAAACTCAAGTTACACATTTATCGGAGCTCACACTCAGATATGACTTGGGTCCTTTCACTCACGCTACACATTTATCGGAGCTCACACACAGATATTACTTGGGTCTCTTCATTCAAGCTATACATTTATTGACGCGCACACACAGATATTACTTGGGTCTCTTCATTAGAGAGGCTGATTATATCTGGGACGGTTTCGCTATTGATACAAGCACAGTCTCCCTTCGTGTAATTGCTTTAATTTACATGTAAGCTGATCATGATACTTGTCGGAAGTGAAATCAAAAGATGTATGATATGCATGAAGCTGTTTAGACAAGACCATAACACACTATACATGTAATTCGGTGGTCTTTTTCTCCGTTTCAAAACAATCCTTTTTTTGTTTTAGATTGGTGTGCAATTTTTTTTAAAATTATAATTATTAACGAAAATGTTTTATTGCAAATTTTCATATTTTCTGAAAAAGAACCACAATCCAATGGATTATATGTGAAAAATTAAAAGCTGTATGTTTGAAACAAGAAATGTGACAGTCTAAGTTTAGATATGACATTTTATCTGGTTTACAGGGTGTATGGGGAATTTTCAGAGAATCAAGTGACGTCAAGAGCATGTTATAAACTTTTTTAAATGGTTGGGAGACACGCTGGTGACATTCTTCCGTTTCTAAAAATAGCCTAGACCTCCTTCCAGACAATTACATTGACATTATGGAGAGTTTTCAGGACACAGTTTTGTATTTCTATTTTTAATTTAAAATATCTGTTTTTTCTTGTGTTGTGTTGTCTGTCGAAGAAGACATCAAGCTTAAACACGTATTTAATCGCCATGTCTTCTCTTTTTAAAGTCTAAACATATCTTGTCCCACAATTGGTTTTATGTCACAAGGCTTGAATACAATCACTCATATACTATCCTTAATGCAACCGTTATTATCTAAGGTAAAAATGTATGAGTAGGTAGATAATAAATAGCAACTTTTAAATCATACATTGTTTTTGTTACTAACTTTGCCTTTACTTTTTCTTATTTAGTTGGAAATAGAATATTTAAATTGGAGATGGACAATGCTGGTGGGGTGGGTGCAGGGGAGGATATGGGGCGACAACCTTATTGCAACCAAGTCAAGACTATTTCACCAAGTCAAGACTATTTCACCAAGTCAAGACTATTTCACCAAGTCAAGACTGCTTCACCAAATCAAGACTATTTCACCAAGTCAAGACTATTTCACCAAGTCAAGACTATTTCACCGATTCAAGACTATTTCACCGAGTCAAGACTATTTGCCTTCAGGCTTAAGAATAACAAACAAGGGTTCGATTAAATATATATATATATATATATATATATATATATATATATTACACTAGCAGATGTGGCTACAATATGATAAAACAGCTCATATCTTCTTTTCATTTTATTTTTAAAAAGTGTCTTTTTTTAAAATTCATGTATTTATAGTGAGGCTATTTTTTTAAAAAAAAAACACAAAAGTGTTATTATATATATATATATATATATATATATATATATATATATATTACACTAGCAGATGTGGCTACAATATGATGAAACAGCTCATTTCTTCTTTTCATTTTATTTTTAAAAAGTGTCTTTTTTTAAAATTCATGTATTTATAGTGAGGCTATTTTTTTAAAAAACGTTTCCCACTTGAGTCTAGCAATAATGACACGTTTCAAAAGGTTCAGACATCAAGTAAACTCCCACTTGAGTCTAGCAATAATGACATGTCTCAATAGGTTCAGACATCAAGTAAACTCCCACTTGAGTCTAGCAATAATGACACGTTTCAAAAGGCTCAGACATCAAGTAAACTAAGCACCCAATCCAATGTTCTCCCGTCATGAACAACACTATCTTACTCACCCCGTACAGGAAAGACGTTCATTTTTATGCACCAATAAAAACTGACATTAAAAGTTCATTACCCACCTAGCCATAGGGCAATCATGATTATTTTATTTGTAATGCTCATATAAGGAAACACACAGGCGTGGAACTCCAGAGTCGGGCATTTCCCAAGGCACGAAATGTTTTTCTTCCACCTTAAAGAATCTCAGGAATAAATCTTTTTAAAAAAATTTAATAAATCCTTCATAATTTCTGATATCTCACCACCTATGACGCACAACATCCAAATAATGCAATAAGGATACAAATATGGCGCCACAAAGTGCATGTCTTGGATGAACATCCGGTACGCGAACATCAATGTCATGTCTCGTCTCCGATCTTTTGTTCATTGATTCCTTTTGAAATGTTTATAAGTTCATGTAGTATTCTTTCTAGATTAAGGCTCTGAAATAATTGATTTCACAACAAAAAATGTTCAGGAAAAATAAGATTACCAGACGTTGCGGAAAATGTTTTTGACAAGGTCAGGGAAAATTGCAGCTGCTCAGTGATTCCGTTATATCCCACACAAAAAACAAAACAAAAAATTCTGAAAGAACTAACTAAATTGTTTCCGAAATATAGTGCAATATATTCTTAAAGTTATATTCTTAAATATTGAAGGTTTCATGAATGCCTAAGGCTTGGGTTTCTCCCAAATTCCCGCCCCCCACACACATCAAACACACACATTTCAGCTTCGTCTTTTCAACATGACTCCCCCAACACAAATAAAGTGTCTTGACTTCTCTACATTACTCCCCAACACACAAAGTATTTTGACCTCTCTACATTAATCGCCAACACACAAAGTCTCTTGACTTCTCTACATTACTCCCCAACACAAATAAAGAGTCTTGACTTCTCTACAGGACTCCCCAAAACACACAAAGTGTCTTGACTTCTCTACATTACTCCCCAACACACAAAGTGTTTTGACTTCTCTACATTAATCGCCAACACACAAAGTCTCTTGACTTCTCTACATTACTCCCACCACACACGAAGGGTCATGACTTCTCCTTGTGACTCGTGAAATTAGTGGCGTCTTCAGTGCATAAGTTTGTTTAGAATTTAGGTTTTAAATGTTAGCTAGACTTGAGACTCAGAGAGTTATACCTATGAATTAGAGTGAACAGTCGTTGGGAGCCAATGTTTGGCGTGTATGTGTTAGGAAAAGAAATCATTTGAAGGATACGAGTCTCCCCATCCTCCCCCACTTTACTGTCCAGTTGTATAATAAATGCAAGCAAATCACCCCCCCCCCAAATCAATTTCTCTAAAATATTGTTTTGCAACGTTGTTTTGCCAAATGACGTCATTTGGAGCTAATCATGTCGCCAAGGGAGATATCAAGTCTACGTTGCAACACTTAAACTTTTCACAAACACGAGAGTTGATCACGTGGGTGACAGCAAGGCAAGTGGGGATTATTTAAAAATGCATGTATATTTAAACATTATTTCCCCATAAATTGTCTCAACCCACCCTTCTCTACTAATTTATAAGCAGAAAAAGCAGCACTCCATCACCACTCTCTCATAAAACATAGATCCATTTCATTTAGGAATAAATATTCATCCTTCATTCCTTTTTTTATACACTATGGTCTCATCACTGACTCTTCTTTTGTTCTATGCTGAATTTAGGAAAAAAAAAGAATATTCGAGGCTTTTATGTAAGATGTACAAAGAAAGTAATATTTTAGTTTGTAATATATTACAATTTAAGACTTAATAATTTTTACTCCTGCTAAATTTACAAATATTTTTTTTTAAACTTTGACCCATTTCTTGGGTGCACTAAACCTACAAGGTCGGGACCAGTAGTCTCCCAGATGCACTAGACCTACAAAGGTCAGGACCAATGGTCTCTCACGTGCACTAGACCTACAAAGTCGAGATAAATGGTCTCCCAGGTGCATTAGACCTACAAAGGTCAAGACCAATGGTCTCTCATTTGCACTAGACCTACAAATTCAGGACCAATGGTCTCTCAGGTGCACTAGACCTACAAATTCACGATCAATGGTCTCGAGGTGTATTAGACCTACAAGGTCGGGACTAGTGGTCCCTCAAGTGCATTAGACCTGCAAGGTCAGGACCAAGGGTCTCTTACGTGCACTATACCTAAAATGTCAGGACGTATTGTCTCTCACGTGCGCTAGACCTACAAGGTCAGGACCTATTGTCTCTCACGTGCACTAGACCTACAAGGTCAGGACATATTGTCTCTCACGTGCACTAGACCTACAAGGTCAGGACCTATTGTCTCTCACGTGCACTAGAACTACAAAGTCGAGATAAATGGTCTCCCAGGTGCATTAGACCTACAAAGGTCAGGACCAATGGTCTCTCAGGTGCACTAGACCTACAAATTCAGGACCAATGGTCTCTCAGGTGCATTAGGCCTACAAATTTACGACCAATGGTCTCCGAGGTGTACTAGACCTACAAGGTCGGGACTAGTGGTCCCTCAAAGGCATTAGACCTGCAAGGTCAGGACCAAGGGTCTCTTACGTGCACTATACCTAAAATGTCAGAACGTTTTGTCTCTCACGTGCGCTAGACCTACAAGGTCAGGACCTATTGTCTCTCACGTGCACTAGACATACAAGTTCAGGACCTATTGTCTCTCACGTGCGCTAGAGCTACAACGTCAAGACCAATGGTCTCTCACGTGCACTAGACCTCCAAGGTCAGGACCTATTGTCTCTCACATGCAGTAGACCTACAAGGTCAAGACCAATGGTCTCTCACGTGCACTAGACCTACAAGGCTAGGACCAATTGTCTCTCACGTGCGCTGACCTACAATGTTAGGACCTATGGTATCCCAGATGTACTAGACCTACAAGGTCAAGACCAAAGGTCTGTCATGTGCAATAGACCTAAAAAGTGAGGACATATTAACACAAATTTGTGGACTGACGTAAAATGTCAGTTTTCTTCTCAAATGTTGTTGTTGCTTGTTTCAAGAAATAACTTCTGGGTAACATTGCGAATGCAGATGTGCACAATACTAAAAGGATTACATCCGTAGAACTTATCGCTCGTTCTTCTATGAAAATAAAACGGTGAAAATCGGTTGAAAATGTGCAAAATAATGTTAAAATGTTGTTTCTTTGTCCATTCTGACTTTTAGAACACACATCAAGACCCTGGCCGGCTTATTTACTGTATTGGGTAAGTCCACAGCTTATTTACTGTATGGGGTAAGTCCACAGCTTATTTACTGTATGGGGTAAGTCCACAGCTTATTTACTGTATGGGGTAAGTCCACAGCTTATTTACTGTATGGGGTAAATCCACAGCTTATTTACTGTATGGGTTATGTCCACAGCTTATTTACTGTATGGGGTAAGTCCACAGCTATTTTACTGTATGGGGTAAATCCACAGCTTATTTACTGTATGGGGTAAATCCACAGCTTATTTACTGTATGGGATATGTCCACAGCTTATTTACTGTATGGGGTAAGTCCACAGCTTATTTACTGTATGGGATATGTCCACAGCTTATTTACTGTATGGGGTAAGTCCACAGCTTATTTACTGTATGGGGTATGTCCACAGCTTATTTACTGTATGGGGTATGTCCACAGCTCATTTACTGTATGGGTTATGTCCACAGCTTATTTACTGTATGGGGTATGTCCACAGCTTATTTACTGTATGGGGTACGTCCACAGCTATTTTACTGTATGGGGTAAATCCACAGCTTATTTACTGTATGGGGTATGTCAACAGCTCATTTACTGTATGGGGTACGTCCACAGCTTATTTACTGTATGGGGTAAATCCACAGCTTATTTACTGTATGGGGTAAATCCACAGCTTATTTACTGTATGGGGTAAATCCACAGATTATTTACTGCATGGGGTAAATCCACAGCTTATTTACTGTATGGGATAAATCCACAGCTTATTTACTGTATGGGGTAAATCCACAGCTTATTTACTGTATGGGGTAAATCCACACCTTATTTACTGTATGGAGTAAATCCACAGCTTATTTACTGTATGAGTATGTCCACAGCTTATTCACTTTATGGGGTAAGTCCACAGCTTATTTACTGTATGGGGTAAGTCCACTGCTTATTTACTGTATGGGGTAAGTCCACCGCTTATTTACTGTATGGAGTATGTCCACAGCTTATTTACTGTATGGGGTAAGTCCACAGCTTATTTACTGTATGGGGTAAGTCAACCGCTTATTTACTGTATGGGGTAAGTCCACAGCTTATTTACTGTATGGGGTAAGTCAACAGCTTACTTACTATATCGGGTAAGTCCACAGCTTATTTACTGTATGGGGTATGTCCACAGCTTATTTACTGTATGGGGTACGTCCACAGCTTATTTACTGTATGGGGTACGTCCACAGCTTATTTACTGTATTGGGTAAATCCACAGCTTATTTACTGTATGGAGTATGTCCACAGCTCATTTACAGTATGGGGTATGTCCACAGCCCATTTACAGTATGGGGTGTGTCCACAGCTTATTTACTGTAAGGGGTACGTCCACAGCTTATTTACTGTATGGGGTAAATCCAGAGCTTATTTACTGTATGGGGTAAATCCACAGCTTATTTAATGTATGGGGTAAATCCACAGCTTATTTACTGTATTGGGTAAATCTACAGCTTATTCACTGTATGCGGTAAATCCACAGCTTATTTACTGTATGGGGTATGTCCACAGCTTATTTACTGTATGGGGTAAATCCGCAGCTTATTTACTGTATGGGGTATGTCCACAGCTTATTTACTGTATGGGGTATGTCCACAGCTTATTTACTGTATGGGGTATGTCCACATCTTATTTACTGTATGGGGTAAATCCACAGCTTATTCACTGTATGGGATAAGTCCACAGCTCATTTACAGTATGGAGTATGTCCACAGCTCATTTACAGTATGGGGTATGTCCACAGCTTATTTACTGTATGGGGTATGTCCTCAGCTTATTTACTGTATGGGTTACGTCCAAATTGTCCTCGCCCTTGGATGACGCCCAATGTTTTGAATATTTTTGGTGCCAAATATATACGTGTTGTTTCTTAACTTAATTCATGTACGTGTAGGACAGCATCATGTACGTGTAGGACAGCATCATGTACGTGTAGGACAGCATCATGTACGTGTAGGACAGCATCATGTACGTGTAGGACAGCATCATGTACGTGTAGGACAGCAGCACGTACGTGTAGGACTGCAGCACGTTACAGCAGAATCAATAATCCAATCTAACTCGTTGTATTTTCAGACAATCCATCTTTTCATAGCCAAATTGGCGTGGACCGATGTTGAGTTGAGCTTTGAAATCAAACACCCTTTATTGCTCTTTTCTCCCCGAAAACAAAAAGTTACATTCTAAACGGCCGTACCCCAACACTTCTTTGTTGTGAAAATAATTATAGTTGCGCCCGTCTTAGCTGTGCAAACATTAACAGAGATGATGACTTCAAATGTTTAGATAAATACGTAGACTTTATGAAAGGTACGATTCCTTTTAACAAAAATGTTAATGATAAATGAATGAAATAACGCCTGATAGTTCGTAGTGTTGAATACAGCACATAACCACTAACATCGTGTGCCTTATCTCCGACTACAACCATTGCATTATATAGCTACAGTAGATGTATTGAGAAGACGGTCGTACCAAGACTACAACCAATACGTAGCTGCAGTAGTTGAAGTGAGTTGACGGTCGTACCATGACTACAACCAATACATAGCTACAGTAAATGGATTGATAAGATATTCGTACTATGACTTCAACCAATACATACCTACAGTAGATGTATTGAGAAGACGGTCGTACCATGAATACAACCAATACATAGCTACAGTAGATGAATTGAGAAGATGTTCGTACTATGACTTTAACCAATACATAGCTACAGTAAATGGATTGAGAAGATGTTCGTACTATGACTACAACCAATACATAGCTACAGTAGATGAATTGAGTTGACGGTCGTACTATGACTACAACCAATACTAGCTACCGTAGATGAATTGAGTTGACGGTCGTACTATGAGTACAACCAATACATAGCTACAGTAGATGAACTGAGAAGACGTTCGTATAACTGCGCCACGCTCCAACTCTTTCTATTAGCAAGAACTAATTACATGGCAGGGCCAACAATAGGATCAACCCCCACCCCCCGCCCCTCCCCCACGGGGTGGGCACAGAACAATTTCCTTAATAGATCTTACCGTCCATCTCCCCACACACCCACACCTAACCCATACACACACACCACCGCACACATACAGCATCATCACACTTCTCTACGTTCGTAGTTTTTTCGCCATGTACTTTGTTAGCAAATGAAATAGTTGTTCTTTCGAGGGCATGAAGATGAAATTGAATAGTTGTTCTTTAGAGGGTATGAAAATAAAATTGAATGGTTGCTTTTTAAAAAAGTGTATGAACAAATTGAGAGAAATGTTTTAACAACGCAGGCTGGCAAATTTTTGTGTGCGAGAAAAACATTTTACCGTCTGAACTAAAATTGCTTGCCGTTAAAGTTTTCTACACGTTAAAATGTTCTCAATTGTCTTACATTGCAATTGTCTTACATTAACATTATGTTACGTTCATATTGCTAACGTTAAGAATGTTCTTACTTAAAAGGTATTCTAGTTTCAGCTTGAGTTGCTCACTAGTATCGAACACATGGGTGTCATGCCATAGTAATCAAAACAGAGTTGACCAAATCATCAACGCTGAATCGTACCTGAGAATACTCTTTAGATAGGATTTCATTAACATAATTTAACTGAAGGATTAATTTGAGTCAAACAAAATTAGTAAGTCTAAAATTAAAAATAAAACAAACTATTAAGTCAACTAGACGAACACTTCTACTTAAAGTAGACCAGGATGAAGTCCATCTGTAATGGATAAATAATGTACACTTCATAACGCGGTAAGTTATTTAGTTACGCACTTTGAACTGGGGAAAGAAAATATTCACGTACCTTGAGGAATGTGACAAAAATACAACTGCTTCAATTTGTGTAAAGTCCGTGAATTAAAAAAAAAACTGAATTTATTTTATTTTACACTACAAAATAAAATATATTCTATAAGCGAACAAAAATAATATATTTGTTTACTTGTGACATCACGCTCGGCACATGTTGAAAAAGTTTTTCCGAAAGATGTACACAAAAATCTATACGAAGTAAACAAAAAAAAAACACTAAATAGACTCATAGTGCTGAAATCTGTTGTGACAGACTTGGGGAGTAATAAACCCTGGCCGACGCGGGCGCCACACAATGGTGGCATCGGTGCGCAGCGCTCGAGTGAGTAGTCAACTGGTTCTGTGTGTGTGCGCACATCATGGCTGGAGTGAACCTGTGGTGCATCCTGTCTCAGTCGTCTATGCTTGTTTCAATATTGTATAGTAGAATCTTGCGGACGTTCATAGTATTGTCATGACTTCTTGTCCATATCTTCTCACGCTGGTGCAATACATCTATGGTACTTGGACAATAATTTGTTTGATTTCCATTGAATCATGTGTAAAATTGTATCGCTTCAATGGCCATGTGGTTCCATCTTTCCTTTGAACAGCAAATGCCGTCTTTGATTTCAACTATCATCTCGCGTAACCGTAAATAAAGATACATTCCTTCATGTTTGGGATGGTTTGATATGTGTTAACTCGAGCTACCGATATGCCAGTACATGGATGTGGCAACGTACCCTATCAGAATCAGAACCTTAAGACAGTTTAAACATTTAGAAAGATGGCTCCCGTTTCATGTGTTATTGCCTTTACAAACACATTCATTTAATCGGAACAATCACATATCTATCTGGTTTTGCCATTAAACTTTAGAAAAATCTTAACAGCATATCGTTTTGTTGTTTGTTGCAGCTTAAGATGTACTTGTTCTTCTTCCCTGTTTCAAGTTCCAGCGGCGCATAACTCAATAACAATTTCTTTCCACTTCCTGTAAAGCATACCTCTTTATTAATTTCTGGCCACGTGCACTGCCGCCCCCCCCCTCCCCCCCCCCCCAAGGAATAAAAAAAAGAAAAGAAAAATCTGAATTCCCCCCCCCGAAGGAAATTGCCTGAAACCCCCCAAGGAATAAAAAAAAGAAAAGAAAAATCTGAATTCCCCCCCCCCGAAGGAAATTGCCTGAAAGAAACACTGGTACAAATGATTAACATATTTTAATGGACGGTCATTTCTGGGAAGTGTCCAGGGGCGTCGGACCGGGACAACGAGGGGCTAATTTCTAGCTACTGGTACGGGGGAGGAACTTGCGGTCGAGACTCTCTAATTGGTAGTCGAGATGTCTCGTCCAGAGCCTGACTGGACAATATAACGGTATCGACCCTTAACGTAGACAAGTGTTGTAAGGTTACAAGTGTAGTCTTATGAACAAGCTTCTGTGATTCAAAGATAACGGGTCTAGGAAATATCTTAATAATCCTTACTTAACAGTTTGTCCATGGCTACACAATACATGAAGACTAGTAAGTAACCATGTCAAGGGCTTAGATAGTAATTGCGGAGCGTTAAGTCGTCAATGATCTACTCAAGAAGTTTCTGTATCCTCCTACTGCTCAGAGTGGAATATTGACAAGTCTTGGCACAGTTCTAGTGTTCACAAGGTTTATTTTGGTAAGAAAAGATTTTGGTTTGATGGTGTACTTTTGAGGTTGTAAACAACATACAAGTGCACATGTTTTATAAACAACATACTAGTGCACATGTTTTATAAACAACATATTAGTGCACATGTTTTATAAAGAACATAACAGTGCACATGTTTTCTAAACAAAATATTAGTGCACATGTTTTATAAACAACATACTAGTGCACATATTTTATAAACAACATACTAGTGCACATGTTTTATAAACAACATATTAGTGCACATGTGTCAAGTAGCATAATATTGATGACAGAAGTCATCGATAATGGTTGATTTAAGATTATGTATCATAGACTACTATTTATGGCTTATGTTGTACCATGGACTACAATTAATTGTTGCCTTCAGTTGTATTATAGGCTACTATTGATATCATCAGTTGTATCATAGACTACTATTGATATCATCTGTTTTGACAAAGTATACTATTAAAATACTGAGGTACGTCCTGTATGCAATTGATTCTTTCGTCTACGTCGCAAGCAACCTACCTTGTCGTATTTCCCAGCAATGAACTCCAATTGTGCCATAGTACATCATGGATCTACCCTGGCTGTACAAAGTCTATTTCCCGCCATCACATCATGGTGCTCTTCACAAGTCTATTTTCCACCTATCACATCATTGTGCTTTTTACAAAATTATTTCCCACCTATCACATCAGGGTGCTCTTTAAAAGTATATTTCCCACCTATCACATCATTGTGCTCTTTACAAGTCTATTTCCCAACTATAACATCACGGATTATTCTATTAACATCGACTTCCGCCCTGTGGTCATTTCCCCGCCTAAGTGTTCGAGCTGGCCATTAGCTCATCACGCTAACGTCTATTGGCTGGGGCTGTTACTTGAAACATCTCCTTCTACAAGTTTAACAGGCCTTGCTAACCCGTGTGTAGATGGGTAAACGTGTGGGTGTGTGGGTGGAGGATGTGGTGAATGGGGTGGTGGGAGTAGTGGACTGTACGTGGCGTGTCCTTTATTCAATTGTTATGGGGCGGACTCAACGTTTATTGAATAGTGGTGACCAAATATAACTCTGGGGTGTTTGGCGAACGGGGGTGTGAGGGGACTATTTGGGGATGAAAGAGTTTAGTGGATGGAAAGATTGGGAAGATTGGGGAGCACGTGATCTAACCGAACTTCTCTCTGTCTATTCACCCCTTCGACAGCTTCGCCTCTCTGCAGACGAGCGTATTCTTTCTGTCCCCAAGACTCGCACAAAAAACAGACGGCGAACGATCGTTCTCTTTGTGTGCCCCCCAAACAATGGAATTCTCTTCCATTACACATCCGCAATATACCGACCATCACAACCTTCAAAACTGCACTAAAAAAACATCTCTTTAATCTCTACTATCCTGACTGATTCCTACCTCTCACCGAATAACGTTGCTGCTGGGTGTCGTCCATGGCTTGACATGTAAATAGTTTTAAATATACATTTGTTTTGTTTTATTTAATTAATGTATGTTAATTAATTTTTTAAGTTTTTGTTTATGTTTGTTAAATTGTATGTACAGCGTGGTGAGCCCAGCACTAGGCTTGGGTACCACGCTATATAAAACCACTTATAATAATAATAATGAGAGAGGGAGGAGTTTTTTTATTTTTGAAAGGGTGGAGAATAGGAGAGAAGAATTTTTGGAGGGGAGGATTGGGAGGTGATTTATAGGAGAAGGGAGTTTGTAGGAGGGATGGGAATTATTTAATTAATTTTATTTTCAGCCAATTTTCTATTAATCACTCTTCCATTAACCACTCTTCTAATAACCACTCTTCTTTTAACCACTCTTCTAATAACCACTCTTCTATTAACCACTCTTCTAATAACCACTCTTCCATTAACCACTCTTCTAATAACCACTCTTCTAATAACCACTCTTCTATTAACCACTCTTCTAATAACCACTCTTCCATTAATCACTCTTCTAATAACCACTCTTCTATTAACCACTCTTCTAATAACCACTCTTCCATTAACCACTCTTCTAATAACCACTCTTCCATTAACCACTCTTCTAATAACCACTCTTCCATTAACCACTCTTCTAATAACCACTCTTCTATTAACCACTCTTCTAATAACCACTCTTCCATTAACCACTCTTCTAATAACCACTCTTCTATTAACCACTCTTCTAATAACCACTCTTCTATTAACCACTCTTCTAATAACCACTCTTCCATCCAGTCAAAGCCTTTAGATATTTAAACCGTCTTCATTGTAAGCAATAAATCTATTTTAATGATCTTTTTGGAAAGAAGAAAATTTCTTACTAATAAAGGGTTGAATCAAAGTTTGATATCTCCATGTGCTATATTCTCAGGACCGTAGGTCTTTCAAAAGGAAAAAGGTGCAGAGAAAAGAACAATTTGTGGAGCATCCAATCGAGATGACCATTTCAAGGTACATATAAGTACCCAAAAAAATAATAGGAGGTGGGGGGGGGGGAGAAAAAAAAAGGGGGGGGGGAAATGATATCGAATAGTTTTCAATTCTGCTCTGTGGTGTGCAAAGGGAGAAATTGTCTACTTTAAAATCGAAACGTAAGTTAAAGGTTCTTGTACATGCGTTACATATTTTCTTTGATTCCGCCATCTTGGTTTTGTTCCCAATTCAAAGTCGTAACTACAATCTTTAATATACAGGAAGAGGTGCCTAGGGGATAAGGTAAATACATTTTACAAGATGAAAACGTTAATTGAAGACGGTGGCAGATTAGTTCATAGACAGATACACGTAATGGACAAATAAACGTAATGGACAAATATACTTGATAGACAAATGCATTTCATCGACAAATACTATTCATGGACAAATACATTTCATCAATAAATACACTCCATGGACAAAAAAAGTATTATTGACAAATACACAACATTGATAAATATACTTTATTAACATATACACTTTATGGAAAAATACAGTTGATCAACAGTACACTTTATTGACAAATACACTTCATTGACAAATACACTTCACTGACAAATACACCTCACCGAAGACACTATATCGACAGCAAAAATAAAATCTCACGGAAGAGTAAAGTTGGTTCGTCTGCTTTAGAACCCACCCCCTCCACTAACACGTTGACATAACGTACGAATAAGGGCCGTACGAAGGCGGAGGCCGAAAGGGGGCAGCTAAGGGCCGTACGAAGGCGGAGGCCGAATGGGGGCAGCTAAGGGCCGCACGAAGGCGGTGGCCGAATGGGGGCAGCTAAGGGCCATACGAAGGCGGAGGCCGAATGGGGGCAGCTAAGGGCTGCACGAAGGCGGAGGCCGAAAAGGGGATCTAAGGGCCGTACGAGGGCAGATGCCGAAAAGGGTCAGCTAAGGGCCGTACAAAGGCTGAGGCCGAAAAGGGGATCTAAGGGCCGTAAGAAGGCGGAGGCCGAAAAGGATCAGCTAAGGGCCGTACGAAGGCGGAGGCCGAAAAGGGGCAGCTAATGCCCGTACGAAGGCAGAGGCCGAAAAGGGTCAGCTAATGCCCGTACGAAGGCAGAGGCCGAAAAGGGGCAGCTAAGGGCCGTACGAAGGCAGAGGCCGAAAAGGGGCTACTAGTCCGGGACCCTTCATCAGGGAGTGCTAAAATGGTCCATTCATTCAAACAACTTTGACGCATGTTTTCATGGCCCTGCTTAAGACATATAAACCTTATGTCAATATATGTTATTATATCGCATAAGTCGTAAGACATATACACCTGATGTCAACGTATGTTATTATATCGCATAAGTCTTAAGACATATAAACCTTATGTCAATATATGTTATTATATCGCATAAGTCGTAAGACATATACACCTGATGTCAACGTATGTTATTATATCGCATAAGTCTTAAGACATATAAACCTTATGTCAATATATGTTATTATATCGCATAAGTCGTAAGACATATAAACCTGATGTCAACGTATGTTATTATATCGCATAAGTCTTAAGACATATAAACCTTATGTCAATATATGTTATTATATCGCATAAGTCGTAAGACATATACACCTGATGTCAACGTATGTTATTACATCGCATAAGTCTTAAGACATACATACCTTATGTCATCTAAAGTTGTTATATCGCATAAGTCTTAAACAAATGACATTTTAAAAGTTTCCAACTTAAAGTATGTGAACATTGCATAGAGAAGTTCACTTGTATGTGAACATTGCATAGAGAAGTTCACTTGTATGTGAACATTGCATAGAGAAGTTCACTTGTGGTCAACATTTTCATCTGATTAATTACGTTGCTGTTTTTATGTTTAATCAATTTTTTTTAATTTAGATCTCTGCATTTCAAGATGTCTGCAATCTGGCTGATTAGTTCATGTGCCACGACGTTGTCCTTCCAATCCTCCAACTAACCACACCTCCATCAAACCATACATCCCTACAGCGAAACATAGTTTATTTTCCCACTGATCCATCAGCCATTCATACATCTTTGACTCATCTACAACCTAGTCATCCACAAACTCAACCATTAATCAAACCTCTATCAAACATTACGTTTATGAACAAACTCTTTCATCCAGACATCTATCGACCCATTCATTTCTGCGTGCAATCCATTTATCCACTCACCCTCTAATCAAATACCCATCAAATATCAATTTATGCCACCCAATCCATTCATTCACTCACCCATGTGACTATGTCTTTCCTTTTACCATCAGAGTGTTAGGTGTAACCAAACTTAGTTTGGCTTAACTCTGACGTACATAGTCAAGTTTAGATACTTGTGGCTCATTAGAGTGTTAGATGTAACCAATCTTAGTCTGGCTTAACTCTGACGTACACCGTCAGGTTGAGATACTTGTGCCAGTCAAACTGTTTCCGTTTGGTTCATTTACCTGCTCCTTTGAATGCTCCGTTTGTTCCATAGATACTGGTGCAATCTCATAAACAAATTTTTAAAAAAACTTGTTCAGACTATACAAATAAAAATGTTCAAATATCCGTATGAACATTTTTCTCTGACCATAGATTTATTGTAAACGACTATGAGAAACATGAGCCTTGTTATTAAAGCTAGTCTGTGGTTAGCAAACATTAAAGAAGATTTGTAAAAATTTGAGAATTTCCATTATATTAATTTTTTTTTTTACTGACATCACAATATTCTTATAGACATTGACAAATAAGACCTTTATGTCACATAATAACATATATTGTGTAAATGAATGGCTGGCTGGCAAACTTGGTAATGATGTCGACAAAAAGCATTTTTTTGGTGTCATGATGGAGGACTTTCATGCGGCCTTACCAGCATTCTATTTATGGCAGTACGTGCTTCATCAAAGAGTTGCTTCCCTTTGCCAGGTGACGTATATCAAGAGTAATTACTTTAACATAGCGATTTAATAACAATATATCAGGAGTAAATACTTTAACATTAGCGATTTAATAAGATTTAACAAGACATTTTTTGGCGATTACTTTCTGTGCCCGTTTTAAAATGGCGCTTACATTTAACTTTGACTAACCAGGGTTTTTCCGACCTGGCGTGCGAGCGCTCCGGGGGGTGAGATATGCGAGCACTCCAGGGGGTGCGATTAGCTTTTAAGGTGCACGACGAAAAATAATTGAAGAACAGATGTCCAGATGACAAGTTCTAATGTCTTTTTAAAGATTTTAATTAATTCAAAGCTATTAAATTATAGCCTTGTTCATTTATTTTTGCCTTTCAGTTTTAAAACATAAAGGTCTATTACCCCCCTCGCAGTAATTAGATTTTAAAAACATAATGTTCGTTTACCCCCACCCCCCCCCCCCATTTTCAATGTATTGCTCCTTCTGAAGGCGGGTTGCTCGAAACTTCATCAAATAATTCTTAGGCACTGAAAAACTCATCAAATAATTCGAAGGCACTGAAAAAACTCATGAAATGATTCGAATGCTCTGTAAAACTCAATTAAATAATTCGTAGGCACTGAAAAATCCAATTAAATAATTCGTAGGCACTGAAAAACTTGATAAAATAATTCGTAGGCACTGAAAAACTCAATCAAATAATTCGAATGCACTGTAAAACTCAATTAAATAATTCGTTGGCACTGAAAAATTCAATTAAATAATTCGTATGAAAAACTCAATCAAATAATTCGTAGGCACTCAAAAACTCAATCAAATAACTCGAATGCTCTGTAAAACTCAATTAAATAATTCGTATACACTGAAAAATTCAAGTAAATAATTCGTAGGCACTGAAAAACTCAATCAAATAATTCGTAGGCACTGAAAAACACAATCAAATAATTCGTAGGCACTGAAAAACTCAATCAAATAATTCGTAGGCACTGAAAAAACTCATGAAATAATTCGAATGCTCTGTAAAACTCAATTAAGTAATTCGTAGGCACTGTAAAACTCAATTAAATAATTCGTAGGCACTGAAAAATTCAATTCAATAATTCGTAGGCACTGTAAAACTCAATCAAATAATTTGTAGGCACTGAAAAACTCAATCAAATAATTCGAATGCTCTGTAAAACTCAATTAAAAAATTCGTATACACTGAAAAATTCAAGTAATTAATTCGTAGGCACTGAAAAACTCAATCAAATAATTCGTAGGCACTGAAAAACTCAATCAAATAATTCTTAGGCACTAAAAAACACAATCAAATAATTCGTAGGCACTGAAAAACTCAATCAAATAATTCGTAGGCACTGAAAAACTCAATGGAATAATTCGTATGCACTGAAAAACTCAATCAAATAATTTGTAGGCACTGAAAAACTCAGTTTACATAATTCGTAGGCACTGAAAAACTCAATCATATAATATGTTTCCACTGAAAAACTCAATTTAAATCATTCGTAGGCACTGAGAAACTCAATCAAATAATTTGTAGGCACTGAAAAACTCAATCAAATAATTTATTAGGATTGCATAATGTAAATCAGGTAGGGTAACACTAGTCTAACGTATTTGATAACATATAATAGAATTATTAAAATTATATATAATATGTAACAAACCCGTGTAGGAAATAATCCTATTATCTTGACATATACATACATATATATATATCTACATATATATATATCATAAAGTGTGTTTATGTGTGGTATAAAAATAAAAGAAAAACCAAAAAATTAAACAAATGAGAGAATGGATATATTCCTTAATTTATGCTGGGTTGTTTCATGGGCCTCTCTGATTGTGATTCTCTCTGTTTGTGATTCTCTCTGTTAGTGAGCCTCTCCGTTTGTGATTCTCTCTGTTAGTGAGTCTCTGTTTGTGAGCCTCTCTGTTTGTGAACCTCTCTGTTTGTGAGCCTCTCTGTTCTAAGCCTCTATGATTGTGAGCCTCTCTGTTTGGCAGCCTCTCTGTTTGTGAATCTCCCTGTTTGTGATTCTCTCTGTTTGTTATTCTCTCTGTTTGGGAGCCTCTCTGTTTGTGAGTCTCTGTTTGTGAGCCTCTCTGTTTGTGAACCTCTCTGTTGCGAGCATCTCTGATCTAAGCCTCTATGTTTGTGAGCCTCTCTGTTTGGGAGCCTCTCTGTTTGTGATTCTCCCTGTTTGCGATTCTCTCTGTTTGTGATTCTCTTTGTTTAGGAGCCTCTCTGTGATTCTCTCTGTTTGTGAGCCTCTCTGTTTGTGAGCCTCTCTGTTTGTGAGCCTCTCTGTTCGTAAGCCTCTATGTTTGTGAGCCTCACAAAATTGTTCCTATGAGTAGGACACTTTTTCGTTATTTTACAAACCCGGCTGTTATCGTCCATAGCTAACCAGGGGAGGAAATCTTGATTGAAACGTACGCATTAAAAACATGTTTCTCTCCCCAGCTTATCTGTGACGACCAACACACAGTTGATAAGTAGTAGTACAAAAGTTAGATTTTCAATATGTTTTTTTTCTATTTTATTTTTAATGAACAAAAATCGAGGAACATCAAGCTGCATTTTTTTAAAGGTGAAATTCATTTTAAAGTAACATGAAATCCATGCCTTTCAACAGAAACCATTACAAGCAGAGATCATACAGATTAAGTTGCTGTACAGAGCCTTCTCAGGTGAATTATGGGATACAAGAACAAAAATTCACTCGTCATATCTGAAACAACCTCATAACTTGTCAGATTACAATACGTGCCTAGACAAACAAACCAAAAAACACGAAAATTGAATAGCCTAGAAACAATTAAATATTTAGTGTACAAATTGTTACTATCATTATAGCGGTGGGCATCATCCTATGGTCTCACAGAGGAAGATCGCACAAATAAAAGAAGCATTTTGACATGAATATTCAATTGACAATCTGTGTACTCGAATATTAGACAGTGGGTTTAAGATATATACAAACACAAGAACACACACAAAATTTTCACATGACCGGAAACAGGAACATCGAAATGGCGGCCGCGCGTGACTTTCTAATGACGAATTTGAAGATGAACAATACATGCAGGCACGGGGCGTCATTCTGTCGTTAAAATTGAACATCAAAACTGGTGTGATCTTGTTGCTTATTCCAGTTCGAAGTGAAAGGCTGAGGTATCCAAGATTCGATATGAATAATGTGAAGAGAGATATCGCCGAGACCTCACTGAAACCCATTCCGATCGAAACGTCATCGATTGTTGTGTTGGTGTAGACAACAAATTTTAATACAACGAGGAATAATACAATAACCTAGTTGAAACTCAACATGGACGATTCCATGATTTCAACTTGAAGACTGTCTTGCTTAATACTTGGACTTTGATCAAGGAAGTTAATATTGATAAGAATTACGTTTGCTGTCAAGGTCAGGCCGAAGGGAAACATCCCAAGATAATCAGGTGGTTGTTGCTGTCAAGGTCAGGCCGACGGGAAACATCCCAAGATAATCAGGTGGTTGTTGCTGTCAAGGTCAGGTTGAAGAGTAACATCCCAAGATAATCATCAGGAGCCGAAAGGAAACAACCCAAGACACTCAGGTTGTTGTTGCTGTCAAGGTCAGGCCAAAGGAAAACATCGAAAGATAATCAGGTGGTTGTTGCTGTCAAGGTCTGGTCGAAGGGAAACATCCCAAGATAATCAGGTAATTGTTACTGTCAAAGTCAGGCCGACAGGAAACATCCCATGATACACAGGTGGTTGTTGCTGTCAAGGTCAGGCCGAGGGAAACATCTAAAGATAATCAGGTGGTTGTTGCTGTCAAGGTCAGGCCGACGGGCAACATCCCAAGATAATCAAGTTGTTGTTGCTGTCAAGGGCAGGCCGAAAAGAAACATCTCAAGATAACCAGGTGGTCGTCGCTGTCAAGTTCCGGCCGAAGGGAAATTTCCCAAGATAATCAGGTGGTTGTTGCTGTCAAGGTCAGGCCGAAGTGAAACATCCCAAGATAATCAGGTTTTTGTTGGTGCGAAGGACCGGCCAAAGGGAAACATCCCAAGATAATCAGGTGGTTGTTGCTTTCAAGGTCAGGCCGAAGGGAAACATCCCAAGATAATCAGGTGGTTGTTATTGTCAATGTCAGGCCGACGGGAAACATCCCATGATACACAGGTGGTTGCTGCTGTCAAATCAGGCCGAAGGGAAAACATCCAAAGATAATCAGGTGGTTGTTGCTCTCAAAGTCAGGCCGAAAGGAAACATCCCAAGATAATCAGGTGGTTGTTATTGTCAATGTCAGGCCGACGGGAAACATCCCATGATACACAGGTGGTTGCTGCTGTCAAATAAGGCCGAAGGGAAAACATCCAAAGATAATCAGGTGGTTGTTGCTCTCAAAGTCAGGCCGACGGGAAACATCCCATGATACACAGGTGCTTGTTGCTGTCAAGGTCAGGCTTACAGGAAAAATCAAAAGATAATCAGTGGGTTGTTGCTCTGAGGTTTAGTCCGAGTAGAAACATTCCAAGATAATCATGTAGTTGTTATTGTCAAGGTCAGACCGAAAGCAAACATCGCAAGATAATCAGGTGGTTGTTGCTCTCAAGGTCAGGCCGAAGGGAAACAGCCAAAGATAATCAGGTTGTTATTGCTGTCAAGGTCCGGTCGAAGGGATAAATCCCAAGATAATCAGGTTGTTGTTGCTGTCAAGGTAAGGCTCAAAGGGAAACATCCCAAGATAATCAGGTGGTTGTTGCTGTCGAGGTCCGTGTGAAGGGAAATATCCCAAATAATCCGATGGTTGTTGCTGTCAAGGTCAGGCCGAAGGGAAACATCCTCAGATAATCAGGTAGTCGTTGCTGTCAAGGTCAGGCCGAAAAGAAAAATCCCAAGAAAATCAGGTGGTTGTTGCTTTCAAGGTCCGGCCAAAGGCAAACCTCCCATGATACACAGAAGGTTGTTGTTGTCAAGGTCAAGTCGAAGGGAAACAACCCAAGATAATCAGGTGGTTGTTGCTGCCAAGTAGGGCCAAAGGAAAACATCCCAAGATAATCAGGTAATTTTTGCTGTCAAGGTCAGGCCGAAGGAAAACATCCCAGGTTAATTCGGGGGTTTTTGCTGTCAAGGTCAGGCCGAAGGGAAACATCCCAGGTTAATTCGGGGGTTTTTGCTGTCAAGGTCAGGCCGAAGGGAAACATCCCAAGATAATCAGGTGGTTGTTGCTGTCAAAGTCCGGTCGAAGGCAAACATCCCAAGATAAGCAGTTGGTTGTTGGTGTTAAGGTCAGGCCAACGGGAAACATACCATGATACACAGGAGGTTGTTGCTGTCAAGGTCAGGCCGACGGGAAACATTCCAAGATAATCAGAGGGTTTTTGTTGTAAAGGTCCGGCCGATGGGAAACATCCAAAGAAAATCAGGTGGTTGTTGCTGTCAATGTCAGGCTGAAGGGAAACATCCCAAGATAATCAGGTGGCTTTTGCTGTCAATGTCAGGCTGAAGGGAAACATCGCAAGATAATCAGGGTGGTTGTTGCTCTCAAGATCATGCCGAAGGGAAACATCCCAAGATAATCAGCTTGTTGTTGCTTTCAAGGTCAGGCCGATGGAAACATCCCAAAATAATCAGGTGGTTGTTGCTGTCAAGATCAGGCCGAAGGGAAACTACCCAAAATAATCAGGTGGTTGTTGCTGTCAAGGTCAGGCCGAAGGGAATTATCCCATAATACACAGTTGGTTGTTCCAACGTCCTTTAAACAATCTTAGATTCGTCTTGAGTTTTTTAAAAATGTTGATTCTAAAGTTACTTTATTGCACTTTTACTTTAATACATTGTCACTTTAGTTCAAAGTAAAAAAAAAAAAAACTGAAAATAAAAAAAGAACTCAGTGACAGGATTGAGTGATTATTTGAAGCACTTTTTTCAAATACATTTATCATCAAATATATTTAAATATAAGTACATCTGAAGTATTACGAATTTAAATGTAGCACGAACCAAACAAAATGTCTTAACCTAAAATACGGTTCTGTTAATGTAATTGGCTTAATTTATATTGGCCCTGATTCCAGTTCCATCCTTTTAACCATCTTCTGTTTGTGATGTTAGCACAATTCTGTAATAAAATAAAATCTCATAATCGGTCACTGCTCATCTCGTATAAGCAATTAAGTAGAAGATATAGTAGCATTTTGAGTACGGTAAAGAAGATGTGCATTATGACTGAGTATTTCCTTAGAGTAAATCTTGATTTCACGCCTCGCTCCACCTGGTGCTCGTCCAAGCGGCACGGTGTTGATTTTGATTCGTCTATTCAATTACCTTCCCCACGCTCTACTTGTTTTTGGGGGAATAAAATACATGATGACAAGTTGTGACAGTTCACATTAATATAACTTCCTAATTCATTTATTATAAGTGACATTGTTTGATCGTCTGCAAGCATGCGTCTGCCTTAAGCATGTCAGTTATCATTAGGAAAATACATTTCGACTTCAAGTACATTAAGTAATTCCCTACTTCATTGTGCCATGTGGTAAATATTCTTAGATAGAATACATTTTTGAAGGTAACTGTGAGAACATGGTGTTAACATTTCTGAAGGTAACTGTCAGACCATGTTGTTAACATTTCTTCTCGGGGTGTCAAACTGGGGTGTTGTTATATGGAGGCTAGTTCAATAATGTTTGTTTGATTGACGTTACTTCAGGATTAGGGAAAAGTGACTTGAAAAGAATAACGCGCTAAACGAATCTAAGGATATCGGAAGTGACTTGCGGAGACCTGCGGAGACCTGCGGAGACCTGCGGAGACCTGTGGAGACCATCAGTGACATGTGGAGACCTGCAGTGACCTGTGGAAACCTGCTGCATTTTTACCGATAGCAAAACAAAATACTTTTAACAATAAACAAATAGAATTGAGTCTGTTTTGGTGTGTCTCCTAAAATGACTTGTAAATCTAAATTCAACATCAACAAACAAATGACTAAAGAAATGTCTTCAACATGGTGCCATGGTGGTGACGTTGTGCCCAGTGATTGCAATTGTTGTTCGTTAAGGGGGGAGGGAGGGGGGAGGATGGTCTTCGTCGGAAATACCTTTTGATCATAAATCTGGTCATTGCTGTGGAGACAAAAGAATGTGCTGTTGACGTGCCAATAAAACATAACTGTTAAGTATTTTCGTTGTACAGATTGATTGTGATTTTACACAATTGAAATATTATTGTATGTAACCGGTTCTGTGTCCCAAGACACCACGTGACCGCTTCTGTGTCCCAAGACAACCCGTGACCCGCTTTGTGTCCCAAGACAACGCGTGACCGGCTCTGTGTCCCAAGAGAATACGTGACCGGTTCTGTGTCCCAAGACACCCTGTTCCAGGCTTTATGTCCAAGGCAACCTGTTCCGGGCTCTGTCTGCAGAGACACTCTGTGCCGGGCCCTGTCTCAAAAGACACTCTGTGAAGGGTGTGTGCCCAAGACACCCTTTGCCAGGCTTTGTGCCCGAAAACACCTTGTGATCCAATAGTTGCTGGAGTGAATGGCCGATTTTAAAGGCCATGACATGACCACTTCCGTTTGGCCGTGACAGTGTTTCCTAACAATACAACCGAATCTATGTCACTTAACGGCCACGTGAACACAGTGTGGTTAGATACTTTTTATCTCCACTTGAATTTCCGTCAGGATCATTTCAACAGGTTGCAAGTCAGTCACCTAAGGTATTGTGCCCTCCCCCCCCCCTCTTTCTCTCTGGTGCTAAACTTCACCTCCCACCACAAACTATCCCTATCTCATAATGCCGATGTGTGTGTGCCTGAACTTTCTTAAGACTGATAGTCTCTACCTGCTAACTGGGTGTTCACAACCTAGCTCAAAATACATAGTTCATCTATCAGTGGAGGGGTACAGTACATTCAATATGATAGAACCACTGTAACGTTCCCTTGACATTCATCTCAACCACCAAGTAATTTATTCAAAGAAACTCAGGAACGAAGACAACAATTAGCAATGTTAAAAATTGACCTGGTTGGAAAGGGGGAAAAGGGGGGGGGGGGCAAATATATCCAATGTCGAAAATGTCAAGTATATTAGATAATTATCAGTGTTATATATAAAAACTTAGAATGACTGAAAATTAAAAGATTAGTTACTAAACTATACAGTTACAAGAGCATTCAGCAAATATGAATACAGTTTTTTAAAAGATTGTAAAGAATAAAATAATAATTTGAACAGAGTTTTATGTACCACCTAACCGTTTCCAATTTTCACGTTCCCCCCCCCCCCCCAAACACCCCCACCCCCCTCCAAAAGCCAAACAGGTCACGCTTTTTTCAAAAACACCAATAGTGAGCGTCAACTTGAACTAGTACCACTACAAACTTGAACTAGTCTCATTAGAAACTTGAACTAGTCCCTTACAATCTTGAACTAGTACCTCTACAAACTTGAACTAGTCCCATTACAAACTTGAACTAGTCCCATTACAAACTTGAACTAGTCTTATTACAAACTTGAACTAGTCTCATTAGAAACTTGAACTAGTCCTACTACTAACTTGAACTAGTCCCATTACAAACTTGAACTAGTCTCATTACAAACTTGAACTAGTCTCATTACAAACTTGAACTAGTCCCATTACAAACTGGAACTAGTCTCATTACAAACTTGAACTAATCTCATTACAAACTTGAACTAGTCCCATTACAAACTTGGACTAGTCCCATTACAAACTTGAACTAGTCCCATTTAAAAACTTGAACTAACTAACTTACTTAAGAAAATCAGCGAACACCGAGCCTTGAGGTTCATATGGTCCTCCCCAACGCACCACCCCGCCAACCAAACCGGCCGTCAACCACTCCCTCAGTGGTTTTTAGTCCGATCGGGCCGCGAAGCGGCACGCCAGGGACGCTCCGCCCCTAAGACCGCCACACTCGACCTCCACTCGATTGGCCGCTGAGTGTGGCAGCCCCAGAGAAGAAACACCTGGCCAGCCGGATTGCTACTCACGCAGCAACAGGGCCGGGCTTTCTAGGGGGTTGGGGTGGATATTTAACGTCTCTAAAGTCCCCCCTTACCACCCCGGGGGGACCGCGTAGATGTTAAGACCGACGCCCTCTACTAGGGTTTGTATGGTTATTCTACGGTGCGACTAATTCACACCGTAGATGGGAGAGAGAGGTTGCCTTGGAGCAGTACCCTCAAGACTGCATATTTAGAATCACCGGTGAAAGGTTGCCACACACCTTCACCTCATATCCATACGGCAACTGTAATCATGTCCCAACATGTTTCTGCGTTTAGTAAAATAATTCGACTGCACTTGGTGGGAAGCCATGCAATCGTGCTCGTTTTAACGCAGTCTCCGTGCGTTACCTTTGCCTTTCGGCGCGGGTCCCCTACACGGTGGTACAGTACCCCGGGAAACGCTTCAGGGGGTTCGTGGCGAGCGCCTCTTTATCAAACATGTCATTAACCGACATGACGACAAGAGCCCGGAGCCAAAAACTTGAACTAAATAACATTACAAACTTGAACTAAATGACATTACAAACTTGAACTAGACAAATTACAAACGTGAACTAAATGACATTACTAATTTGAACTAGCTCCATTACAAACTTGAACTAAATGCCATTAAAAACTTGAACTAAATGACATTACAAACTTGAACTAGGCTCATTACAAACTTGAACTAATTGATATTACAAATTTGGACTAAATGACATTACAAATTTGGACTCGCTCCATTACAAACTTGAACTAAAAGCCATTACAAACTTGAACTAAAAGCCATTACAAACTTGAACTAAAAGCCATTACAAACTTGAACTAAAAGCCATTACAAACTTGATTTAAAAGCCATTACAAACTTGAACTAAAAGCCATTATAAACTTGAACAAAAAGCCATTACAAACTTGAACTAAAAGCCATTACAAACTTGAACTAAATGACATTACAAATTTAAACTAGCTCCATTATAAACTTGAAATAAATGACAATACAAAATTCAACTAGACCTATTACAAACTTGAACTTAATGACATTACAAACTTGAACTAGTCCCATTAAAAACTTGAACTAGACTCATTACAAACTTGAACTAAATGACATTACAAACTTGAACTAGTCCTATTACAAACTTGAACTAGACCATTACAAACTTGAACTAGTCCCTTTACAAACTTGAACTAGTCATATTACAAACTTGAACTAGTCCCATCACAAACTTGAACTAAATGACATTAAAAACTTGAACTAGACCAATTACAAACTTGATCTAGTCCCATTACAAACTTGAACTAGTCCCATTACAAACTTGAACTAGTCTCATTACAAACTTAAACTAGTCCCATTACAAACTTGAACTAATCTCATTACAAACTTGAACTAGTCCCATTACAAACTTGAACTAGTCCAATTAAAAAAAATTGAACTAAATAACATTACAAACTTGAACTTGTCCCATTACAAACTTGAACTAAATGACATTACAAACTTGAACTAGAAAAATTACAAACTTTAACTAAATGACATTACTAATTTGAACTAAATGACATTACAAACCTTAACTAGACAAATTACAAACGTGAACTAAATGACATTACTAATTTGAACTAGCTCCATTAAAAACTTGAACTAAATGCCATTAAAAACTTGAACTAAATGACATTGCAAACTTGAACTAGGCCCATTACAAACTTGAACTAAATGACATTACAAACTTGAACTAGAAAAATTACAAACTTTAACTAAATGACATTACTAATTTGAACTAAATGACATTACAAACCTTAACTAGACAAATTACAAACGTGAACTAAATGACATTACTAATTAGAACTAGCTCCATTAAAAACTTGAACTAAATGCCATTAAAAACTTGAACTAAATGACATTGCAAACTTGAACTAGGCCCATTACAAACTTGAACTAATTGATATTACAAATTTGGACTAAATGACATTACAAATTTGGACTCGCTCCATTACAAACTTGAACAAAAAGCCATTACAAACTTGAACTAAATGACATTACAAATTCGAACTAAATGACATTACAAACTTGAACTAAATGACATTACAAACTTGAACTAAATAACATTATAAACTTGTTCTAAAAGCCATTACAAACTTGAACTAAATGACATTGCAAACTTAAACTAAATGACATTATAATCTTAAACTAGTCCAATTACAAACTTGAACTAAAAGCCATTACAAACTTGAACTAAATGACATTACAAACTTGAACTAGCCCAATGACAAACTTGAACTAAATGGCATTACAATCTTAAACTAGTCCCATTACAAAGTTTCAACAAGTAGAGCATAAATTGTTTCCTTTAAAAAATTACAACACACAAAAAGAAAGGCATGTTAAAAAGCTGAGACCACCATGAGTGAAGCCGGTCTACTCTATTGTTGTCGACCCTCGTCACTAATGCTAGGATGTTTCTCTATCAACAACGAATCTTACCCCTCCCCTGTACTGGGAGCCCCCCCCCCTTCTCGGTATCTCATTCACCGATATTAAAACCACTCGAATAAAAGTTTTTATTGGTGTTTTGCCCCCGCCCCCGCCCCACCCCCACCCCCCCCTTCCCATTCACAAATTGTCCTCGCCACCCGGCGTTGACATCCAGTGGGTTTGCTAACAGGAAACCAGTAGACGGTAGGGGGTAGGGGGGCACAGTCATGGAATGTCAATGGACTTTAGAGTAGTTGATATAAAGTTAGTACAAGTTATCCAGTTTGTTTCGTCAGAGCAGCTGCGTGGATCAACTCAAATAGCAACAAAGTAAGCTGAGACACAAGCGAGGCACAGCCACAAGCAGTAGGATGCACTTTGTGAACTAAGTTGTTAAAAAAAACACGATCACCTATTTTATTCCAAACTGACCCACCAACCATAGTTAGCGTTATCAACATGAAGCATTTTCTTTTAGTGTTATCCATCTCATTCTCCGTGGTCGCTGGAATTGTCCAATCAGGTAAGCTGGTTAGATTTTTTTTTGTTGGTATCAACGTTTTTTAAAAAAAACTTTATAAGGATATGCACTTTACATATAAATGCAGTAATTTCATAGAGTTACAGCTAGATCAACTAACCACATAGACATGTCACTATTATTGAGCAACTGACCACATAGACATGTCACTATTATTGAGCAACTGACCATATAGACATGTCACTATTATTGAGAGGCGCATTTTATACAAAAGAAGTGGTCTGAAACTTTGTTTTTAAAATTATAAAACTGAAAAAAAAAAAAAATATCTTCAGTACTTCAGACAGCTGTGGTTTTTTAACAAGTCATTAAAGATAACTATATCAAAAAGCATCTATTACTTGAAATAGCCATGTGCGAATCAGGAGCTGCGGGTCCCTGACCACTGTACACGAGACTTGCACTAACATTAAACTGATGTCGTGATATTAAAATGATGTACTTACATTTTAAAAAATGCACTTAAATTAAAATGATGCACACACATTAAAAGGATGCACGGACATTAAAATGATGCACGGACATTAAAATGATGCACTGATATTAAAATGATGCACTGACATTAAAATGATGCACTGACATTAAAATGATGCACGGACATTAAAATGATGCACGGACATTAAAATGATGCACTGACATTAAAATGATGCACTTACATTAAAATGATGCACTGACATTAAAATGATGCACTGACATTAAAATGATGCACTGACATTAAAATGATGCACGGACATTAAAATGATGCACTGATATTAAAATGATGCACTGACATTAAAATGATGCACTGACATTAAAATGATGCACGGACATTAAAATGATGCACTGACATTAAAATGATGCACTGACATTAAAATGATGCACATTCTGACCACTTTATTAAACGTTACCTTACAAACTGTTACATTTAAGGGTGTCGCCATTTTACAAAAGGGCCGTGAGTGTCAATAACAATGATAACAATACTAACAGTTATCAGTAAATAACCAAATGTTACAAGCTCATAAACAGCACTGCTTCTGCTGTTGATCAAGAGATGTACACTTTTCATTAGAGACATTTGCTAAACTTAAAGGTGACGGGTGCCAACCTTGACGTTAAAGGTCAGCTAATGTGGAATGAGGAAATCTTTGATGAGCTATGAATAAAACACTATGTCCTTGAACTGAGAGGTCATTCCTGCCTATCAATGTACTCCCTGCCTATCATTGTACTCCCTGCCTATCAATGAACTGCCTGCCTTTCAATGTACTCCCTGTTTATCAATGTACTCCCTGCCTATCAATGAACTGCCTGCCTATCAGTGTACTGCCTGTCTAGCAGTGTACTTCCTGTCTAACAATGTACACCCTGCCTATTAATGTACTGCCTGTCTATCAGTGTACTTCCTGTCTATCAATGTGCACCCTGCCTATTAATGTACTGCTTGTCTATCAGTGTACTTCATGTCTATCAAAGTACTCCCTGCCTAATAATGTACTGCCTGTCTATCAAGTTACTTCCTGCCTATCAATGTACTGCCTTCCTATCAGTGTACTTCCTGCCTATGAATGTACACGTTTTGCTTTATGGTCCTCACGTTTAGGTCAAAAGGGAGAAAAGACAACAAATTAAATGTCCACGGAGAGAGTCTACAAAGTTGTCTCTCTTCATGCTCTGCTAGATTCTTTTACACAAAAGATTGGTTTCTCGGCGATTTTGTTTCCCTGTGGCACAGCTAACTCTCATATAAATAATAAATATACCGTAAAGATATTTGGATCAATAAATCAATTTTTTTCTTTTAAAATTGCAACGCTTTGACTTAAAACACAAATTGTTTGACAACTAGAGACCGACCAAATTTCGGTTTCGGCGCCGAAAGTGGCCATTTGATCACATTGTCAGTATGTGGCAATAACACTAACTAACTCACTACTTGGACCTCTTACTTTAGCTCTTAGATCTACACCATAAAATATTGATTTGATTGGAGCGTTGTGTTCCTTATTTCTCTGACAGATTACATCAACTGTACGATAGATAAAAGTTAAACGATGAAAAGTCAAACAGACATTAATACAACAAATAGGTTAAAGCGAAAGTATTTCTTGAGGTATAAAGTGTGCCCACATTTTAGATGATTTTACTTCAGGTTATGCCCTACCCGCTCCCGATGACGTGTGCATCAACACCCTGACACCGCCTACTAACGCCCGAGGTGTGAACAGGGTGAGCAGGAACTCAGACGCCCCATTGTATCGGCTCCACTTCAATGAAAACATTGCCAGCGATGGGGGGCGCCACGTCGGACCAGAGGCATACCACGGTGAGTTGAGGTTACCAGAGACATACCACGGTGAGTTGAGGTGACCAGAGACTTACCACGGTGAGTTGAGGTTACTAGAGACATACCACTGTGAGTTGAGGTTACCAGAGTCATACCACGGTGAGTTGAGGTGACCAGAGACATACCACGGTGAGTTGAGGTTACCAGAGACATACCACGGTGAGTTGAGGTGACCAGAGACATACCACGGTGAGTTGAGGTGACCAGAGACATACCCCCCCCCCGCGAGTTGAGGTTACCTGAGACATACCACGGTGAGTTGAGGTTACCAGAGACATACCACGGTGAGTTGAGGTTACCAGAGACATACCACGGTGAGTTGAGGTGACCAGAGACATACCCCCGTGAGTTGAGGTTACATGAGACGTAATGTGCAGCTAAGCACACTTCTATTGCTGCCCACAGATACTACTTACCAGCTAAGTGCTATTTCTTATTTTTATTTACATACCGTTTGTTCTGTTGTTTTGTTCGCTGACGAAGTCTTTCTGCCGACACGTTCGCTGTTTTGTTGCGTTTATTTTTTCAGGTTTAACCCTACTTTGTTTTACTCATTTTATTTTACACATATTTTAACAGTGATAACCTAGTAGGTGAGTTGAATCTAGAGAGAAGAATTCGAGGCTTGTTGGTTTTATTCTAGAATTAAAGCATTATAATTAAAGGAAATTTCAACGGATTTTAGAATGAAACCGACATCGCCAAGGTAGTCGTTCCTAGAAACATTGATTTGCTATAGCCACGATAAAATAAATTAACGAACAGAGAGACGATAGATGACTTAAGAAATGTTTTTAGTTTATATAATAACCACACCGAAACTTTACAATCACATGTGAGTCTATCATTAAGATTGTAACTTTAAACACGCCACACTGCGTTAATCATTGTGTCTATATTTTAAAAAGAACATGGACCATCTCCAAAAATGACCCCAAAAAAAAACCTAAAAAACTAATCAACAGCGAATGTAAAGAAGATTGACCAAGTGATGGCTTTTATCAATGGTAACTAACATTGTCCCTCATCTAACACCATGGCGTCCCACATTGCAGTTCATGTCTCCATTGCAAATGAGCTGCTGGCCTTTGACAGCGCCAAAGTCCAGGTGTCGGCACAGGGCTCGTGTGGGACGGGCTCACTCAAATTCGACCAGCTGGATTTCATCGAGGTCAGGCAAAAAGAGGACAGGTGTCCGAGACTCCTCCACACCGCCAAGAAGAGGCCCATGACAGAGTTGCCGTCCTTACTGTGGACCCCGCCATCTTGTGGGTGTGTCGTGTTTAAGTAAGCTTCATTGTTTTCAAACTTCTCTATAACAAGAGCCTCCTTCTAATAAACTAACCAGTTGTTCGAAATGTACATTTGAAAAATAAAAATTATATTAGCTCTTCGTCACTTTATACTGTTCAACTTGCCCCCTTCTAAGGCTAATTCAGATTCGATCTACAACTTACTCCATTTTACGCATTAACTGATAGTTTCCATCAAAACAAAAATATACCATGCTGCACACGGCAAAAAATCCTCATGTCTGGCCAGCTGACACAAGACAACTAGGCGAAACATGTGTCAGAACAATGGCATATTATTTGTGTCAGAATAGTGACAGATAATTTGTGCCAGAACAATGACATACTATTTGTGTCAGAACAATCACATATTGTTTGTGTCGGAACAATGACGTGTTATTTGTTTCAGATCAATGACATATTATTTAAAAGGAGAAAATCGAATATTCGATAGTTTACTTATGACTTAACCTTTTAACTAACTTTCTTGTCTACCCCTACCAGGGTTTTGGTTGTGGAGGAGGCCAACATTTACTTTGCTGACAACGAAGAAACCAGAAACGGACCATTGACATGGACTGTGTGTGTGGAGAAAAGGGTGCGTTGATGCCTGCCAGAGCAGCTCAGCATAACTGTCACAACAGGAATTAAACTTAAGTACCTGCCAGAGCAGCTCAGCATAGCTGTTACAACAGGAATTAAACTTAAGTACCTGCCAGAGCAGCTCAGCATAACTGTTACAACAGGAATTAAACTTAAGTACCTGCCAAAGCCGCTCAGCATAACTGTTACAACAGGAATTAAACTTAAGTATCTGCAAGAGCAGCTCAGCATAACTGTCACAACAGGAATTAAACTTAAGTACCTGCCAGAGCAGCTCAGCATAACTGTCACAACAGGAATTAAACTTAAGTACCTGCCAGAGCAGCTCAGCATAACTGTTACAACAGGAATTAAACTTAATCTCAAAACTACGATGGATGATAACTTTTCCTTTCATTATTATTTAAAGTCCTCCCTAGCAAAATTTTATCGGACTTGATGAAAGGTCTCGTCAAGGTTTAAATCTTTCACAAAATTGTATTGTTGGTTCCTGACAAGCTATAACAGGGTACACAGTTTTGAGCTATAGTAGATTTTAATATGTCAAATAGTGTGACAAGCTCATATCATTTCTTTCACCTTTACTGCAGAAATAGCTGGTATTGTTCATATTTAATTGAAAAAAACAAGTATACGTAATTGTAATACTTTAATATTTTAATGATTCATTAGAAAGTTCATTAATTAAATCATCAGAAAAGGTTCAATTCATTTACAAAAATGGTTGCCACTTTCTTTCATTCAGAATTTTTTTTTTAACGCATCGTGACTCAATATTGATTGTCCTTCAATCGTCGCCTTGTTGACGATGCACGATCTAGTGTAAGGCGGGCCATTAAGTGCTCACCCACAGAACAGAAACTGTACATAAACTTTTTAATTGATGTTAGTTAAAGGATTTAAACAAAAAAGGTTGACTATAGCACGCCTTTCAGAATAAATGAAACTTCCGTGTTTGGTGTCGTGCAGGTCACACGAGAGCATTTTCTGGAAGCTTTGTGTATGGCCCCGGACCGGCACAGATCTTCCCAGATACTCTCCAACCAAGCTTTTCTGACACGCCACAGGCTGGACTCGCAGACATTGAACAGGTACAGCGTGGAGATGGCGCTGGAGTTGAGGAGATCAGACAATAAAGTCTGCTGTAACAAGGTAATACTACTAGACAATATAAAGTTCAAGGTCAGTTTGTAATCAGCTTTCAAACATGCTGACATAATGGTTTAATCTTTAATTTTCCAGGAGCAAGAGGCCATTTGTAAAGTCGGTTGTGTTGGGAAAAGCCATTTTTAAACTTGATTGCGTCCAATGTTTTAGTTAGGATGAGCCATTTGTAAAGTTGATTGCAACCTATGCTTTAGTTAGGATGAGCCATTTGTAAAGTTGATTGCAACCTATGCTTTAGTTAGGATGAGCCATTTGTAAAGTTGATTGCAACCTATGCTTTAGTTAGGATGAGCCATTTGTAAAGTTGATTGCAACCTATGCTTTAGTTAGGATGAGCCATTTGTAAAGTTGATTGCAACCTATGCTTTAGTTAGGATGAGCCATTTGTAAAGTTGATTGCAACCTATGCTTTAGTTAGGATGAGCCATTTGTAAAGTTGATTGCAACCTATGCTTTAGTTAGGATGAGCCATTTGTAAAGTTGATTGCAACCTATGCTTTAGTTAGGATGAGCCATTTGTAAAGTTGATTGCAACCTATGCTTTAGTTAGGATGAGCCATTTGTAAAGTTGATTGCAACCTATGCTTTAGTTAGGATGAGCCATTTGTAAAGTTGATTGCAACCTATGCTTTAGTTAGGATGAGCCATTTGTAAAGTTGATTGTGTCCAATGTTTTAGTTAGGATGAGCCATTTGTAAAGTTGATTGCAACCTATGCTTTAGTTAGGATGAGCCATTTGTAAAGTTGATTGCAACCTATGCTTTAGTTAGGATGAGCCATTTGTAAAGTTGATTGCGTCCAATGTTTTAGTTAGGATGAGCCATTTGTAAAGTTGATTGTGTCCAATGTTTTAGTTAGGATGAGCCATTTGTAAAGTTGATTGTGTCCAATGTTTTAGTTAGGATGAGCCATTTGTAAAGTTGATTGTGTCCAATGTTTTAGTTAGGATGAGCCATTTGTAAAGTTGATTGTGTCCAATGTTTTAGTTAGGATGAGCCATTTGTAAAGTTGATTGTGTCCAATGTTTTAGTTAGGATGAGCCATTTGTAAAGTTGATTGCGTCCAATGTTTTAGTTAGGATAACCCATTTGTAAAGTTGATTGTGTCCAATGTTTTAGTTAGGATGAGCCATTTGTAAAGTTGATTGTGTCCAATGTTTTAGTTAGGATGAGCCATTTGTAAAGTTGATTGTGTCCAATGTTTTAGTTAGGATGAGCCATTTGTAAAGTTGATTGCAACCTATGCTTTAGTTAGGATAACCCATTTGTAAAGTTGATTGTGTCCAATGTTTTAGTTAGGATGAGCCATTTGTAAAGTTGATTGCGTCCTATGCCTTAGTTAGGATGAGCAATTTGTAAAGTTGATTACGTCCTATGCCTTAGATAGTGGTTTGAAATTATTAACTTATTACTTTAAAAATTTCCAATTTATGTTCCTTTTACAATCCTCCAGTAGCCACTTCCCAACGTGTTACCTTTTCACGGATTATCTCCCTATCTCCCATGCCGCCGTAGACCATCAGGTTAAGAAAACCTTTCAACACACTCCTTCCTTAAAAATACCTAATCTAAGGCCTCAAGTGGTCCACGCAGTATGGTCTGTTTCATTTTTTTTTCAAAGCTTAATGATATTCTTACCCTATGGCTCTGTGATCGAATGCTCATTAGTATCATTGACCATGATACAATCTTTACTCCCATTAGCAAAGATACGTTGTGTTTAAAAGGATGCGGCAACTGTAACACAGTGTAACACAGTATAATACCAAAAGGTCACTTATAGTGTAGTGGTGATGTGATTGTAACACAGTGTAAAACAAATAGTGAACTCATAGTGTAGTCCTACTACTAAAAGAGCTACATAAAATAAATTGTATCCAATAATTTGAATTGAAGTTGCTAGGATTGGTCCTGTCCGTGATGAGCCAATCGGTTTACCAGTCCCACTACAAAAAAAACAAAAAAAACAAAGAAAACAAACAACTACGTTTTACCGAAAATACCACCCGAAAGGGGACCCCGCCCCTCCACATCTCTTTCTTACCCGACCAGTTACCCGTGTTAAGTACTCGACCATTTGCTAGCTCAGGTGGACAGTTTGATAGCTGATTTGAACTGTTTGACAGCTGATTCGAACAGTTTGATAGCTGATGTGCTCTTAAAACTGTGAAGAGGTGCTCTTGCGACACTAAGACGGTACAGGCAATCTTGGAACTCGTGCGAGACATACGATCTAACGGAGGGAACGTGACCCTTCAATGGATCCCAGGACACGCGGAGATCCCCCCACAAGTCAGAGCTGACTGGCTTGCAAAACAAGGTTCTTCCCAACCCCAATCTGACAGGCCAATGACCCAATTGGGGGTCAAAGCCTGGTTAAAGGACCTCTTTCAGGAGGAATGGATGAAAGAATGGGAACAGGGTACCACCGCACGAAAGCTTTACCGGAACATGCCTAAAACTAACCGAAAGGGCGATCAATGGTGGAGCCTTAAGCGATACCAGCAGAGCCTCATAACACAAATGAGGACAGAGCACTGCCCCACGAGGAGCTATTTAAAAAGGTTGAACCCACTACGGGACCCGAGCTGCCGCCATTGTGGACAGGCACCGGAAACAGTAGAGCACCTTCTAGCCGGGTGCCCGACATTAGCGACTGGCGTGACTGGGGTTCTTCCAGCCAACAACGCCGAGAGCCTGTTATACGGGTCTGCCCAGCAGATGAGGCAGGCCTGTTCCATACTTTCCGGGGCCATTAAAGAGCAATAGCTCGGTCCCATACAGTGAATGAAATAAATATTTCAGGTAGCTGATTCGCTGGAGGTCGAATACCAAATGCCTTTAGGTCGGGGCTCTGCACCAGCGAAGAGACTCGGAGGTGTCACATGGGGTTTTGCCTCTTGGTGGCGTGCCAGACTAGTAAAGAGGTCTTCTCCCCCCGAAGCTAAAAACCCCCGGCCACTGCATGACTCACAATGCAACGGGAGGAACGCAGTAACATGATTACTTGCTGCCGTTAATGTATATGAGGCCTGGGTGGCTTCCAAACCCTTGCCGATGATTTTAGCTACGCGACCCTGAGAAAGCCGCTGTTAGGCAACCGCTTCGTCCCCGCTTACGTCCCGACTGCACAACTCCCTGGACGGTGGGGGAGGTAACGCAAAAACATTCACCCGGAGAGGAAGCAAAACCGTTCAGACCTAAGGAGAGTTGATCGCGGACGCTTTAAAACCAGCGTCTTCAGTCGACCGGACGTCCTCCAGGCCAGGGGGGATGTTCCTGGCGTGCGGGTAGACCCAGCGCCGGCCCGTGTGGGGTGTGCCCGGGGGGGGTATTATGAGCTCGCGCTCGATGACCCACCGACACCATCTCCGAAGTGACGTTTACAGATAGCTGATTCGAACTGTTTGATAGTTGAGTCAAACCATTTGATAGATTAATCGGACTGTTTGCTAGCTCAGTAGGACCGTTTGATAGCTGAGTCGAATAATTTATAGCTGAGTCGACCCGTTTGATAGCTGTGTCGCGGCCCTGAGAAATCCGCTCCTAGGCGATCGTTTCGTCCCGCTTACGTCCCGACCTGACAACAACCTGGACGGTGGGGGGAGTAACGCAACAACATTCCCCCGGAGAGGAAACAAAGCCGTTCAGAACCAAGGAGAGTGGACCGCGAAAGCAACACCTCGGCCAGCCAGGTGTTCATTCTCTGGTGCCGCCTCATTCGCATAGTCAATTGAGTGGAGGGGTGGATGAGACTGTCTCTGTGCGGAAAACTAAACACTTCGCGACCAGACTGCAATAAAGACTACTGTGGGAGTAGTTGATGGCAAGTTGAATTTATCGGATGGTGCGTTTGGGAAGACTTCATGATCTTCGGCTCGATAGTTTACTGTTTTTCTAATGTAGATTAGATAGATCAGCCGGACTATGTGGTGGTAGATAAGCTGGACTGTGTGGTGGTAGATCAGCCGGACTGTGTGGTGGTAGATCAGCCGGACTGTGTTGTGATAGATCAGCCGGAATGTGTTGTGATAGATAAGCCGGATTGTGTGGTGATAGATCAGCCGGACTGTGTGGTGGTAGATCAGCCGGACTGTGTGGTGGTAGATCAGCCGGACTGTGTGGTGATAGATCAGCCGGACTGTGTGGTGGTAGATCAGCCGGACTGTGTGGTGATAGATCAGCCGGACTGTGTGGTGGTAGATCAGCCGGACTGTGTGGTGATAGATTAGCCGGACTGTGTGGTGATAGCTGAGTCGGAATGTGTGACAGCTGAATCGACTCGTTTGAAAGCTGAGCGGACCCCATTCAAAATTTGAAAGACGGGAAAATATCAGATAGCATGACTATTTTCAGACTTCCTGCTCATTACAAGCATACTTTCTGCTCATTACAGGGATATTTCCTGCTCATTACAGGCATACTTCCTGCTCATTACATTTGAAACAACAAAATCTCTTATAACAGTCCAATGCACTGCTGTTTTGTTATCCTTTAGCCCAAACACAAGGACAAGATGACTTGTTTCGATAATGTCAGACGTCACCGTATTGATAGATTCTGTGGGGACGGCATCCCAGACCTCAACTTTGTGACATTTAGGTCCAGCTTCATGCGTGAACGGGAACAGCAGTGTTGCTTTATCTTAGGTGAGTAGCGGGAACATCAGAGTTTGTTAATCTAAGGTGAGTAGGGGGAACAGCAGTGTTTGTTAATCTTAGGTTAGTGGCTACTGTCAGCATTCTTCATCGCACATATTAATTTATTTACAAAATATGTGCAGAACGGTCCAATGGAAACCTTTGGACATGGATGGCTACTCTTTGATTTAAGGGGGGGGGGGGAAAGTATGTATATCTAATCTGAGTTAATTTTGTTTTGAGCTCCCGAATTAAACACCAATCCCATGGTCATGACTGACAAGATCCACACAGAATTAAACACCAATCACATGGCCATGACTGACTTGATCCACACAGAATTAAACACCAATCTCATGGCCATGACTGACTTCATCCACACAGAATTAAACACCAATCCCAAGGCCATGACTGACTTGATCCACACAGAATTAAACACCAATCCCATGGCCATGACTGACTTGATCCACACAGAATTAAACACTAATCCCATGGTCCATGACTGACATGATCCACACAGAATTAAACACCAATCCCATGGCCATGACTGACTTGATCCACAAAGAATTAAACACTAATCCCATGGTCCATGACTGACATGATCCACACAGAATTAAACACCAATCCCATGTCCATGACTGACTTGATCCACACAGAATTAAACACCAATCCCATGTCAATGACTGACTTGATCCACACAGAATTAAACACCAATCCCATGTCCATGACTGACATGATCCACACAGAATTAAACACCAATCCCATGTCCATGACTGACATGATCCACACAGAATTAAACACTAATCCCATGGTCCATGACTGACAAGATCCACACAGAATTAAACACCAATCCCATGTCCATGACTGACATGATCCACACAGAATTAAACACCAATCCCATGTCCATGACTGACTTGATCCACACAGAATTAAACACCAATCCCATGTCCATGACTGACATGCTCCACACAGAATTAAACACCAATCCCATGTCCATGACTGACATGATCCACACAGAATTAAACACCAATCCCATGTCCATGACTGACTTGATCCACACAGAATTAAACACCAATCCCATGGCCATGACTGACTTGATCCACACAGAATTAAACACTAATCCCATGGTCCATGACTGACATGATCCACACAGAATTAAACACCAATCCCATGGCCATGACTGACATAATCCACACAGAATTAAACACCAATCCCATGGCCATGACTGACATAATACACACAGAATTAAACACTAATCCCATGGCCATGACTGACATAATCCACACAGAATTAAAAACCAATCCCATGACCATGATTAACATAATCCACATAGAATTAAACACCAATCCCATGTCCATGATTGACATAATCCACATAGAATCAAACACCAATCCCATGGCCATGACTGACTTGATCCACACAGAATTAAACACCAATCCCAAGGCCATGACTGACTTGATCCACACAGAATTAAACACCAATCCCATGGCCATGACTGACTTGATCCACACAGAATTAAACACTAATCCCATGGTCCATGACTGACATGATCCACACAGAATTAAACACCAATCCCATGGCCATGACTGACTTGATCCACACAGAATTAAACACTAATCCCATGTCCATGACTGACATGATCCACACATCATTAAATACCAATGGCATGGTCATGGCTGACATGATCCACACAGAATTAAATACCAATGGCATGGTCATGGCTGACAAGATCCACACAAAATTAAATATCAATACCATGGTCATGGCTGACAAGATCCACACAGAATTAAATACCAATGGCATGGTCATGGCTGACAAGATCCACACAGAATTAAATACCAATGGCATGGTCATGGCTGACAAGATCCACACAGAATTAAATACCAATGGCATGGTCATGGCTGACATGATCCACACAGAATTAAATACCAATGGCATGGTCATGGCTGACATGATCCACACAGAATTTACCAAGTCTTGGGTCAAGGGCGAGGGACTTCCACCACCCAAGGTTGGGATAGACGCCTTTGGCGATAGGATACCCTTTAGAAGATAATCATAGAACGAGATCAGTGTAGTGCACACATTCAACATTGCCGAAACTTTGTTAAAAAAATGAATTAATTATATATTGTATTAAACCTAGAGCCAATTTATTGACATCGGAATGTTTTCCATGAGAGCTCTCAATGTAAAGAGAGTGTGAAAACCTTATGGCAAAAATTTTAAGAGATCTGGTTTAAAAAAATAATTCCCCCAACAAATGGGGATGAGGGAGGTTGGTCGCTAAAAGAAATAATTACGTCACTAGCACGAAACTAGGCTAAATATTAATACAGCAATATCTTGCCATCTATTTATGAAAACACAAAGCATTTGTATGACGATAACAGCGAAACATTTGGGTGATATATTTGTAGCCTTAATAACTTGTAATTAAGCGTCGATTTGGTTTATTAGAGCCACAATAATTATTGTGGGTATAGGTTCTAGGTATCAATTATATTATAAAAGCAAAGGGCACTCAAGGGTCTATTTTACATGAATTTTGCCCCCCCCCCCCTTAAATTTTCTCAAACCATATTACTTTTAAAAACATTTAAAAGAAATTTAAATTACTTTTAAATTAAAATGGTAAAATCCAAAGTATTAATTTGATCAGGGGTCTCAAACTCAAATCACCCGGAGGCCGCAGGAGGTAGAGTCTAATAGAGACTGAGCGGTATCAAGAACTCCACAAAAATGCGATTAAAAATTCATTAAAGTACAAATAGTACAATCTGCTCAACTTTTATAAATAACAAATAAAAACATTAAGGGTTCTCAAGAACTACCAATGTTTATAAATATCTCTCTTATTTTACCATCCAGGTGAACACCTCTACCAATGTTTATAAATATCTCTCTTATTGTACGATCCAGGTGAACACCGTTACCAATGTTTATAAATATCTCTTATTTTACCATCCAGATGAACACCGCTACCAATGTTTATAAATATCTCTCTTATTTTACGATCCAGGTGAACACCGCTACCAATGTTTTGGGGCGAACAGTGACCTTAAGAGTGGAACAAACGACACGTATTTAGATTACTCCTTGGACGATACTGACCCAGCCAATGACCTGGCCATCTTCGTTTTCCCTAAGGTTGGAATTATATCATACCGAAATCATTCAATACACGATGATTTATTGCTGTATTCAAAAGATAGTAACAAAAATATATGTATTGCGAAGATTATCTCTTCATCTTGCCGAGACCAGCAGCTGGTGAATAAATAAGATCCATTTAGCTAACAGATATTTTGTTATCCTTTGAACTAAAATGTAAAAAAAAATTTTCGACCTCAAACCTACATTTGCAATATATACTTATTTAAGTATACTTAGAAACATAGTTATATAAGTACATTGGACACTAATGTTGGTTATCCATTGTTAGCATGTTTTGGAATTGTATCCTTGCTGAAACCAAGATTAATATAATACCCATCGATTTAGTGACTGTGGTTTTAATCACATGATTATTTCAAAAGGAGTTCAAATTCCAACTCTGTTAAATCTGGTGACTCTTAGAATTATGTCTGGGTTTTTAAAGTTTCATTTGAAAGACTATCTGTACCTAAACCTTACCCTAAACCTACCTCAATGATTAAACATCTGTTTGTACTACCATATCACTACTGTTACTATTAATAATTCTACAGGACTTGGATGTTCTACAAGTAATAAAATCTGTGAATTTCGGGGGAAAACACAACACAGAGAACAGTACGGACATCTCAGGAAAACGTGGCATCAAGAAGACGTCAGCGGAAGATGTTCGAAAGGCTCATGGGCTTACCCCAGAAATTTCTAAAACTGATGATGAAAGTGTATCCCCAGATGTGGCCAGTGTGGCCCCGTTGTCGTCCAGAGAGAGGAAAGAAAAACCCAAACAGGCCGAGAGCAAGCGTCGAGACACCAGACCTGGAGATCTCCATGCATCCTCTGCTGCGGTCCAGCGGGTAAGCAGTGCCGAGCAGCGCAGAAGCAACCGACGCAGAGGAGGGTCGGCAGCCGAGACGAAAAAAGCAAGTCAGGAAATGGCAGATTCAACTAAGAAGTCCGGCAGACAACGACGGAACAGTCGCGAGGAGGTCGCGGGACTTGGGGGACTGTCAGGTAATAGGAAGATTGCCCCGCGATCCAGTAGTGAGAAGAGGATGACTGCCCGAACCAGTGCTGAGCGAGCTATCACTGATACATTTGGGGACAAGGATCTGGACGAGGATCTGGAAGATCAGGGCGGCTCATCGATTGAAGGACAACTGTTAAGTAAGTGATTGTAAGGGTGGGGTCATGTTTAAGAACAGAAACATGTAACTATAGATGTCAGTAAGAGATGTTCTGGTTGCACAACGTAGGAAAGGGTTCTTGTCAAAGTTCCCTGTAGCTCATCGTTAGCTGTTTATTTGGAGGCTCAGACTTTAAAATGGTCGGGTGTCATAATAAATAATATGGAAAGATGATATGGCCTACGAATGAAATGCACCGTCTTTGGTGGGCAGAAAAGAGAGTTTGGTTATTTAACTTCTAGCGATATTAAAGCCACGTATTATGTTCGCTGCAACAGGAAGAAAGCCGCGCGATTGTGAACACTACCACAACTCTCCTTTTAATCATGTTTGCCTTTAATTATTTTATGATTCCTGCAAATCGTTTCAGAATATAAAAAACAGATTCTAAGGCTTCGCCTGAAGACAGTTTGCTGCAAGGCAGGTGCGAGCGCTGGGAAGTTCGTTTACAGCCGTACGAGCTTACGAGCCAGAAACGAGTGCGGACACAGCGGAGAAAAGTACCTGAGCCGGAACCACCAGGATACTGGAATGAAGATCTGCAGGGATCAGTTTATGTTGTGCTGCACTGAGAAAGCCGTCAGGTAGGATCTATGTAAGGTTGATATATGCTCTGTGTCAAGGTTATATCTGATTTTTGTCAGGGCGATACCTGATTTGTGTCAGGGTGATGTCTGCTCTGATGTCAGTGTGATTTGTGATCTTTCAGGGTGATACCTGATTAGTGTCAGGATGATATCTGATTTGTGTCAGGGCGATATCTGATCTGTCAGGACGATATCTGATCTGTGTCAAGGTGATCTGAAGATAATGTGTCGTTTTTGTATTGTTTTTTTTTTTATTGATGGTTATTTAATTGTTTGTCTATAGACAAGTATGAATGATCTACTTGAAACGTTTGGGTGAAAAATGGCTGCGTGTTGTTTATAATTATTCTATTTTTTTTTAAGGTTGGAGGTTGGAATAATGCACCTCTCTAAATGTGTACTCTCAAAACTTAAGTATAGCATAATTAAATGTTTTATTGCTATTACTATAAAACATTTCTTTCATAATTTTGCGAGACATAAATGCTCGTTGACAAAAAGATTGGCTTGTGTAAGAATTAAATGAATTAATCTGTTTTGTTTATCCAAGACTCATCGTTTGACGTCACAAAGCAATCTGAAATGATTAACCATACCACTTAAAAATAAACCAAAGACGAACGATCGATCAATTTCTAATGCTTTACAATAATTGTGTATTGGGCTGTGCGACCCGGGGGGGGGGGGCTAACCGGGCGCCATAATCTTTAGTTGTATGCAACATATGTGTGTTTGGTATGTATATATATATATATATATATATATATATATAAGAGATCACCTGAAATAAGTAAAATGATTAACCATACCACATAAAAAAAAACCAAAGACTAACGATCGATCAATTTCTAATGCTTTACAATAATTGTGTATTGGGCTGTGCGACCCGGGGGGGGGGGCTAACCGGGCGCCATAATCTTTAGTTGTATGCAACATATGTGTGTTTGGTATGTATATATATATATATATATATATATATATAAGAGATCACCTGAAATAAGTTGTTGTTTTTCCCAGGCTCAGCTTTTCTTGTCCTGATTGTGTGTGTACGTATATTTTAATATAAACAGTTTAACTATTGTTCCTGAGTGTCAATGATTAACAGACAAAATAATTTAACACTGTGTGTGTCTTTTTTTTTTAACACAGTGGTCCATCTATGACCAGCAATGAGTTCAGAGCAAGTCCATTCATGCTCTTTGACAACCAAGGCAGGACAGAAGTGGAGGAGGATGACCTGGAGGATGACCATCAGGAGACTCCAGTTGAGAATGAAAATGATCATGACCAAGAGGAGCTCTATGGACAGACACCGGATGTGGAAGGCACGGCCAAAGAGAGGGAGTCTCAAACGATGCGACCAGATAATGAAACGCAAGTCACTACACCCGATGAAGAGTTGGATGGCCCCAGACAGTTTGATGAGATGGACAACGCTGAGGAATCTGTTGATGTCTTAGACAGGTCCGAGCCTGCGCCAGAGAAACAAAAATTGCGCTCTAGGGGTGACGAGGAAGTGGATGCTTATGACGAGAGAGATTTCTCGGCCACCATCGATGACAAGACAGATGATGACATTGAGGACGGACTTCACAGGAGAAAAGGTCACACGTCCCTTAAGAATAAAGCTTTCAAGGACAGAGAAACTAAGAAAGAATCACGGGAGAGAACTGGATCTGTGAAACCTGGTTTAGTTGAAGTGCGTGGATCCAAAAATGACAGAAGAGGTTCTCAAGTTGGAGGTTCAACACGAACCAGGGGTGGGAGTTCCCGCTCGTCAAGACAGAGATCTTCACGTGAGAGGGCTTCAGAAGAACTGCCTCCAGGCAGGAATTCACGCTCCTCCAGACAGAGATCATCACGTGAGAGGGCTTCAGAAGAACTGCCTCCAGTGTATTCAATGTATAAGCCTCGAGCACATATCAGGGATAGACACATGGGTGCCATGGATTCAAAAGAAATGGCTGCCGCGCACGGAAGGACCTATACAGGGACGCTCGATTCCAAGGAAATGGTAGAGGCATTCGGCAAGCAGGAAATACTTGCACCGGCCAGGAGCGGCACCAAAAAGAAGAGGAGACACTTGAGGCAAATGATATAAATTGTTGACGGTGTTGTTGTTACAGTCAGATTCAGTTGTTAATGAGTAACAGAGACCGCCATTAATTACCCTAGCTTGCCTATTTAACGTGACACACTTTTTGGGTTGCAAACTTCAAGAAGACCATTAAGGCATTTAGAATTTAAACATTTGATATTTACAATTGTTTCAGTTGTTAATCCTCAAAGAATAAAGGCAAATTTCAGCTGCTGATAGACCATTTGTTTTGAAATGTTATTGAATAAATTGGTTTAATATAATAAAATAACACAATACCGCACAGACAGACTTAGAAGATCTATTTTAGCAGATATTATCCATCAATGTGGGGCCTCATATATTAATCAAATTTAACTTATAAAATCAAGTAGTCCCTGCAATACATTAAAATTCAAAGTTTTACATACAAACAAAAATTAATGTAAAAAAAAATACAATTTAGTAAAATAGAAACGAGCTTACCTTTGCACACACAACCAATTCATCCAGACCAAAAGCTTTGCCAATGGACTGAATATTTTCAATTTTGTCTGCTCTTACTCCAAGCAATTATTCTCCTGATTTAAAATCCAAGTGTTTACATTGTTTAACATATATCTCTAACCCACCTGAGTTAACACAATGCAACTAGAGATGCATAAAAAGTTTGGTCTCGAGAATCTCTTAGATTCCATCGGTTTTTTTTTTTTTTTAAATTGAGGTTTAACTTAAAATACACGGTTATGCTTTCATGTAATGTCTGTCTGACAAACTCTTTGCAAATAAGTCATTCGATTATTATCACTGTTACTATTTTTCGATTAGTTTTGATGTGGTTATGTGGATATCAATGTCAATCAGGCAAGAGAAAGAGAATAAACACTTTATTGGCCAAATAACACGGACAAAGCCATATAGGTCAGGTGGTTTTTAACCTTTTTACAACGCCGCATCGTTTATCCACTCAAAAATATTTTTGGCATCACAGTAACTTACTTTGATCTCAATAGATTCAGCGACAACCCGTTACTACTCCCCCCCCTCTCATATCATTGTGCTCTTTTTATATGAAGCGTAATCCTGTTGCTACAAAAACACCTAACACAAACAGTACCTCGTCAAATCCTACCACACCCCCAGGTCACCCTCGTCAATTCCTACCCCACCCCCAGGTCACCCTCGTCAATTCCTACCACACCCCCAGGTCACCCTCGTCAATTCCTACCTCACCCCCAGGTCACCCTCGTCAATTCCTACCACACCCCCCCGGTCACCCTCGTCAATTCCTACCACACCCCCAGGTCACCGGCATACCTGGTTCCGAACCCCTCCTATATCTGATCAGTTCCATGGTATTATTTTCTGTTTACAATGTTTTAAAATTAAAATAACTGCTTAACGTCACTCCACAAAAAACTGACAATTCCGCATAAAGCTGTTACGTCGCCCACGCAGGTGGATGATGGGAAATACCCTGTCCTGTCTAACCGCCCCAGGTTGTCTTGTCTGTGTGACAACGATGCAGTCTTATGATTTTGTCAACGTTGCTTGGCATTACGTCATGATGAGTCACCCAACATTAGCATAATATCATCGTACACCAAGGTTTTAAATTTTTCTGAGCTATATTTCTTCATAATTTGCTTATGAATAGATTAAGTGACGTTGTTGAAGGTCAAATATGACGTAAAATATGGAAGACATTAGATCTGAATTAGAGAGTAAAATAATTTCAGGATAAAGGGACAAGAACTTCAACAACTCGATCAAAAAGTCTAGGACAGTAGCTGTATCATTTGTCACAAATGACCATGCTGGAGACGGGAGCCATGGGCGTGGGTGCCACACAAAGGTACAATAGATGAGGGAATTGTTGGCCTAACATCGGCAAGAGTTTATGGTAGTAGAGGGAAGACATTACAGTTTGGGGAAAAGGAAGGCTCCTGGTGGACATTGTGGGAACGGGTATCAGAAATGTATTGGATAAATGAGTTTGCAGGTGGAGATGGAATGTTCACGAAGACCATGGGTAGAGTTAGATTAATCATCAGTAATGGTAAAAGTCTCAACGGGAAAGATGCTAATAGCTGGGTAAGGACATGCAATGGACGTTAGGGGGTAAATGATCTGGTCGGGGAATGTTGCCTTTAATGATGTGGCCATTCAATGACCGTGGGATGGTTGGTCAGCTAGTAGAGTTTATTGTCACACGATGGGTCAATATAACGGAGAAGTTTTTCGATGCATCGCAGTTGAGAGGTATAGCAGTAGTGTAGAGGTAGAGCAGTAGTGTAGAGGTAGAGCAGTAGTGTAGAGGTAGAGCAGTAGTGTAGAGGTAGAGCAGTAGTGTAGATGTATAGCAGTAGTGTAGATGTATAGCAGTAGTGTAGAGGTAGAGCAGTAGTGTAGAGGTAGAGCAGTAGTGTAGAGGTAGAGCAGTAGTGTAGAGGTAGAGCAGTAGTGTAGAGGTAGAGCAGTAGTGTAGAGGTAGAGCAGTAGTGTAGAGGTAGAGCAGTAGTGTAGAGGTATAGCAGTAGTGTAGAGGTATAGCAGTAGTGTAGAGGTAGAGCAGTAGTGTAGAGGTAGAGCAGTAGTGTAGAGGTAGAGCAGTAGTGTAGATGTATAGCAGTAGTGTAGAGGTAGAGCAGTAGTGTAGAGGTAGAGCAGTAGTGTAGAGGTAGAGCAGTAGTGTAGAGGTAGAGCAGTAGTGTAGAGGCAGAGCAGTAGTGTAGAGGTAGAGCAGTAGTGTAGAGGTAGAGCAGTAGTGTAGAGGTAGAGCAGTAGTGTAGAGGTAGAGCAGTAGTGTAGAGGTAGAGCAGTAGTGTAGAGGTAGAGCAGTAGTGTAGAGGTATAGCAGTAGTGTAGAGGTATAGCAGTAGTGTAGAGGTAGAGCAGTAGTGTAGAGGTAGAGCAGTAGTGTAGAGGTAGAGCAGTAGTGTAGATGTATAGCAGTAGTGTAGAGGTATAGCAGTAGTGTAGAGGTAGAGCAGTAGTGTAGAGGTAGAGCAGTCGAGAGAGATCATGAGACGACGGTTGACTAGTTGACATAGGAATAGTTTCAAGGATACAGTTGAACAGTCATAGCTCTAGAGCTTCATATAGATAGCTGACAGTTTGAGAAGACTGTAGAAGAGCTTTTCGTTTGAATAATAAATATAGTCTATTTTATCATTGAGCACCTGGAGTTTGTGGTGTTGGATTTCGTTCAAGTCTACGTTGTGCTTTTGTCTGTCTCAACGCCTAGATACCCACAATATGAATCACAGAGAGGATCGGTGCTGTAGTGTCCACTACTAAGTCAATATAGTTTGTGACAAGTCAGGACTCGAGCCCTCCTCCGTAACAAACGTTCTGTGATAGCATTCTTATTTCACTAAGAACATTAGAATGACCTATTATATTTTCTGATTTTAGCCCAGAAAACGATGACAGCGGCAATGCGAGAATGTCCCAACTAATTAAGTTACTTTTACAAAATATGCGCTGAAGCAACACACTTTACGAATCCCAATAAGTACTGACACAACCACCGCACATTTTTCACCCCCCTCTCTATATTAATATTCATAAGTCCCACCCGATTTAACACCACAAATTTATTAATAACTATCGAGTACCCGGCATGCCTTGCAATGATAAATCAAACAAAGAAATTAGTTGCATTTTAATTATGTTTCTTATAGAGCTTTTAAATACACAATGTTGTTTTGTTTTGTTTTCCGTCTGAAATGCCGGGCAAGTCAAGTGAATTCAAGAATTCTGTTGGATGATTGACAACTTCGTCTTGATTCAATACAGTGTCGATGGACTTATACGTTGTCGTTTCGCCTGGGATTTTCTTTTGAATGCATAAGTTGATGGCATTGACATCGCTGTTTTTGGCTGCTAATATAGCACGTGCACTGAGCCACTGATGATTTTTATAATTTTGTACGATATTTGGAAAAACGTTTTGAATCAATTCGTCAATGTTGGCTGTAATTTAACAAAGCTTGTTGGCAATGTGATACATTTTGTTGATTCATCGATTGCCATTTTCCCATTCCAAATGTCCAACGATTGTTTTGCAAAACGTTCAGCGGATGCATCATTGTGTAGTTGTACTCGCCTATTTGTCTTCAAAGTTAATTTCTGTACATGTCACCATAATACTGATGATTTGAGACATTCATTTAATTCATCAGCCGCTGTTGAACGTGGTATAACGGGTAAAGTTTGTCGAAAATCTCGAGATAATAAAATAAGTGCTACCGAAGAGCTGTTCATTTCCTCTCAAATCTTTTAGTGTACGATGAAGCGCTTCCAATGCTTTTTTGTGTTCCATAGTACATTCGTCCCATATAATGAGTTGAAACGATTGGAGTAATTAACCATTCAGGAATGTTTATTTATATTGCATGTTGGTGTCTCAGTTATTTGCATATTCAACGGCAATTTCAGTGTTGAATGGGTTGTCCAGTCACCATGCAAAAGAGTTTCTGCAATTCCAGATGATGCGATAGCCTGTGCAATATTTTTGTGTGATCTTATTGTCACCAAAATAAGTGAAATTAGGAAAGTTTTTCCTGTGCCTCCGGGTGCATCTAGGAAATATAGTCCACTGCTTTGTCTGGTAATTGCATGCATAATTCTGTCATACACTATGAGTTGTTCTGGAGCCAATTTTTGAAGATTAATCTGAACAAATGTACCTAATTCTTCGATGTCAAAATGCGTTTTCCGTTGCAAATCACTATTGAAAGGCTTGTTTGCAGATCGATTAGCAGAAGTCATTCCCAACTCTACCAGTGCTTTGTTAGAGATAAGCTAACATATGTCGTCAATCGAAACCAATGCCTCGTTATACACGTTTGGTGTAAAATTAATGTCCGGATTTTGATTCGTTGCACGCAAATGATGTAGGATGTCTTCACTCATGTCTTCTTTGTATTTCTCCCAAAGATCTTTTGGATTGGATGGGAAGCAAGTTGTCAATGTGATTGCAAACAAAGTGCGTATTTGCTGTGGTTGAGCAATATTCGATGCATCAGAGCGAAGTATCCCAATGAGCATTGTTTTCCTAAAGTTTTAATTCTTGGCAAGCTTCACGATAAGTGGCACATACTTGGCCGTTTACTGTTTTCAGTTCTTGGAAGGATGTTGATCCACGTACGTTGATTAGTTGATTAATAGTAATCGCAAGTAAAAACATTCTGCATCGTTTGGGTGAACAGTGTACAGACGGCTTAATGCGTCAGCCGAATATAAATTGGGTCGGTCTTCAAATGCTTGACCCTGTTTGCGACGTTGAAAACTTTTCGCTGATGCATTCCATGTGTAATATGTTGGCACTTCAGAGTAAAGTAGCGTCTTTGCAAAAATATCTTTCCGGCACAATGAGAAAAATGCAGTTAACTTTGTTGACGGAGGTGACACTGCTCTTACACTGAGTCCTTTAAAACCGATTTAAAGACACATCTATTTCGCAAATACCTTCTGGGATGATTGTCTACCTTATTTTCCAGTTAATGCATAATTGCTGTTTTGCTAATAGTTTAAATGGCTAGAAAGACTTTGCCATTGTATGCTTGTAATTAGTTTTTGTAGTGTTGCGTTTGTTTTAAATGTGGTAAATTATAGATTTGTTTTTTGTTGACTTTTTACCACGCTTCGAGCCTTTGGGGATGAAGCGTGTTTTTGAAATGAACTTTATTATTATTATTATTATTTTCTGTTGTAAAGTAAACTCGCTGTCCGTTTTCAAGGTGCTCTGCCAAATGAACAACTGTTGGATGGCGTTCGTGGATTGGAAAGGATAAAATGCGCCATACTTCTTCATTGCTATTAATCTAGCGTCCAAGTTGATATTGGTAGACTTCATCGATTGATCCAGATTTTTTTCCATTCCAAAAACTGCCATATCGCTTCCTTTGTTAACATATTTGCAAATGTACTTGATCGATTTCACCGAACTGCAATACTCTACATTGATGTGTGCTTTGAACGTTTTCTAGAGTAACGGTGAATACGAACAACCCAACGATTATCCACTTCGAGATTATTGTTTCATACGTTTAAAGTAATTGATTTGCCACGATCTTCAGTTGATCGTCGACGATACATTGGATAGCCAGCATTGCCAGTGATATTCTCCGCAATTTAATTTCTTGGGTATCGTTTTGTGCATTTCCCATCAGACATGCATGGTGAATTTTTGTTGAGTAATCCACATGGACCGTGAATCATGTTTTTGATGACGATTTCTAATAAATATTGATCAATGTTGGCGTCTGGTATTTCTGCAAATATGACTTGATCAATTTGATCTGGTTTGACTTTTTGGATCAACCAAATGAAAATGTGTGCATGTGGCAATCCTCTTTTTTTGCCATTCAACGGGATATATCCAACAGCGTGCCTCTCCAAAAACATGATACTTGACAATAAAAATCTATCAAAGATTTCCATTTTTGTATGAACACTCGCGCAGTAATATCGTGACGATCTGATGCTGATTGTCCAGTTAACAAAAGTTCATGTATTTCCCCCCACGTATGGTTTAAATATTTATTTAGGCATTTTTATAGCGCTTACCTTACAGCTCTAAGCGCTTTACAATTATTAAAAATATGTAAAATATAAACTGCTAAAGTAAAATAAAAGGGAAAAAACCAGAGACACTAGAATAGTAATTAAAATGTGAAAAATAAAATAATAACGTAGCTTAAACATTAAAATAGGTATAAAAATAAGTACACTTTGGCACGTAAATGTAATGAAAAAATCTGGGCGGCCATATGCGCGAACATAAGTCATTGCATCTTGTGCGTATTCATGCATGTGACGTGGACTTCCAGTAAATGTCGCAGGTAGTATAACCATTTTCCCCAATTAATTTGGATTCACATTGCAATCATTCACAATTGCATCACGTAAATGAATGTACTCTTCGGAACGTAACTTGCTTTGATTTAATCAAATGTAGAGGAGTCGTTCGGTTTCGATTTTCGCAAGTATTGATGGAATAATTGTCGACATTTCAAGATATGATTTTCGGCACTCTCACGGATCATCAATCGATATGAATAGTATTTCATGGCACTGACTTTCTTATTAGATTCCTCATATGTCTGTGGATTTCTCAATTTCATGTTAAAATGATATCCATCTTCTCCTTGCCAAAATAAAATAGGATTTGCAATCCATCGTATGAGCGATGAGTTTCTGAGACTCGCTGAACATCGCCACTTCTGCGATAAAGAATTATATCACGTGAGTTAAATTCTTCGCCAACTATAACGATTGCCACTTCATCAATTGTTGGTGCATTGTATTGTCTTTTGTGTTGGCCGACAGGTGTTTTGTCTGCCCAACTATGACTTTGTATTCATCAGTCGGCATGTTTTCAAGTGCAGTTCTAAACATTTGAATTAATTCGTTGTGTTTCAAAAATAACGTTTGCAAAGCAGCAACGATTTCTCGTTTAGTGCCCGTATTGATATGAAAACGTTGATCGATTTGTTGATCAGTATTCTCCTTGAAATAAATTTGAAACAATTTGTGATCTGTGTTTGGCATTGGCATCAGAGATCCTGCACGATGATAAATTTGGCCTTGCACTTAAAATGTTGGCATGTTATTCTCGCACACAATATTTGTTGCACTGAACGATGTCATTTGGATACATGAATTGTACTTGCGTATGTTTGCAAAGAAATGTTTTGATTGGCTTGTTTCACTTTATACCAACGTTGATAATGGTTACGGTGGTGAATGTAATTCTGGCAATTTCACTTTCCCACCCGTATAGCAAATTCCCGGTGTTTCATTCTTAAATTTGAGGGCACTGCAATACACGCATAATTAATCCATTTTTCCAATAACCACACTTGGATGAAGACTGGAATCATAATTAGCATCGCAATGAAATGCACTAAGATTTAATTCAGCGTGCAGTGTTCATCTGGATCGAACAGTGCGTACTCTATCGGAATCTATTATTGTTTCTCGTTGCTCGACTGTTTCAGACGAACGGATTTGAGCATTGCGTACTCGAGCTGTTTCTTGTCTTGCTTGTCGTTTCTCAAATGTTTCCGAAGCGCGTGATGATTTTTTTTCTTTCGCGCTTGAGATGTAGAAAAACCAATAGCTTTTCGTTTTTATGTTGCATAATCGATTTGACAGCGAAGTTATTGCTTTGTGGCGAATGTTACAAATGCAGGTGATATCTGTTCTTAGCAATTGTATTTCACAATGAACACAACTTCTTAGGTCACACACAAAATGAGATGCCGCTGTTTGTATTTGATTCAATTAATTTACACTATTGCTAACTTTAATAATTTTCATACATTAGTATCTTCCATCTTATTACACAAAAACCTCATATAATAGGTACGTTCATTGTTGGCAGGAGAGTTCCAGTTGTATAGCTTCACATTCACTTACATAAATCATAAATTCCAGTGTTAAAATCACGATATTACCATAGTTCAATACCTACCTTGTCAAGTGTGTTATTTAATTACTTATGAACCCATCGATTAATGTAAAATGAGTTTACATTAACACAAAACAACTCCGAAATTATAAGACTCTATTCAAGAAATACTTTTAATTGAAAAAAAACAAAAACATGTGTTCAACATCATATCCAATTCTAAAGTGCCTCACAAAATTCAAGCTTATTTATAACAAAAATAAAATAATACTCTCTACACTAAAAATGAAATACGTGTTTTCTCTGCTTTACTACAAATGTGTCATTTGTTCAAGGAGGGTAGTGTTAATAGCTCCTTTTTAAAATTATATTGATGAAGTTCCTTTACGAAAACGAAAAGGAATATTGTAAAATGGCTGTACTAAGTTAGAAAAATTTGCGAGTGGATTCAGTTCCATCCACACAAGCAATAGCTCTGTTTGAAATTATAGTTATAAAGCTCTTGGAAGAGAAAACGAAATTATGGTCACTGGCTCAAACGGAATATTGTAACAAGTTTTTCTAATTTAGAAACATTTGCGATAGTGCGCATTTCAATTGATTACGTTTTATCACAATCGGATGAATGGTATAGAAATGCTTACGATAGTTATATAGTTAATAAAAGGGTGGAAAACGAATTTTGGGCCCCCGGCCACAAACGGAATATTGTAGAATTGTTGTATTACTTCAGAAACCTACTTGATATGTCACACACACAATTTAATGCCACAATTTGTAATTTATTAAAAACCTATCCATCCTTTTCTTAGATAGGTTTTATCGCAATCGCTTGAATGGTGTAGGAGTGTATACAATTTGAAATTGTATGTATATAGTTCATATTAACAAAATTAACAGTCAGTCAGTCAGTAAGTCAATCAATCAATCAATCAATCAATCAATCAATCAATCAATCAATCAATCTATCAATCAATCAATCAATCAATCAATCAATCAATCTATCTATCTATCTATCTATCTATCTATCTATCTATCTATCTATCTATCTATCTATCTATCTATCTATCTATCTATCTATCTATCTATCTATCTATATATGATAGATAGATAGATAGATAGATAGATTCTATCTATCTATCTATCTATCTATCTATCTATCTATCTATCTATCTATCTATCTATCTATCTATCTATCTATCTATCTATCTATCTATCTATCTTTCTTTATTTCGCAAAATTAAAAAGGCACTAAAATACGCACTAAGAGTAACATATGTGTGGGTTTTCCCGATAAATTTGATCAGATGCAATTCTTATATCATAACATTTTGATTAATTTTTTTTTTCATAACTTTTACATTCGGATAAAATATTTATATTAGTTCCTTCTTCTTCTTCTATATCTTAAGGGCCCACAATCAATTTATTGATCATTTGGCTCCTTTGCATGTAGATGGGATTTGCAATGTTTCCTTTCCTGGTGTTGATGAGGAAACTTCACTGATTTCCAGTGCCACTTTGTGAGGGAATCATGCACTAGGGGTTTGAAGGCTTGAGGCAATAGACACAAATGTGACTAGTGTTGTCGCCTCAACCGTTCCTTAGATTTTTTTAAAAATTTATAATAATACAACTTAAAAATTTTGCTAAAATAAAAGCGGATTTGAAATATTTTTTGCGCATTAAAATTTATTCGATTTCCGAAAAATAATAGAAAATAACTATGATTGTTTTTAGGAATCCGAATGTACTTAAAAAGTTCTCCCTTCTGGCGTTATGTGATCCTAGCTCATTCTTATATATATAACTTGAAAAATTATATTTAATGTTAAATACGAGTTGGAAGAGGATGGTGGGTGCAGGGTAGAGCAGAATTTCTGATGGAAACAAGTCGTAACTAAATTTTAAGGGTCATAAAGTTCAAATGATTGGCAAGACGAAACTAAAAAATCTTTGTCCCGCCTATCAACAAAATGGTGGGCTGTCTTTTTTTCTTCTTCTTTCAGCAACAGAATGTTAAATTAACATTTAATGCATTAGTCTCAAAGAATAACTTAAGACGATAACAATATCGAAAATAAATACAATGCGGCCAAAGAGATTGTGTAATACATATAGAAAGCCAAAATTGCATTCATTTATTATCACGGATATCATTTTGAATGTGGGAACAACTGATGGAAGACAAATGTAATACTGAATATTCTATATTCCACGTGCATAGTAGCACAGAGTATTTGGGACAAATAAAGACTGGACAATTTGGTCGTATGGGAGCATCGGTTTTACAGTTGAGCAGACATAAAACAAACTGGGTTTGTAGATGGAGATTTGTGTACATAACATAGTTTTGTTATGTAGTACACTTTTTTCCCATCGCGTGAACTTTCTTTGACCCCGCGTTAGACAACTAGCTGACAGTAACGTTTGTTGTGGGCGTGGTTAAATCTCTTTGATGTATCTAGTGCATTACCGACTTCCAATTAAACATGGCTAGTATGTCTACTAGTGTCTTGTCGAAGGTTCTCGATTCTATTAGAAAAGTAACGGCGTTTCTAGACGCGTCGTTAGACCAACATATATAAAGGCACAGAGAGACAGGGAGATTCAGATAGATATATTTTAACTTCACGAGACGTGTATTATTCTTTGTGTACTTATGTGTTTATTCGCATTCTTTATTCATCATTATTAACTGGCACATTGTACTGATTGTGTAACGGTACAAGATTTACCGACATTCTGTAAGTTGATAATTAAAGAATTATATTTCTTTTGTTTTGTAATTGTATTATCACTAAATTAAATCTTGTTAATTGTAATTGGCAACTGTTTTAAGTGTCGTAATTTTTCTTTTGTATTTATCTATAGTATCGTCCTTTGTTAGGCACTGTCAGCCATAAATTTAAAATAGGAGATTAATTTCTCACAAGAGAACCAGTGCGTAACATTGTACATACGATTGTATAGTGAAAGGAGATGTTGTGAATATATTAAATGATTTAAGTGACGTGAAAACAAAATATCCCATGATTCCTAGTGCATATCTTATTTCTTCTACATCTCATATCTATATATGGATAACTATTCTTTTTCTGGATTTTGTGATAGTCAGACTTCAAACAGTCAGTGATTGAACCCCTTACATCCCAGTTATCATTTAGGATAGTGTCAATTGTAGTTCTAAAAGAATTCTCCTTTTTTTAAAAACAACAATTTGAACTCTTTGAGAATGATTAAATATAAAAATGTCCATTTAAAATTGAAATAAATTGTATTTAGAAACAATAAGTTTTTTCAGCCAAGATTAATGATAAAAGTCTCACCTTGAAGTCTAAACTTGATTGCTCGTCCTAATTATTTTGACGTTCTTAGTTGTCAGTAAAAAGGTTGCATCTTATTGTCAGTAACAAAGTTAAATCATGTTGTCATTAACAAGGTTGCATCATGTTGTCAGTAACAAAGTTACATCATGTTGTCAGTAACAAGGTTACATAATGTTGTCAGTAACAAGGTTGCATCTTATTGTCAGTAACAAAGTTAAATCATGTTGTCATTAACAAGGTTGCATCATGTTGTCAGTAACAAAGTTACATCATGTTGTCAGTAACAAGGTTACATAATGTTGTCAGTAACAAGGTTACATCATGTTTCAGTAACAAAGTTACATCATGTTGTCAGTAACAAGGTTACATGATGTTTTCAGTAACAAGGTTACATCATGTTTTCAGTAACAAGGTTGCATCATGTTGTCAGTAACAAAGTTACATCATGTTGTCAGTAATGTCGAGTATGAGCGTTCATTAGGAATTGTTGCGACTCAATATTATGTTCATTAGTTGTTGAACGCTTTTCCCGCGCTTGACTATTATAGTTATTGAACGCTCTTCCCGCCATTGTGTTTATGACGTATTTTTATGCTGAGTCGTGACGTATTGTCTATGCAGTGTTGTGACGTATGTTTTAGTCATGCGGCAGTCTTGAGTGGAACCTTGGAGTGATAGGATGTTTATTATATTTACTTAGATATTAAAGTTATAGTTATTATCAAAAGGAGTTGAGTTTGTTAATTGATAGTGAGAATAGTACGACGCTTCAACGTATGAAAGAACTGACGAATGTAATCAATCCAAGAAGACGGTGTAGGAGTTGACAAGTAACAAGGTTGCATCATGTTGTCAGTAACAAGGTTACATCATGTTGTCAGTAACAAAGTTACATCATGTTGTCAGTAACAAGGTTGCATCATGTTGTCAGTAACAAGGTTGCTTTATATTGTCCGTAACAAGTTTACTTTATATTATCATCCAAGCCAAAAGGACTGACTGATACTAAGTAACATTCATGACAACAGTCTGCCCGTCATCTGCCACACACACTGACACACACAGACACATACACACACAGACACACACACTTGAGAGAAATGTTCTCACCTATCGCGAGAGAACGTTAGTGAGTGGGGAGGTGTTGGATTTGGGGGGGGGGGGATGCGAAGTTATAATCCTGGTTACGTGTTTTCCCACATCAGGTTCCACCACGTATAAAGCTTGTCTCAGTTGTCTCCCGTAAATTCACCTCGACTTGACCACATTATTTCATCCAGGTGAACGGCCTGGTGTCTGTCGTGGTGATGTGAAGTGTCAAATAATAAGGCAAATAGAAATGACCATCAGGTGTGTTTTGTGACCTAGAGATTTAAGCACTATTCTAAGATGAAGCATGAGAATGTGTGTTACATTTAAACTTCTGAGAATCATGGGATTATGTGTTAATTCTAAACTTTAGAGAATCATGGGATTATGTGTTACATCTAAACTGTAGAGAATCATGGGATTATGTGTTACATCTAAACTGTAGAGAATCATGGGATTATGTGTTACATCTAAACTGTAGAGATAGTTTAACTTTTCGGAACTATTTCACGGCCCAGATGATAAAGAGCACCGTCACATGATCAAAGCAGTGCACGGTACAAGATCTATTTCAAACTGGACAAAAAGGTTACAAAATACCTTACGATGTAGGACCGGGGCCATAATGAACACAATCGTTCGTCAATGGACTCTATTAGGCCACAGTTACAATTGGACTCTTCAGATCCTACCAATAAGAGATACGTCAGTTAGAAGGTCCAAAGTTACGGTGTGATACCCCTGACAGATTGCGGCTATTTTCAGACCGAAAAATATAGACAGACTAATCCATAAACATGGGAGTATTTGAGTCAGAGGTAATGTATGGACAAAAGATGTTGATGTGTGATAGTTACTGAGGTAATGTAAGAGCAGATATTGATATGTGATAGTTACAGAGGTAATGTATGGACAAAAGATGTTGATATGTGATAGTTACAGAGGTAATGTAAGAACAGATGTTGATATGTGATAGTTGCAGAGGTAACTATAAACTTGTCAATAGACTGTTACAAGATTGCTGTACATGTACGAGACTGGTACAAGCATAGTGTACACCTACTCTTTAATTAAAGCAATAAAAATTTAAAAAAATTAATTAATTATTTTTTTCCAGAAGACAAAATCCTAGCAATTGGAAATTTATAAGAGAATTTGTTAGTCGTGCCATTTCATACAATTGACTTTTCAGTGTCATTTATTCTAGACAACATATAGAGTTTGGATAGATTTGGGGTAGACGATTGAAACAATTAAGCATCCTTGTGCACATATATTATCTCGCATGAATTTGCTCAGCTCCCATTCTAACACCATGTCATATGTAAACCCTCAACAAACACAATTTGTTACAAAATTATACATCTACAAAGGAAATCAAGACTTTCCAGGTGAGATATATGGGGACAATTTTAACGTAAACTGTCTGAGCTTCCTGTCTAAAATAGAAAAGTAGATGTCAGAGCTGTCTCGACTTAAAATATTACATCGTTTGTAGAACTGCACACAGGACACAGGACACAGCACACGGCACACAGCACACAGCGCACAGGACACAGCACACGGCACACAGGACAAAGCTCTAACTTGCTTAGCAAACCATTTTGTCTTCAGTCAGAATGGTAAAATTTTGTATAATTAAAAAAAAATCCATACACTTTTGTTATAGGACTTCCATCGTCTTCTGCGTCATTTATTTCATTAAAATTTATTTTATTATTATTTATTAAAAACCAGACCTATTTTTAGGCAGTTTTTCAACATACAATACTGACGTATGCAAGCTTCAAATGTGTATAAGATACACAGGATCTTATTAGCACTGAACAAATGCCTCATCTCAAACTATCTTATCAAATAGCATAATTCAAGTCGTATGTATAGAACTAACGCTCACAAAGTCAAACTTGTTGGTAATCGATAGATTTAGACAGAACGCTGAATTTTAAGAAATTTTTCGTCGCACTTGATAAATGCTTAAATGAGTTTCTTCTTAGTTAGTAGAGAATAGTGAGTGTGTTGAGCTGAAATCTAAAATATTCACTTCATTTAAAAAAGCTGTCAATTGTATGGGTCATTTCATAATTCCCTTTAAGCCATGCTATACATTGACAAAAAAGTAGATTTCCATGGGAAGTCATTAATGTTACATTTGTTGAAAGCGAGGTTTCCTTTAACTTAAGGGCCCTTTTTAACGTGCTCCCTTTTTGACTTATTGAATTTCTCCATCATTATGGGCGGGTTATTGCTAGTGTACTTTAGAAACTACGAGTGGCAAAGCATGAGGAACATGTGGTCGCACAAAATGTGTTGCATGGCTCTACAGACCAGTCCTATTTCAATGCTTCGGTGGTCAGAACAAAATATATATGTATTTCATTCAGCTTATCAGTAGGTTCATGACATTTCTTTGATCATTTAGTTTATTATTGAACTGATGACGTATTTTGAGCCACGCTAACCCTTTACATTGTGTGATCAACACGTTGGAACGCCTGCTGGACATGTCTCCTCTCTTTCTCTCAAGGCAGCCCCAGTCCTGCTGGCAAGTACGTGCACCAACACAGCCCTGAAATGGGCCATCATCAGTGGACTAGCTGGTTTACTCGGAGTAACTGGGGTGCTGGTGGGGCTCCACCTTACCGGTAACCTGATACCTGAAGCGGTAAGTGATTGGCATTAGATGGGTCCCCGCTACATCTTGGGTTGTAAAGATGAGCAGCCAGTTACTCTGTGGTAGGAATCATTTAACGAGCTGATCTATTCAGTTGTAATTCTGTTCGTTCAAAAACAACTGATCCTAAAATGTATTCCGTCTTTGATTAAAATCCCACTAATTATTGAAGATATATTTTAATTAAAGAAGGACACATGTGTCATCCATGATAGCCTACATGTGTCATCCATGATAGCCTACATGTGTCACCCATGATAGCCTACATGTGTCACCCATGATAGCTGACATGTGTCATCCATGATAGGCTACATTTTTCATCCATAATAGCCTACATATTTTATCCATGATAGCCTACATGTGTCATCCATGATAGCTTATACCCAAACTGAATTTTTGGCTACACGGGCTGACATAAAAGCAGATTGTCCTGTTGACATAAACAGTTCTCCAGGACATATTGTCCTGTTGACATAAACAGTTCCCCAAGACATATTGTCCTGTTGACATAAACAGTTCCCCAAGACATATTGTCCTGTTGACATAAACAGTTTCCCAAGACATATTGTCCTGTTGACATAAACAGTTCCCCAAGACATATTGTCCTGTTGACATAAACAGTTCCCCAAGACATATTGTCCAGTTTACATAAACAGTTCCCCAAGACAAATTGTCCTGTTGACATAAACAGTTCCCCAAGACATATTGTCCTGTTGACATAAACAATGCCCCAAGACATATTGTCCTGTTGACGTAAACAGTTCCCCAAGACATATTGTCCTGTTGACATAAACAACGCCCCATGACAGATTGTCCTGTTGACATAAACAGTTCCCCAAGACATATTGTCTTGTTGACATAAACAGTTCCCCAAGACATATTCTCCTGTTGACATAAACAGTTCCCCAAGACATATTGTCCTGTTGATATAAACAGTTCCCCAAGACATATTGTCCTGTTGACATAAACAACGCCCCATGACAGATTGTCCTGTTGACATAAACAGTTCCCCAAGACATATTGTCCTGTTGACATAAACAATGCCCCATGACAGATTGTTCCAATGTAAATATTGGTATCCCTCAGGCATAGTGACCCTGCAAAATCAATGGTCTCCCTTGAAAGACTGTCCCTTATCTTTGTGAAATTAGTAAAATTATAAATGTTACCAAATATATGATGTCATCAGGTAGTAGAGAGGACGAAAATGGCGGCCACAAGAAGTATCATTTTAAAGGGAAATTGTTCATGGGAAATTTCGAACACATGGTCGAAAGAATCTGTACTGGACGCCTCCTGAATTCGTTAACTCTGAAGGCTACGTTCACCCTTCCATTTAATTTACATCTCTTGCCTCTGAGATCTCAGTCAACTTTTTGGACATTTCAGTCATTCTTCAAAAAGACAGCCTACTCACCTCTGCCTACTTTAAACCCACTGACAGCCACAGCTATTTACTCTAGTCTTCCTCTAACATTTAAATCTCGTAAAGACTCTATTTCTTGTTCTCAATTACTTCGTCTTCGTCGACTTTGTCGGTCGGAAGATGACGTTTGGGTCAAAGCGCTTGAGATGATACTAATGCAGATTTAGTTCTAATCCGGATACAGTGCTTTCATCAGCCCTTCAAAGGGTTAAGAATGTTACCCGTGCTGCTGCCATCAGGCCACGACCGAGCGACAACGATGACAGGACCAAACTTATTATCACTTATGACCCTTACAATCTAAAAGCTAAACTTAAAAACCGTCCTATACTACTCGCGGATACCGAAACACGGGGCATTTTCTCATCCCCGCCTCTCATTGTTTTCAGACGTGATATATATATATGTGAGACCACCTTGTGTGCAGTCTCATCAACGGTGCCCCATCCCACTTTGGGACCAAGCCTTGTGTACGCACTTGCCCTTTTGTCGTCAAGTCTCAACACATACGTTTCCCTAAGAACAGTTTTCAGCTACTGACGGTTTCCTTTGCACTATCTGCAACGTTGTCTACGCCATTGTTTGCACCCGCTGCCAGATGTCGTACATTGGGGAGACAGGACGCTGACCCTCTGACAGGTGCACTAAACACCTGCGTAATAGTACGCAAGATAAACGGTGTCCCGTCTCCAAACACTTCAATAGAAGCGACCACCAGAGCAAGGTAGACTTGTCAATATGTGTGATCGTGGCTAGCACAAATACACCCAGGTGGGTGAATTTTGGAACACAAGCTTATCCTGACCTGTGGCACATTGACACCACAAGGCATGAACGTCATGTCTCTATTCACAGCTTGAGCCTAGCTCACCCCTCCACGTCACTACTAATCGCAGTGGACTTACTTTTCCTCTTTTCTTTCCCTCTTCCCTATTTAATCTCCTACCCACATACTTTCTGTCGCATTTCAATGGCTGCCCTCCGGACAATGCTTCTCAGCACAGTGCAATTTTTTAATGTTTTCCTTTTTTTCCGTTTGTTGGATGACGAAGGCTTCCTACCGACACGTTTGTTGTTTTGTTGCGTTCCTTTCCTTAAGGTTTAATCTTACTTTCTTTTACTAATTTTTTATTGTGCTAACCTGATTGCAGTCTCTCACCTTATTACCCTCAATAAAGTTGGTAGCCTAGTCAACCGAATGAAGAGTTGCAAGAAATGTCACTCATGTTTTGTATCAATAAATTAAAATTATTAAGTAGCTTTTTATTGTTACAAATCTATCACATCTTCATGTCAGAGCTTGTGGTCTGTAGATAAGGAGAGACAATAGTGTGGCGACGGTTGTTTGGAATCAGATACCTAACACAAATGAATAGAGAGAGAATAGCAATCTAAAAACATTAGGTTTAAAACGTTTAAAATCCACGGCAATTTTTTTTAAACTGGTATAAAAATAGCATAGCTGGTGGTAAGGCAATGGCGTCATGTCTTACCTGGTGACAAGCAGAAAGTCACGGTTGACCTGATTTAGCTTTGTTCAAGATATCCTAACGTCACAAAAGACACGCTAAATTCAGCCCACGACTAATTTATTTCTATATTTGCTAACATTAAGTTAACAAATTAAAAAAAAAAAATCTTCTTTTGCTATTATTGCATAATTTGTGTGTGTGAAAGTGTGTGTGTGTGTGTGTGTGAAAGTGTGTGTGTGTGTGCGTACGTGATTCGTGCATGTGTGTCTGTGTTTCTGTATATGTTCGCGTATGTGTGTTTAACTTACTGTATTACATAACTTTATGAAGTTAGTATGTATTTCATTAAATGATTGCCTTTGTACCATATATACCCCTACTCTATTCAGAGTCAGCTTCTAACACTCTACGTCTAAATAAATACGTCACTGTTTTATAATATTAATAAATACAAATAATTTATTTGTCCACTTTTGTTCTGTTGTTCCTAACCCTGTATTTATAAATCCTATGACAGACAATGAAACAAAGGATAACACGCACCTACTTTCACTGCACCACATACTCTGCTGTACCATAACACGCACCTTCTTTCACTGCACCACATACTCTGCTGTACCATAACACGCACCTTCTTTCACTGCACCACATACTCTGCTGTACCATAACACGCACCTTCTTTCACTGCACCACATAATCTGCTGTACCATAACACGCACCTACTTTCACTGCACCACATACTCTGCTGTACCAAAACACGCACCTTCTTTCACTGCACCACATACTCTGCTGTACCATAACACGCACCTACTTTCACTGCACCACATACTCTGCTGTACTATAACACGCACCTACTTTCACTGCACCACATACTCTGCTGTACCATAACACGCACCTACTTTCACTGCACCACATACTCTGCTGTACCATAACACGCACCTACTTTCACTGCACCACATACTCTGCTGTACCATAACACGCACTTTCTTTCACTGCACCACATACTCTGCTGTACCATAACACGCACCTACTTTCGCTGCACCACATACTCTGCTGTACCATAACACGCACCTTCTTTCACTGCACCACATACTCTGCTGTACCATAACACGCACCTTCTTTCACTGCACCACATACTCTGCTGTACCATAACACGCACCTTCTTTCACTGCACCACATACTCTGCTGTACCATAACACGCACCTTCTTTCACTGCACCACATACTCTGCTGTACCATAACACGCCTTTCACTGCACCACATACTCTGCTGTACCATAACACGCACCTTCTTTCACTGCACCACATACTCTGCTGTACCATAACACGCACCTTCTTTCACTGCACCACATACTCTGCTGTACCATAACACGCACCTTCTTTCACTGCACCACATACTCTGCTGTACCATACACAAATAGCATTTTTTTTTAATGTACATGTCTGAGGCATAATTATTTAAAAGAGAAAAAGAGAGACCTAAAGTTTTTTTTAGCAAATAAATATTTTTAAATAATTTAAATTCATTGTTAAAAATATAATGTTTTAGACATCTGCATCATCAGCCAGTGTTATAGTGGGCAAAGTCGTATCACTTAACCTACTGTTAGAAGACTGTGTCATATAAATCAATGAAATAAAGTCAACTATTATGTATAAGAAATATATACGGAAAAAATAAACTATTTTTAGATGCCAAATTCATTATGTGAAACTGTTATTTCTTTCACAATTACTTCTTTTTTCTCTGCGGTAGTTAAAACCAAATGTGATTACCCTTTTTGGGGTCATGGGGTTACATTTTGAGAATAAATATTTGGAAGACTGGGTGACTTTATTTCGCACCACGCTGACGTGACTCGAAGGACGTCATGTCATGACGGAGATGACAGACGCAGCAACATGTCAGATGACATCGCTGCACATCACGCGACCCTCGAGTCCGTGCTGTCATAATTATGTTGCGTCGACTAGGCTATTTTTAGAACAAAGCTCTTTGATTAATGGATGATCCATATATGCGCACCGTTTCGAAACGACAAACTAGAGTTTTAAAACGTGGCGTTGGTAGCCTCGGACCGCGTGCACATGGGCATCTTTGTGACGTGGATTTCTATTTTTTAAAAATAACAATGGGTTACCTGAAACTTCATCGACAAACCATTTCATTGACAGACATTTGTTCGACAGACATTTGTTCGACAGACATTTCCACTACAGACCGTTCAACGACGAAAAGAAATATCGACATGGATACTGCCATATACATCACTGCCATATGCATCACTGCCATATACATGACTGCCAAATACATCACTGACTACCAGATGAATCATTGACTGCCAGATATATCATGCGCCCACGTTCTGGAACCAGCTCCCCTTCCACATCCGTCATTGTGAAACCTCGTCCCCTTTCAAAAAGTCCCTTAAAACCCATCAGTTTAGGTCCGCCTATGACCTGTGATGCACCCTCCTTGCCCTGCCTCATTTTCTGTCTCGGGTTGATCCTGTAGTATGGGCCAAAACGTGCCAAAGTGTAAGCGTTTTTATAGCCATTTTAATGTTTAAGCTACTGTTTCTATAATCATTTTTCACATTGTAGTTACTATTCTAGTGTCTCTGGTTTTTCATTTGTATTTTACTTTAGCAGTTTAAATAGTTTACATATTTTTAATAATTGTAAAGCGCTTAGAGCTATAAGATAAGCGCTATACAAAAATGCCTAAATAAATAAATATAGCATTAAATTCCAGATACACCAGTGACTGTCAGATTTATCGCCCCCCCCCCTCCCCTTAGGTGGGGTAGCTATGGTTAAAGATTCTCTAAGTGGGCTGAGGGCAAAGCCTTGAAGTTGAAAATTCCCACCCCATACTTTTCCATATACAGAGAAAAGTTTCGCCTTGGCTGAACACTGCCCCCGCCCCTCTTCTTCGTCACAGATGCTCCACCCCTTACCTGATCCAAGCACACATGAACCTGAATAAAGAGGTCAATGTATCGAAGAGACCTTAAAAAAGTTTGGCATCGCAATTTTAAAAAAAAATTCATTCTGGCAATCCTTTTGGAAAAATGCCCGTAACTACAAAGCGGCGGTATGTACAAAAATAGTTCTCCATTTTCACATATGGCTGTCATCTCAGTTTTGTTGTTGTTTTTTAGTTCTACAATCGCTCTTTTCATTGACTCTCATCATTTCTTGCACAGAAAGACAATAGTGTCAAAGTGTCATCTTCTTTCAACAACAAATTCCCCGTCAAGACTTACAACTCAGGAGCCAACTCCATAGGTACAGCTGTCAACTCCATAGGTACAGCTGTCAACTCCATAGGTACAGCTGTCATAGCGTCGGTAAGTTCTATACTTTTATTTAGTCGCAACAACGTAAACACAAGAACCATGTTCTCTAAGTTCTGGTTAGGTCATTGTTATCTTCTTCTTCTATATCCTAAGGGCCCACGTTCCAACAAGGGATAGCTTTCAAACAAGGCTCTCTATTTCACAATATTAGGTTTCTGTATCCTGCCCTAGTTAACATTGCGATTGAATTCGGTTGAAAGAAAACTTTCCAATTATTGTTGTAGAAACATGATTTTAGCATTTAATAAAAACATTATAAATTAAAATAATTATTTAAAAATGTATGAATAACTCTGTCATTGCTGAATGTAGAAAACATTCGGTTGTGGGCCCTGATACGCAAGGCAGATGTTCACGCAACTTTCCTCAGGGTTAAAATGTTGCGGTTTCGAATTCTTTCGGGTGGTCAGCTACTGGCTCAAACAAGACGGCACAGCGTCAAAAGCTATTTTGTTATTTCTTCCACAGTCTAGTTGTCAGAGTGTCGACAATGATTGCTAATTGTTTTCTCTGTTCACATAAAAAAGCTTCCTTTCTGTTGCCCGAACGTTCAATGTGGGAGCATGCAAATATCATTTTACGTATCACATGACCGCAACAACATCATTTAATTGAACCAATTAATATTAGGGTTATTTTATCCTATTAAGTTTAGACTAAACGGCTCCTAAAAATGACGTCCCAATATACATCTTATATCGACCAGTTTTCACACTAGCTATAAAATAATTTTGTTACATACATTCTGATGAGGCAAATGCAATGTAAATGATCTATTCTTTTCAATTCAGAGTGACTCTGTCCAAGACGCAATCTCAAATGTTGCTGATGGGGTCAAAAATGTCTTTGGAGATTTTAAAGACGCAATTAGTGACAGAGATGACGACGTTGATGATGTTTTCAGGGAATCAACCGATGACCTTGACGACGCAATGGATGGTGGACTAGGGGACATTGTCGATGCTGTAGCAGACGATGTGACAGATGTGAATGATGACGCAGGAGAAGAACTGGGAGAGTCAGCTGATCTGGACTTATCCGTACTTGGTGACGTGGCTGACGTCATGGGGGAAGGGTTGGGAAAGGCTGGAGAAGTTGTTAAGACAGGAATCAACAGCATTGCGGAGGTGGCCGGAGAGACAGTCGTGGTGACAGCTGAAGGGTTGGGTGATCTAGGAGATGGGATCAGGGACTTAGGGGGAGGGTTTGGGGATCTGGTGGATGGGTTCTCTGATGTGGGGGACTCTGACAGCGGCGTGGGCTGGTTGCTGCTGTCGTCGGTGCTAGGGAGTGATTTCAACAAGAGGAGACCATTGGTGACTAGTCCCGGGGCTAACCCCTATTCGGCAATGTCCATCTCCAAGCCACCGGCCTTTTTGCCTGAGAACATGCAGCAACAAGTTCAGGATAATCTAGGCATGTTGCTGTTGGCCTTGACAGGAGACGGCCTTGACTTTTGGGATGGGTTTGACCTCGATGCAGGATTCGAGATTGAATTTAAATAAAATTTGAATACAATACATAATGAACATTGTAAATATGTTCTTTGGATTTTTTTTGTTGAAATAATGAATTTAATTTTTTGATTCATAGCAATTTAAATGATAAGAAAAGAACAGTAACAACAAAATACACATTCTTCAATAACTATCACACGATATAAAAGGTGAATGTGGTTGTCTTTCACAAGGTTGCAATCTAACTCTGATATACAAATAGTTGTAAAAATATACAACATTACTGCAAAACTCATTAACATTAAATGAAATTGATTTCCTCATCACCACCAGTAACAGAAACATTGCAAATCCCATCTACATGCATAGGAGCCAAAATGATCAATAAATTGATCATGGGCCCTTAAGATATAGATGAAGAAGAAATTGAATATTTGTATTTTTTATTTGTCTCAAGAAATAAATTCACCTCGTTGGTTGATGTTGTGGTTTATTGTTTGTTGTTATTTTGTATGTCTGTGAATATTGAAAAGTTTCTTATTACTGATTTATTTGGTCATAGTTTAGCTACGAGATCTCGATAATTGCGGTAATCTATATATATAATTGGCCAGAAGAAGCAGGGCAAACAAGACGCAGGCTATAAATAGATACGTCAGAGTAAGCAAGATGAAGACGAAGGCAAACCCTCCCTTCTTTCGTTGGTCTCGAGATATGCGCACTGTGGAGGAGCTACCACCCTAGCTTGCCAGCCAAGCTCGCGGCGTCTGCTAAGCAGCGGGTTGGCGTAAAATAAAAATGTGCTGTGACGTATCATGAAAGGGGTTGGGGGGGGTGTAGCAAAATTCGCATTATTAAATGTGCGTAACTTGAGTTCACGTTTTTGTTAAGTAACTTTAGTAGATGGGAAGTTCACGCATTGCTGTCGCCAATGGTTGGCGGGCTCCATCTGCTGTATTTTATTTAACTGTGTGGTTTAATGGCGAGAAAAATGTTATTATTGATATATAATAAAAAATATGAGTATTTTTTGAAGATTTTAAAAACATTTAAAGAGAGATAATCTACACCTTTTTGTAGAAATAGTTTTAATTGATTATTTCCCTTTCAATTTTTTTTTCAACTTTCGGGCCAGTATTGTAGGACGACAACATCGGTAACAAAACAAATGTCAATTCAAAGTTCTAGTCAGACCGATCCATGGCTTTAGCTTCCCATGGGTGGAGCCCCATCTGATGTAAATCCCTCTCTTCACCCTTAATTAATCTCAGTCAACCAGCTGTCTGCACTCTGACCTGGACTGAATTAATGCACTACTTTCAATTTGCCTTTATTGTTCACATAACACATGTAAATCTAACTTTTTAACAAAGTACGTTATCCTGTAACTTCCTCTTTTGCCATTTTACTAATATTCAATACAATTCAATGTGGCATTTATGATTTTTTTTTCTTAAAATGGATTTAAATATACACAAATAAGTAATGTTATTATTATACTTTAAAAAAAAAATAAAGTTGCCCTATCCGTTTGTAACTTTGTATGTGGTCAACTATTTGTTGAACCACTTTCTCAACTCCAACTGAGCTGACACTTTGTACACTTACCCTCCCCCAAAGACAATACTACCCGTCATGATGAGTGACGTCCACTGACCTTTGACTGGTTTCTACGGATATCTCAGGAATGGAAAGTGATAGAGACATTGAGTTTTCACAACAGCGTTTCCCCATGCATAGTCACTCGTTTCCGATAACAATGAACGATGACAACAACACACATTTTACTCACAGAACGGTAACAACTGACAGCATTTATTAATAAAAATTCAAATAAAAGAATATTAAAAATACTTTAAAAACACACTTTTCAGAAAATGTACGCAAAGAAGTAAAAAGAATATTGTCACGTTCATTATCAACATGGAATTTCCCGCATGGATTCGCTGGGGATTAGTTCCTAAACGTTGCTGTCTATGTAAATTTATCAGTGACTTGGTATGGTTAATGTAGTGTGACTTTATCAGTGACTTGGTATGGTTAATGTAGTGTGACTTTATCATTCGTTTGGCATAGTTAATGTGGTGTGACTTTATCAGTGACTTGGCATGGTTAATGAAGTGTCGCTTTATCATTGGTTTGGCATGGTTAATGTAGTGTGACTTTATCAGTGTCTTGGCATGGTTAATGTAGTGTAACTTTAAAATAGGTTTGGCATGGTTAATGTAGTGTAAATTTACTTTGCATGGTTAATGTAGTGCAACCTTATCAGTGGCTTGGCATGGTTAATGTAGTGTGACTTTATCATTGGCTTGGCATGGTTAATGTAGTGTAACTGTATCAGTGGCTTGGCATGGTTAATGTAGTGTGACTTTATCATTGGCTTGGCATGGTTAATGTAGTGTGACTTTATCATTGGCTTAACATGGTTAATGTAGTGTGACTTTATCATTGGCTTGGCATGGTTAATGTAGTGTAACTGTATCAGTGGCTTGGTATGGTTAATGTAATGTGGCTTTATCATTGGTTTGGCATGGTTAATGTAGTGTGACTTTATCATTGGCTTTGCATGGTTAATGTAGTGTAACTGTACCAGTGGCTTGGCATGGTTAATGTAGTGTGACTTTATCATTGGCTTGGCATGGTTAATGTAGTGTAAATTTACTTTGCATGGTTAATGTAGTGAAACCTTATTAGTGGCTTGGCATGGTTAATGTAGTGTGACTTTATCATTGGCTTTGCATGGTTAATGTAGTGCAACCTTATCAGTGGCTTGGCATGGTTAATGTAGTGTGACTTTATCATTGGCTTAACATGGTTAATGTAGTTTGACTTTATCATTGGCTTTGCATAGTTAATGTAGTGTGACTTTATCACTGGATTGGCAAGTTAATGTAGTGTGACTTTATCAGTCACTTGGTATGGTTAATGTAGTGTGGCTTTATCATTGGTTTTGCATGGTTAATTTAGTGTAACTTTATCATTGGTTTGGCATTGTTAATGTAGTGTAATTTTATCATTTGTTTGGCATTGTTAATGTAGTGTAACTTTATCATTGGTTTGGCATTGTTAATGTATAGTAAACTATATAATTGGTTTGGCATGGTTAATGTAATGTAACTTTATCATTGGTTTGGCATGGTTAATGTAGTGTGACTTTATCATTGGTTTGACATGGTTAATGTAGTGTAACTTTATCATTGGTTTGGCATTGTTAATGCAGTGTAACTTTATCATTGGTTTGGCATGGTTAATGTAGTGTGACTTTATCATTGGTTTGGCATGGTTAATGTAGTTAAACTTTATCATTGGTTTGGCATGGTTAATGTAGTGTAACGTTATCATTGGTTTGGCATGGTTAATGTAGTGAAACTTTATCATTGGTTTGGCATGGTTAATGTAGTGTAACTTTATCATTGGTTTGGCATGGTTAATGTAGTGTAACTTTATCATTGGTTTGGCATGGTTAATGTAGTGTAACTTTATCATTTGCTTGGCATGTTTAATGTTGTGTAACTTTATCATTGGTTTGGCATGGTTAATACAGTGTGCTTTTATTAGCAAATGGCATGGTTAATGTAGTGTATTTTTATCATTGGTTTTCCATGGTTACTGCAGTGTGACTTTAATAGTGTCTTGGCATGGTTAATGTCGTGTGACTTTATCATTGGCTTGGCATGGTCAATGTAGTGTGACTTTATAATTGGTTTGGCATGGCTAATGTAGTGTAACTTTATCATTGGCTTGGCATGGTTAATGTAGTGTAACTTTATCATTGGTTTGGCATGGTTAATGTAGTGTGACTTTATCAGTGACTTTGCATGGTTAATGTAGTGTATCTTTATCATTGGTTTGGCATGGTTAATGTAGTGTGACTTTATCAATGGTTTGGTATGGTTAATGTAGTGTAACTTTATCATTGGTTTGGCATGGTTACTGTAGTGTGACTTAATCAATATCTTGGCATGTCTAATGTAGTGTAACTTTATCATTGGTTTGGCATTGTTAATGTATTATATACTTTATAATTGGTTTGGCATGGTTAATGTAGTGTAACTTTATCATTGGTTTGGCATGGTTAATGTAGTGTGACTTTATCATTGGTTTGGCATGGTTAATTTATTTAACTTTATCATTGGTTTGGCATGGTTAATGTAGTGTAACGTTATAATTGGTTTGGCATGGTTAATGTAGTGTAACTTTATCATTGGTTTGGCATGGTTAATGTAGTGTGACTTTATCAATGGCTTGGCATAGTTAATGTAGTGTAACTTTATCATTGGTTTGGCATGGTTACTGTAGTGTGACTTTATCAGTGTCTTGGCATGGTTAATGTAGTGTAACTTTAAACTAGGTTTGGCATGGTTAATGTAGTGTAAATTTACTTTGCATGGTTAATGTAGTGTGACTTTATCAGTGGCTTTGCATGGTTAATATAGTGTCACTTTAACATTGGTTTTGCATGGTTAATGTAGTGTAACTGTATCAGTGGCTTGGCATGTTTAATGTAGTGTGACTTTATCATTGGCTTGGCATGGTTAATGTAGTGTGACTTTATCATTGGCTTAACATGGTTAATGTAGTGTAACTGTATCAGTGGCTTGGTATGGTTAATGTAATGTGGCTTTATCATTGGTTTGGCATAATTAATGTAGTGTAACTTTATCATTGGTTTGGCATGGTTAATGTAGTGTAACTTTATCATTGGTTTGGCATGGTTACTGTAGTGTGACTTTATCAATGTCTTGGCATGGTTAATGTAGTGTAACTTTATCATTGGTTTGGCATGGTTATTGTAGTGTGAATTTACTTTGCATGTTTAATGTAGTGTAACTTTAAACTAGGTTTGGAATGGTTAATGTAGTGTGACTTTATCATTGGCTTAACATGGTTAATGTAGTGTAATTGTATCAGTGTCTTGGTATGGTTAATGTAATGTGGCTTTATCATTGGTTTGGCATGGTTAATGTAGTGTAATTTTATCATTGGTTTGGCAAGGTTAATGTAGTGTAACTTTATCATTGGTTTGGCATGGTTACTGTAGTGTGACTTTATCAGTGTCTTGGCATGGTTAATGTAGTGTAACTTTATCATTGGTTTGGCATGGTTATTGTAGTTTGAATTTACTTTGCATGTTTAATGTAGTGTAATTTTAAACTAGGTTTGGCATGGTTAAAGTAGTGTGACCTTATCATTGGCTTGGCATAGTTAATGTAGTGTAACTGTATCAGTGGCTTGGCATGGTTAATGTAGAGTGACTTTATCATTGGCTTGGCATGGTTAATGTAGTGTGACTTTATCATTGCCTTAACATGGTTAATGTAGTTTGACTTTATCATTTGCTTTGCATAGTTAATGTAGTGTGACTTTATCACTGGATTGGCAAGTTAATGTAGTGTGACTTTATAAGTCACTTGGTATGGTTAATGTAGTATGGCTTTATCATTGGTTTTGCATGGTTAATGTAGTGTATCTTTATCATTGGTTTGGCATGGTTAAATAGTGTAATTGTATCATTGGTTTGGTATGGTTAATGTAGTGTGACTTTATCATTGGTTAGGCATGGTTAATGTAGTGTAACTTTATCATTGGTTTGGCATGGTTAATGTAGTGTAACTTTATCATTGGTTTGGCATTGTTAATGTATTATAAACTTTATAATTGGTTTGGCATGGTTAATGTAGTGTAACTTTATCATTGGTTTGGCATGGTTAATGTAGTGTGACTTTATCATTGGTTTGATATGGTTAATGTAGTGTAACTTTATCATTGGTTTGGCATTGTTAATGCAGTGTAACTTTATCATTGGTTTGGCATGGTTAATGAAGTGTGACTTTATCATTGGTTTGGCATGGTTAATTTAGTTTAACTTTATCATTGGTTTGGCATGGTTAATGTAGTGTTACGTTATAATTGGTTTGGCATGGTTAATGTAGTGTAACTTTATCATTGGTTTGGCATGGTTAATGTAGTGTGACTTTATCAATGGCTTGGCATAGTTAATGTAGTGTAACTTTATCATTGGTTTGGCATGGTTACTGTAGTGTGACTTTATCAGTGTCTTGGCATGGTTAATGTAGTGTAACTTTAAACTAGGTTTGGCATGGTTAATGTAGTGTAAATTTACTTTGCATGGTTAATGTAGTGAAACCTTATTAGTGGCTTGGCATGGTTAATGTAGTGTGACTTTATCATTGGCTTTGCATGGTTAATGTAGTGCAACCTTATCAGTGGCTTGGCATGGTTAATGTAGTGTGACTTTATCATTGG